>CM047428.1:12482708-12487708 GCA_026168455.1 Theocolax elegans
GTCAAACATATTATTTATGTCTTGATTTTGGCAACATAATGTATTTTCTGGTGAATAAATAAATAAATAAATAAAAAATTACCGCGACCTCTAATTTTACTAGGCGATTTCAACAGCCATAATAGCGCATGGGTATCTTATAAAACCGATCAAAGAGGCAAAATAATTGAAAAAATAATCAATGATTTTGATGATATAGTCCTTTTAAACGATTCTTCCCCTACTCATTTCAATGTATCAACCGGAAACACCAGTGCTATAGATTTAACATTATGCAGTAGTAATATAGCAATCAACCTTGATTGGCAAGTATCCGATTATTTACACGGAAGCGACCATTTCCCAATATTCATAAAATTTAACAATCATAATAATTTAACAAACAAACATACACCTAGATGGAAATTCCACGAAGCAAACTGGGAAAAATATAAAGAAGAAATCCAGGAAAATATACATAAAATAGACATATAATTCAATTACAACCTACAACTAATAACATCAATATAAACCATATAATAAATACATTTACAAATATTATCACCGAAGCAGCTAATGCTAGTATACCAAAAACTAAGGGACTATATCAAAAAATAAAACCGATTGGTGGAACAACCAATGCGACGAAGAAATTAAAAAAGCAAAAAAAACATATAATCGTTATCTTAAACAAAAAACCATAGATAACAAAATCAAACATCAAAAACAAAAAGCTATAGTTAAAAGAACAGTTAAAAAAAGCAAACAAGAATCTTGGATTCAATTTCTTAATACACTAGGACATCAAATGCCAGAAAAAAATTTGGAAAAAAATCCACTCTATCGAAGGCAAGGACTACTCACCAATCACAACAATAAAAGAGGAAAATAAAATCATAACAGAATCACATAATATTGCTAACATAATTGCAAAAAATTTTGCCAAAAATTCAAGTAACGAAAATTATAGTATAGAATTCTTAAATTATAAAAATCAAATAGAAAAAAACAAACTTAACATTAACAAAATAGAAGATATAAACCAATCAAATACACTCAACAGCTTACTAACTATAGACGAATTAAACGAAGCCTTAAAATCAACAAACAATACAAGTCCAGGACCAGATAACATTCCTAATTTACTATTAAAAGAACTACCTGAAACCGCAATTCAGTGTTTAAACCGAATTTTTAACATAATATGGACACACCAAGTTTTTCCAGATATATGGAGGGAAGCTATCGTGATCCCTATACTAAAACCAGGAAAATCACAATTCGATAAAAACAACTATCGTCCAATAGCACTTACTTGTTGTATATGTAAACTTCTCGAAAAAATAATTAATAAGAGACTCCGATGGTACCTGGAAAAAAACAATTTAATAAATAAAAATCAAAGCGGATTTCGGGACAACTGCTCAACCACTGATTGTTTAGTAATGTTAGAATCGAGTATCCATGAAGCATTTAAAAATAATCAACACTTAATTGCCATATGCTTGGACATGGAAAAAGCTTACGACCTGGTATGGAGAAGACGAATTTTAGACATATTAAATAAACAAAATTACAGGCAACCTCTTTTATTTTATAAAAAATTTTCTCGAAAACAGATCTATACAAGTTAAAGTTAATAACACCTTATCCGATAAACAAACTATTACTAACGGAGTACCACAAGGCTCGGTAATAAGCGTAAGCATCTTTCTATTAGCTATCAATGATATAATCAACCAAATTAAACCACCAGTCAAATGCACAATATTCGCAGATGATGTAACCTTATTTATTAAAGGCAAAAATATCCGAACAAACCAAAAAATTTTACAACAAACCTTAAATAACATCAATAAGTTTGCTAATACCACAGGATTTAAAATTTCTCAGACAAAAACTGAAGCAATTATCTTCAACAAAAATTACAAAAAATTAAAAAACTAAAACTAAAAATTGGAAATACAAAAATCAAGGTAGTAGATGAAATAAAAATATTAGGAATTTTTTCGATAAAAAACTAACATGGAAGACTCACATAGAAAAACTCAAGAACCAATGTCTAACAAGACTCAACATACTTAAAATTTTAGCAGCAAAAAACTGGGGCGCAAACCAACGAATATTAACAAACACATACAAAGCCCTTATTCAATCTAAATTAGACTATGGTAGTATTGTATACGGGTCTGCAAAAAATCAGATATTAAAAAAACTAGATTCTATACTTAACTCAGCTGCGAGATAGCTACAGGAGCTTACAGGACCAGCCCAATCGAAAGCATTTTATCCGAAAGCAAACTAATACCACTGGATCTACGTAGGAAAAAATTAGCATTAAAATATGTTACAAAAATTCTATCGTCGCCTAACAACCAAGTGCATAAACTTCTCAATCAACCTCACAGTCACTCTCAAGATTCAAACCACGAACCAATCCTCAATAGAACAATGAACTACCTCAATGAAATAAAACTAGAATTACCTAAAGTTTACAAGAATTTATTACCAGAAACCGATTATTGGGACATCTCATCTAATCAATTTATTTTAAAACCGGAAACAACAGATATCGAAGAAATAGTAAAACAATACCCTTCTCAAAACACAGTTTCACATTAATAACAAACGCTAAATCAGCAAAGATAGCCATTTCATTCAATAGTGAGGAAGAAAAGATTTTACTTAAACTACCTCCATGGACAACATCTTAAACAGCTCTTCAATTACTTATTCTAAAAATTATTGAATCTACGTTCGACAACAAATACAAAATCATAATCTTCATCGAAACTACAACAGTCATAAATAACTTATTAAACAATAAGAAAAAAAGTGAACTAACAATTAAATCATAGACAAATTAAAAACACTAAAAGGAAATGTGATAATATGCCCATCAAAAATGTCAATTAAACAAAAAATAAAATATATCCACTTATTGATCTCACCAACGAACTAACATATGCAGACTCTCCAGACACATTCAATAAAGAAGACATCTTTAACCTCATAAACACCAAAATTAAAAAGAAATGGAACCAAACGTGGAAAAAGTCAACAAAAATAACAAATTAAAAAACTAAAACCTAATGTCTTTGACTCAAACCCTGCAATCAAATTTAATCGAAGAGACCAAATACTGCTAACTCGCATACGCATAGGACACAAAAATTACTCACCAACATCTGCTCAAAAAGGAAAACGCAAATAAATGCCAAACTTGCAACGTATTCAACAGCATCGAGCACATCATATTAGAATGTTTAAAATACCAAAGTGAAAGAAAGAAACTTATATCTAAAAATAATTTATGTGATTTACTTAATGATATTACTCAATGTAACAATTTAATCAAATTTATAGATTCAATAGACATGCGTATATATATTTAAAACTGTAATAGGTTTTTACTAAATACTACAATTAAGTATACTTAGCCACTAAAATTATATAAGTAGTTCTATAAAATTAATAAAAATTAATAAAAAAATTTATTTATTAAAGAATAAAGTTTTATTACTCTAAAAGTACAAAATATTAATGTCATAGAACTTTTAGCGATGATCCTTCGTCATTAAATAAATTAATTTTAGGAGGTGAAGTTGTATTTAGATCCGTTTAAAATATTCCAAAATTTTCATAAGTGTTACTAAACTACAATTTAGTAATATATGCACTTTACTATTTTGGTAAGTTTTTTCATTAACATTTATAATTATTAAAATATAAATTTAAGCTTTATAGGAATTCATGTTTAAAATTTACAGTTAACATTTAATGTCTCTATTTTTTTATTATTATTATTCTGATTTCATTATACTAAATTTTGGTAAAAACTTTTATTTATAAATTGTAATCGTATTAAAAAAAAATTAAATTTTTGGTATAAAACCCAATGCATTATAACAGTACCTCCAAGGTGTTGTGTGAATCGGTTTAATTTAAGGTGTCCTGGTAGTGAAAAAATAATACAATTTAAAACATTATTTTAAATAATTTATTACGAAAAACCTTTTTCGAAATAAAAATAGGGGGTTGGCGCGCGAAGCGCGCAGGGGGGCGAAGCCCCCCTAGTATATATATATGTTTTATATATATGTTATATTATGTCATATATATAAATGTTATATATATATGTGTTATCTCTCTATAATATATAAACATTTCGCCGCCGCCGCCGCCGCCACTGTGTCTAAGAATTCAAAATTCAACATATTATATATATGTCATATTGATATATTATTTATGTCATATACATAAGTGTGTGTGTGTGTGTGTGTGCGTGTGCGTGTGTGTGTGCGTGCATGTGTGTGTGTGTGGGTGTGTGGTGTGTGTGTGTTGTGTGGTGTGTGTGGTGTGTGTTGTGTGTGTGTGTGTGTGTGTGTGTGTGTGTGTGTGTGTGTGTGGTGTGTGTGTGGTGTGTGTGTGGTGTGTGTGTGTGTGTGTGTGTGTGTGCGTGTGCGTGCGTGTGTGTGTGTACGTGTTATTTGTTTTTTCAAGAATAGATAATATATGTATTTTTCCGTGCGCAAAAAAAGTTGTGAATATAACTTGAAAGAATGTGTATTAGTTTACTTATTCCTGATAAACTCATAAAATAAAAAACGGACCTAAAATTTAATGTAATGTTTTTAAAAATATGCACAATTTTTCGAAGATATAATAAATATTAATCAAGTATAACATACACTTTTCAAATATCTATATGTGAAATATACAATAATTAAAAATTAAATATATTAATATTGCATTTTTAAGATAATTCTATTATAAACAGTAATGGCAAAAGAAAATTCAAATTTTAACAGTCGCGATATAAAATACGAATTACATTTCAAAAGTTTTTCGAAAATATTATTTTAGTAATATTTAATTTAAATATTATTCAAAATCAAATTTAAAAATGTATGGATATATAAGTAAGTAGATTACGTCTATTATATAAAACAATATCTTAAATAAACAAGTATGTATTTATTAGAAACAAAAGGTTATTTAAGGAATGCCTTTGTTTATAA
>CM047428.1:12492708-12825227 GCA_026168455.1 Theocolax elegans
CAATTTTATTTATCAGATAACAATTTTCAAAGTTTGATTAGAATAACACATATACTTGCGGTTTGACACCTTTTTGAATGGTGTTTTTGATTTGAGTACTTTCAATTGCAGAAAACTATTATGGAGTATAAATTACTTATAAATAAATAAAACACTTATATAATGCTAATAAGCAACGTTTCGTCCGCAAACCTAAGCGGACGAAACGTTGCTTATTAGCATTATATAAGTGTTTTATTTATTTAAAAACTGAAATTAGCATTATATAAGTGTTTTATTTATTTAAAAACTGAAACACCTGCATTGACCCTCAAGATCGAAAAATATATCAAACTCTTTCTTCATCATACTTGAATTCCCCTTTCTCCATAGAAGAATTTCATATCTCTTAATCCTCCATGAACTTCAACTCCTCTCCCAGTCTAGATCAAATAAATTACCATATGATTAAACACACTCCCGCTTCATTTAAATCACTTCTCCTATCCACTATCAACTTCTTTTTCGAACATGGCTCCTTTCATGACAACTGGAAAAACTTTCTTATTTTTCTAATTCCCAAATCCAATAACAAAAAATTCCGTCCCATCTCTCTTGCCTCTTGCATCCTTAAACTCACTGAACGCTTAATAAACACCCGTCTTCTCCACTTCATAGAAAAACATATCCTCATTCCTCAATCTCGAAACGGGTTCAGACCTTGTAAATCATGTCAGCATGCCTTAGCCTCCCTAATTTCGGACATTCATTTAGCTTGGTCTCAAAACTTATCAACCTACTGCTGTTCCATAGACATTAAATCCGCATTCGATGATGTTCACCCTTCTATTCTCAATCAAATCCTCACCCACATCAACATCCCTGTTAAAACCAGAAAATTCATCTTTAATCTAACTACTTACAGAAATCTATACTTTATAATTGCCAATTCTCTCCAAGGTCCCTTCCAAAAAAGTACAGGAGTACCCCATGGTTGTGTCCTCAGTCCCCTTCTTTACAATATTTACGTTTCCGGTATTAACAAAGCTCTCTCCTATCCTCATATCAACATCATCCAATACGCCGACGACACCTTAATCTACCTTTCTCACCATAACCCCCAAACAGCCACATCTCAACTTGAAACTGCTCTCTCTCAAAATTCAGCCTCCTTCCTCTCCTTAAACCTTTCACTCTCTCCAGATAAACTCAATTCATTATTTTCTCTAAACGTCCCTCATTTGATCTTCCTAACCTTAACCTTAATAACACCTCAATTCCCCCTTCCAACCACATGAAATATTTAGGTATCACCCTTGATTCCCGTCTCAATTGGGCAGATCACTTTAACAACCTTTCAGGCAAAGCCCATAAACTGATTAATATTTTAAAATTTTTCAGAGACACATGGTGGGGAGGACATCCTCAAACTCTCCTAAACATATACAAATCTCTCATCCGTTCCAACATCGAATATTCTCTTTTTTTAACCAATATCTCTTCATCTAAATCTCTTAATAACAAAATCCAAAAATCCAGAACCAATGTCTCAGACTCGCCCTTGGTTACAGACTCTCTACCCCAATCAATTTAATGCATGCAGAATCCAAAATCCCTTTTTTCGACAATCGTATCCAAACCCTTTCTAATAACTTTATTCTCAAACTCTGCTCCATCCGTCCCTCCCCCCTTCTAGATAAAATCACCCTACTCTCAAATATCCCAGATTTTCATATTTCTCTGACAAACTCTCTATATCATATCTCTCCCCTCATCAACAACTTAATCAAAACCTCTCCTATTCCTCTACCATTCAACTATAACTACAACACCCTCTTATTCCGGCCATACATTGATCTTCTCTCAGGACACTCCATCAAAAACTCTCCAAATCCTGCCTCTCAATTTACTACCCTCTTCCAATCTCTAATCAATAACAGCTTCACGATATTTACAGATGCCTCCAAATCCTCATCTCATAACTCCACTCACAATGGCCTTGCATTCTTTTCTCCCAATACCAACCTCTCAAAAACCTTTAAAATCCCTTCCTTCACCTCTATATTTACCTCTGAAACTCTTGCGATCCTTCTAGCTTTAGCATACATAAAAAATTCTTCGCAATATCATAATGTATCTGTTTTCTTCGACTCTCTTTCATTCTCACTGCCATCCACAAATATAATCCAATCAAAAACAAACACACGTCTCACATCATCCTCGATATAATCTCTCTTCTTTTTGAACTCCACTTACATAATATTAACATTTCGTTTATTTGGATTCCCTCTCACCTTAATATTCCACATAACGACACAGTAGATTTTCTAGCTAAGGAAGCAAAACTCTCTGGTAAAACTATCTATACATCTTTTCATTACTCCGAATTCAAATCTATTCTTTCTATATCGTATAAAACCAACTCATTCCCACTTTACTCTTAATCCCAATAAAACCGGTCTTTACTTCTTTTCTAATTTCTATGAGTCCATCTCTATGTCTACCAATCCCTGGTTCCACAGCTCACGTCTCTCTCGTTATCAAATTACTACAATAAACAGACTCCGCTCCAACCATTACTCCCTAGCCTCCAGTTTACATAGGAAAAATCTTTCCGACTCCTCAGAATGTTCTTGTGGTCACTCTGAGCAAGATATTTCTCACATCCTCTGGATCTGTCCTTCCTTCTCTGAATTAAGAATTTCTCTCCTCAATAAACTTCGCCGCTATTTCATAAAAAACAAACTTCCTATCTCCTTTTCCATAGACCAAATCTTAAACCTTCCAAACAAAATTTCTGCTCGCCTCATCACTGAATTCCTAAATAAAGCTAATTTACAAATTTAACCATCTCTTATTCATTTTTCCCCTCTAATAGTATTCCTGATCTCATCTCAAATTTCTCTCTAACCTTTAATTTTTATATTAATTTTTATAATAATTTTTAAATAACCTTTAATAATACCTTCATAATGAGATACCTATCATCCATTTCACGTTGTTCCTAATCCCCATTCCATTTTAATATTCCTCTCTTAAAGTCCTAATATGGCGCATCGGCATCTAAATTGGCAGCACTAGCGGCCGGGTTGAGTCTCCTAGCCTTCACGGCCTGACCGCCCTTACCCCAGCCCGCCGACCTACGGAATTTTATAAAAAAAAAATGCTATCCGATGTATTTTTAATTGTACTTTCTAAAAAAACAAGAAATTTTAATTGTACCCCCACCGTTTTTGAGAAAAAAATGACAAAGTATTGCAATATTAAAACACCGATACCTCACCTTACAATCGTTCCTTCGTCCTAATTAGGGTGTAAAAAAATTGTACCTTTTTCGTACTTAATTGTACCACCCTCACTTTTCCGAAAAAATAACGGTATAACGCAAAAATATTAAAAAAGCAATATCGTCTGATTGACAGTCCGTTTTCAGCTACTGCGCATGCGCGGTCAACGGAAGTGCGAGATTCGCATGCACACGAGATTTTCAACCGCACGAGATTTTAAAATCGTAAAAAAGGGAAAAAATGCATGGCAGGCATTGATAAATATCCATCGTCGCATTATTATTATTAATTACCAGAATTTGTGGAAAAAGTAATTGTACCCTCCAAATCATTGATATTTAACTCTACCTATGAGTAAATAAAAAAATGTACATTATCTGTACGTAATAGTACAATCGTCAAACTTTGTATTTATTAATGGGAATCAATTAGAAACAATAGTAAATAATTAACTGAACGAACGGGCGCACTATGCGCATGTGCGGTTGTGACGCCTATGAAGTCAAGCGTTTTAAAAACGCGAAAAAAAGCAAGTAACGCTCGGTTATTTGACCTTGTAACCCCGTTTTTTGGTTATAATCCTAAAGAAGATGCATTATTATAAGGCTTTTATAGTTTTTTCATAAAAAAAGTCAAAAGTATTTATTATTTATGAGGGTTATGTGGGTATTTGAGACTTATATATAGACAGTCGTCTATAACTCTTTCGGGTTGAAAAATTGAGAAGTAAGTACGGCCCCGTCTTAGTCAATAACCTGAGGGATAGTTTATTTTTAAAAACATAAAGCAAATCAATAATAAAGAGTTCAGATAAATACCTTTCCATATAATTATATATATATATATCTCTCTCTATAATATATAAATATTTCGCCGCCGCCGCCGCCGCCGCCGTGTCTAAGAATTCAGAATTCAACATATATATATATATGTTTTATATATATATGTCATATATATGTTATATATATATGTCATATATATATGTTATATATATATATGTCATATATATATGTTATATATATATGTCATATATATATGTTATATATATATGACATATATATATATGTTATATATATATATATCTCTATAATATATAAATATTTCGCCGCCGCCGCCGTGTCTAAGAATTCAGAATTCAACATATATATATATGTTTTATACATATATGTCATATATATAAGAGTGTATGTGTGTGCGCGAGCGTGCGTGCGTGTGTGTGTGTGTGTGTGTGTGTGCGTGCGTGCATGCGTGCGTGCGTGCATATGTGTGTGCGTGTGTGTGTGCGTGTGCGTGTGCGTGTGCGTGTGTGTGTGTGTGTGTGCGTGTACGTGTGCGTGTGTGTGTGTGTGTGTGTGTGTGTGTGCGTGTGCGTGTGCGTGTGTGTGTGTACGTGTTATTTGTTTTTTCAAGAATAGATAATATTGCATTTTTTCCGTGCGCAAAAAAAAGTTGTGAATATAACTTGAAAGAATGTGTATTAGTTTACTTATTTCTGATAAAACTCATAAAATAAAACGGACCTAAAATTTAATGTAATGTTTTTAAAAATATGCAAAATTTTTCGAAGATAAAATAAATATTAATCAAGTATAACATACACTTTTCCAAATATCTATATGTGAAATATACAATATATAAAAATTAAATACATTAATTATTGCATTTTTAAGATAATTCTATTATAAACAGTAATGGCAAAAGAAATTCAAATTTTAACAGTGGCGATATAAAATACGAATTACATTTCAAAAGTTTTTCGAAAATTATTATTTTAGTAGTATTTAATTTAAATATTATTCAAATCAAATTTAAAAATTGTATGGATATATAAGTAAGTAGATTACGTATATTTATTTAAAACAAAATTTTAAATAAACAAGTATGTATTTATTAGATACAAAAGGTTATTTAAGGAATGCCTTTGTTTATAATAATTAAAATAAATATATGGGCTCTGTAACTAAAGGGAAAATTAAATTGGATATAATTATGGATTAAAACGCAAATTTTGAAAGAGGGTGCAAATTACGAATAACGGGAGAAATGGAAGAAAACAGGTTTTATTTATATACCGCTAACATATTATAAATAATTCTTTAAAACTAATACAAAAATTAATTTAATTAAGAAGAAAGTTTTATTACTCTAAAAGTACAAAATATTAATGACATACAGAACTCTTGGCGATGACTTCAATAAATTAATTATAGGAGGTAAAGTTCTATTTAGATTCGTTTAAAACAATCTAAAATTTTAATAGGTTTTTACTAATACTACAATTAAGTATATGCACTTTACTATTTTTGGTAAGTTTATGTTCATTACCATACATATGGGGTATTCCACGTGAAGTGGTCCGATCAAAACTTTAAAATGCACCAAATTTTGGGTACACATTGCAAATGTTTTTCGAAAATTATTATTTTAGTAGTATTTAATTTAAATATTATTCAAATCAAATTTAAAAATTGTATGGATATATAAGTAAGTAGATTACGTATATTTATATAAAACAAATTTTAAATAAACAAGTATGTATTTATTAGATACAAAAGGTTATTTAAGGAATGCCTTTGTTTATAATAATTAAAATAAATATATGGGCTCTGTAACTAAAGGGAAAATAAATTGGATATAATTATGGATTAAAACGCAAATTTTGAAAGAGGGTGCAAATTACGAATTACGGGAGAAATGGAAGAAACAGGTTTTTATTTATATACCGCTAACATATTATAAATAATTCTTTAAAACTAATACAAAAATTAATTTAATTAAGAAGAAAGCCATTGTACACATTGCAAATGTTTTTCAGAATACAGAAAAAAATTTTTAGGTACTGGTATTTATTAGCTCAAAAGTTATTCTAACCTCAAGAAGTGAACTTTTTTTCCATTTTTTTTCAACAACAGCTGGGTTCATCGCTATTTAACCCAAAATCTATCAACTTTACTATACAACATTATATGTAACATTCGTTGCTAATTATGTGTAGAATTTATCCTTCTGGGTTAGAATTTCTAATCTTAAGGTCAATGTTACATAAACTACATGTCAATATTCAACTTAAAAAAAGTGTAAGTTTGCCACAATTGATTTTTTTATCCAAAAGTCTAAAAGAAAGCTTGGAGCAATACCTTTCAATTGGTCTGTAGCATTTTTATGGCCTTCAATTCTGTAAAAAGTTATGATAATTTAAAGAAAGACAAAAAATTCACAAAAATTAACAACGTATTTCCCATTTAAATTTTTAAAAAAATATGGTGTTTCTTTAAATTATCATAACTTTTTACAGAATTGAAGGCCATAAAAATGCTACAGACCATTTGAAATGTATTGCTCCAAGCTTTCTTTTAGACTTTTGGATAAAAAAATCAATTGTGGCAAACTTACACTTTTTTTAAGTTGAATATTGACATGTAGTTTATGTAACATTGACCTTAAGATTAGAAATTCTAACCCAGAAGGATAAATTCTACACATAATTAGCAACGAATGTTACAAATAATGTTGTATATTAAAAGTTGATAGATTGTGAGTTAAATAGCGATAAACCCAGCTGGTGTTGAAAAAAACTGGAAAAAGTTCACTTTTTGAGGTTATAATAACTTTTGAGCTAATAAATTCCAGTACCAAAAATTTTTTTCTGTATTCTGAAAAACATTTGCAATGTGTACTCAAAATTTGGTGTATTTTAAAATTTTGATCGGACCACTTCACGTGGAATACCCCATATATATATTATATATATTACACCTTTGGTGTAAGTTATGTCCTAAAATACGTGAAAATTAGTGATTTTATGAGGTTTATGAGGCATAACTTACAACAGCGGTCTTGGCCAATAAGCTAACCTAAGGCATTCGAAAGCTCGCGAAAAATGTGAAATTTTGAGAGGTATTAGATTAAAATCGATTATGGTGTGGTAGCCTTTTTTTTGATATTCAATATGTCCGGGTGTTCTATCTCTTCGAGATTTTGAAATTAAGAAATGTAACCATGGTAGATAAGTTCTAAAGATTAATTTAAACAAAAGTTGCTTGTAATGTTTTTTCAAAAAAAATCAACAGATTTTGAGATAAATGGCTTTAAAAATAGAAATTTTTCTAAAAAATTGAAAAATTTCCACTTTTCATGGTCGAATAACTCTTAAGCAAATTATTTTTAACACTTAAATTTTTTTTGTATGTTCTGGAAGATGTTTCCAGCCTTTTCTCAAATTTGGAGTGATTTAAAATTTTCATCGTACCACTTGACGTGAAATGGACCATATATATGTATATATATAAATGTATGTATGTGGGTGTGTGTGCGTGCGGCGGAATATTTATATAATATATATATATTTTAAAATTGATTTTTCAAGAATACATAATATATGTATTTTTTCCTTGCGCAAAAAAAAATTTTTGAACATAACTTGAAAGAATGTGTATTAGCTTACTCATTCTTGATGAACTCATAAAATGTTTAAACGTATACTCAATAATATCATAACGGATCTAAAATGCAATGTAATGCTTTAAATACAGATGCAAAATTGTTTGAAGATTAAATAAATATTAATCAAGTATAACATACACTTTTCCAAATATCTATATGTGAAATATACAATAAGTTAAAAATTAAATATATTAATTATTGCATTTTTAAGATAATTCTATTATAAACAGTATAGGCAAAAGAAAATTCAAAGTTTAACAGTGGCAATATAAAATACTAATTATATTTCAATAGATTTTCAAAAACTATTAATTTAGGAGCATTTAATTTAAATATTTTTTTATTAATATTTCAAAATTGAATGGATATATAAGTGAGTAGATTATGTATATTTATAGAAAACAATATTTTAAATAAACAAGTATGTATTTATTAGAAACAGAAGGTTTTCTAAGGAATGAATTTGATTATAATAATGAAGATAAATATATGGGCTCTGTAACTAAAGGAAAAAGTAAATTGGATAAAATTATGGATTAAAACACAAATTTTGAAAGAGGGTGCAAATTACGAATTACGGGAGAAATGGAAGAAACAGGTTTTTATTTATTTGCCACTAAAATTATATAAATAGTTCTATAAAATTAATAAAAGATAATAAAAAAATTTATTTATTTAAGAAGAAAGTCTTATTACTCTAAAAGTACAAGATATTAATGCCATAGAACTTTTGGCGATGATCCTTAAATTAATTTAAGGATGTGAAGTTCTATTTAGATCCGTTTAAAATTTTCCAAAATTTCATAAGTAGTTACTAAATACTACAATTTAGTGAGTATATGCACTTTACTATTTTTGGTAAGTTAATTTTTCATTAACATTTATAATTATTAAAATATAAATTTAAGCTTTATAGGAATTCATATAGTTTAAAATTTACAGTTAACATTTAATGTCTTTATTTTTTTTATTACTATTATTCTGATTTCATTATACTAAATTTTGGTAAAAACTTTTATTTATAAATTATAATCGTATTTAAAAAAAATTAAATTTTTGGTATAAAACCCAATGCATTATAACAGTACCTCCTAGGTGTTGTGTGAATCGGGTTATTTCCAAGGTGTCCATGGTAGTGAAAAAGTAATATAATTTAAAACATTATTTAAAATAAATTTATTACGAAAAACCTTTTTCGAAATTAAAAATAGGGGGTTGGCGCGCGAAGCGCGCAGGGGGGCGAAGCCCCCCTAGTATATATATATATATAAATAATATTATATACGTAATTTAATATATATATATATATACATTTGGATATAGGGGGTTATGGAGCCTCGTATGTTAAATTCCAATAACCCTATCCCTTTCCCACTCATTGTTAATATGGCAGGTTTATGGAGCCGGGGCTCCATAATCTTTTCTGTCTCTTTTTATCGTACTAAAGTACGTATCTTCCTTCTCTGTCATGGGCGTCATAAACCCCGAAATTTAAAATTATATGTATGTATGCATAGATAGGGTGGACCATATTTTTATTGTTGATTTGCTTTATGTTTTTAAAAATAAACTATCCCTCAGGTTATTGACTAAGACGGGGCCGTACTTACTTCTCAATTTTTCAACCCAAAACGAGTTATAGACGACTGTCTACATAACTCTCAAATACCCACATAAGCCTCATAAATAATAAACACTTTTGTTGTTACTTGCTTTTTTCGCGATTTTAAGACGCCTGCCTTCATAGGCCCGCTGGTAATTATTTAATTATTTTTGCTCAAATTTAATGTGTAAACCAACAAACTAATGATGGTACAATTAAGAACAAATGAAAAAGAATATTTAATACGTCTGTTAATTGTTAAACAGCTGTTGTGCACGCTGCTTTCAACGTTTCCACCTGTAACCTGACAATAACTTTTTTTTTTCTCAAAATCTCAGGTGGTACAAGTAATTTTTCTGTAAAGTTTATTAAATATAAATATAAATACATTTTTAAATATTTTTTTCAGAGTCATTATACCAACTTTCACGTTTCTTTGAATTTTAAATCACCCGCCTTTTCGTACGCCACAACTGCGCATGCGCGATGCCCATGCTTGCCCCCTGGTTATTATTTAATTATCTCTGCTGAAATTTAATGTGTAAACCAACAAACTAATGATGGTACAATTAAGAACAAATAAAAAAGAATATTTAATTTGTCTTTTTATTGTTAAACAGCTGTTGCACACGCTGCTTCCAACGTTTCCACCTGTAACCTGACAATAACTTTTTTTTTCTCAAAACCTCAGGTGGTACAATTGAATTTTCTGTAAAGTCTATGAAAGATAAATGAATATACATCGTTGACTATTTTTTATAACATCTTTCGAGCATTTTTTGATCTATTCATGACTTTTAAATAACGCGCCATAAGCATGCGTTTCTCGTATTTCCGGTGACCGCGCATGCGCGGTGACTGGAAATATATTTGCATTATGTTCAGTACAATTTTTTTGATTTTTTATTTATTGTATTATATTATTTCGCAAAAGTAACTGGTGGTACAATTAAGTATAAAAAAGGTACAATTTTTCTGCACCTTTCCTTTAACGTTAAAACCACTTTAAAAGGAGCTATTGGCGGATTAATATTCTAGTACTTTAGGATTTTTTTTTCTAAAAAACTACGGGGGTACAATTCGAAAATTTTTTTTTTGTTGAAAAGTACAATTAAAAATACGTCGATTAGCATTTTTTTTTTATTATATTTCGAAGGGTCGTCGGGCTGGGGTAGGGTCGGTCACGGCCTGGGGTGTTGAGCAGCCCAACCGCTCCTTCTGCCATCTGTTACAGATCCACGGCCACAAAAGAAGAAGAAGAAGAAGACAATAGGGCACACCTTAAGGATGTTCTATGGCGTCTTGCCGTGCGGGGAAGAGAGGGAGTCTCCCCTCTCTCCGCGCACACCGTTGCTATGACTGCGCAGCTCCCCGCACGGCCCACAAACTTGACTTTTTGTTAATGTTTTCATTAATTTCTTTAACTTTTGCGCGGTAACATGGGTTCAAATTTCGCAAACCGCTTTATTTATATTCACTTGTGATGTTTCTAGTTTTTTATTAAATTTTGTACACTTTTCATCATTTGCACTCTAAAGTCAATCACATTTTTTCCGAGTCTCCATGTGAGCCTATGTATAAGAAGTCAACTTCTATGTCGCATATCTTCAAAATTTGCACGGAAAAAAATATTGAAAAAATTCATAGACATTTTTGACACTCTTACAAATAATATACTTCAATTTCATTAAATTCTGTTAACTTTGACGTAACCATAGAACATCCTTAAATATTACTTGTAAAAATATACCGGTGATGCGTCACGATAGCTGTGACCGTTAAGGCGCGCATATATACATTGCGCGTTGTACAGACCCGGGTTCAAATCTCACCATGATTTTTTTTAATATTTGTATTTTTTTTATTACAGTTTTTTTATATTGTATATTTAAAGGTATATTTAACATTATCTTAAAATTGTACATAAAGTAACTAATTTGATATTTATGATTAAGAAATATTCTATTTAAAAACAAATTATATTAAATTAATAAAGAAAATTAAAAAAGTCATTGTTCAATTTATTTATATGCAACGAGTAATAAAAATATGTATTATTTAAAAATAATAATGGCGGGATTTAAACCCGGGTCTGCAGAGCAAGGCATTCAGTGTGTAAGTTTCTCGGATGGTTATACTATTTATTTATTTACTTATATATGGAGGGAAGTAGGGAATGTGTACCTTGTTATAAATATTGATATTGTATTACAACTGATATATCGTTTCTATTTATTCTATTTATAATTATTAATGACTAAAATAAATAGAAATAATATATATTTTTACATAATATATTTTTACAAGTAATATTTAAGGTGTGCTCTATTGGGGAGTTCATATATATGTATATACTATAGTGCTAGGCGTTAAGACTATATATATTGAAGGGGAAAGATGGCTACCGGGGCGCCAAATAGCTACGCGTTTTCAATCGCTCTTCGAGTTTCATAGTGTCTCTTAACAAATCCAGAGTTCTCAAACCTCAAATCCTGCACAAAGGTATCTTATTATTTCCATTCTTCAAATTCTATCAATCTCTCGTCTGTCTTCACTTTCAATTTCTTTAACTTTTTAACCTAACTGCTCTAACCTCTCTCCAAATCTTCTAGCTCTCTCTCTCTCGTAAGGGGAGCCTCAGGCTCTCCCCAACCATGCACGACCCTGACGCAATGTCAACTTCCTCCCCCTCCACAACCCCTAATCCTAAATCTTCCCTTAAACGCCCACCCTCTCCCCCTTCCTATCCCATCCCAAAAAAAACCCAAACATAAAATTCGATAAGAAACTTGCATCTACTCCCTCCTCTCTCCCATCGCTTTTAAACTTACCTACCAACGTCCCAATAGATACCCCAACTACCCCCACTGCTCCAAACGCAACCTCTCACACCTCGCACCCCAACTCTCAACAGCTTCTACCCCTAATCCGTTCTTATCCCGATGACATCCCACCCCCTTATAAAATCATAGTCAAATCTCTCCCTTCACCTAATTCTAACAACAACTTTCTCTCTCCCATCTCAATTGCTAGAAAAGTCGTTCCTCTCTACCCAAACCACACCTTTGATGAATTTAAAAAATCCGGTAAAGACAAAGTCATCATAATCACCGACAACCGACAAATCGCCAACAACCTTCTTCAACTTCACCTCCTCAACTCCGATAACCTCCAAACTTTGATCCCCTCCTCGTTCATTTACAAAAAAGCCATCCTTAAAAACATCCCTACAGACATCACCGATAATGAAATCCTTAATAACCTAGAACTGCACTCCCCAATCTCCCCCCTAAAAATCATATCCATCCTTCGTTTCTGCAGAAAGATCACCAACCAAGACGGCTCGACAACCTTCCTTCCAACCAAAGCAATTCAAATAACCTTCAAAGGTCAAGTCCTACCCCAATTCACTCATCTCTTCAGAGTCAGATACCCTGTTGAACAATATATCCCCAACATCCGCTTCTGTACCAACTGCTTCCGCTACGGCCATTCAAAACCGTTTGCAAATCAAAATCTAGATGTCTCCACTGCGGCGATACCTCTCACCCTAGCAACCAATGCGACCCATCCAAAATTGATTCGCCATCCTGCATCAATTGCAATGGCAACCACCTTCCTACCTATCCTCAATGTCAAACCAAGCTCCTCGAACAAAAAATCCTTGATCTCTCCATCCGCAAACAAAAAACTACTAGTGAAATTAGAACTGAACTCCTCCACCAATCTCACAAAAGATTCCGATTCTCGGAATTCCCAGACCTCAATGACTCCATCACCCTTAATGAAATTTCCATTCCCTCTCACCATGCTAATCGCTCCAACACTAATACCCCACCCTCATTCGCTAACGTTCCAAATCTAATTTCTCTCCCCCTAGATCCCCTAACCCCTCTAATCATACCACTTCTTCCCGTTCTCGTCTCTCGCCCTCCCCTACCCCCCAAACTAATCCTCTCAACCCAGAACACCAATCTATACTAAGCCAATTCACAACTTCCTCAAAAATCTCGAAACATCCTTCAAACTCAATACTATTCTCCTACCCTGTTGAAAAAACCTTATAAAATCCGATAAAATAATGGCTCATTGTATCGGGGTGTCGATAAAAATTTTATAGTAATATATAGGGCGATTTCTTTTTTATCGGTACCTATAATGAATTCCCCACAGCTACGAATCACAAGTTCCGAAATTTAGTTTTTATAAGTTTTACCTGGTAAAAGATATATCAGTTTCTATGAGACTAATAAACTTGTAGGCTTTTATAGAGATATGCTCATATAAATATTTATAGAAATCTATTCGCTTTACCAATATGAATTCAGAATCGGCATATATCGTAATAAATTGATTGAAAAATTATAAGCCTGTATAGATGTTTTACTACATGAATTACACAAGTACATCCAAGAAAATATTAATCGGGTTGTATAATAAAACAAATGACTTTGAAAAGGTTATAATTCATACATATTTCCCGATAAAAAATTTAATAAGCACTTATCATGGAATTACTGTATATGTTTATGGCTTTTTTTACTTTCTAATGGTAGTTTTATAATTCGAGTCTGTAAGGTATCCCGGGTGCAAAAACCTCATACCATACTATACAATAAATGCCTATAGTATTTTATAAGATAAACCTCACAAAAGAAAAAAAACATTTTATAGTACAATATGATGATCAACAAAATAAATGGGCGGTTCGTTTACCGGATCGTCTGAGCTGAGACATCCATAAAAACAATCTTAATCAAATTGTTAATCGCGTTCTACCAGGCAATTCCGTATTTATTATTTATAACAAATAGTCATGTATCCGGTTTTCGAATATTTGACGTCTTAGTGTGCATTGAATGAATAAGGTTCTATAAGGCTTTTCACTATATTGTCCACTAACAGCTATCGGTGTCTACCGTTAAATTCCATAATTTTAAAGCAATCATTACAGTTCTTTTATAAGGTTTTACACGAGAATCGACACATGTATTATGGGCATATACGACCTATCGGGTACTACCGGCTGCGCCAGTAATAACATATCTTAATCAAATCGTTACTCATATTCTACCAGGCAATTCGGTATTTATTATTTATAACAAATAGACATATCAGTTTTTGAATATTTGACGTCTTCGTGTGCATTGAATTAATAAGGTTCTATAAGGCTTTTCACTATATTGTCCACTAACAGCTATCGGTGTCTACCGTTAAATCCCATAATTTTAAAGCAACCATTACAGATCTTTTATAAGGTTTTACGAGGATTGACGCATGTATAGGACATACGACCTATCCGTTACTTAATCAAATCGCTAATCCCATTCTACCAGGCAATTCCGTATTTATTATTTATAACAAATAGGCATGTATCCGGTTTTCGAATGTTTGACGTCTTTATAAGGTTTTACGAGGATCGACGCATGTATTGGGCATACGACCTAGCCGTTACTACCGGCTGCGCCAGTAATAACAAATCTTAATCAAATCGCTAATCCCATTCTACCAGGCAATTCCGTATTTATTATTTATAACAAATAGGCATGTATCCGGTTTTCGAATGTTTGACGTCTTTGTAAGGTTTTACGAGGTTCGACGCATGTAAGGGGCAGACGGTCTATATCGGGTTGTATCGGCTGCGCCAACAATAATACGAATTACATAAGTATACTTAATATGCAGCGATACTCGTGTGATATTTTCATGTATTCTTAGTTTTGTAACCTTTAGTTATAAATGTTTTTCATTGTTATTCCTCATGCATATAAAGATAGAAGTTTCTATGATATACTACTAATAAACATGAAAGAAATATTAAATTTATTTTATATAAACTTATCCAATATGATAATTCTTTTCTTTGCAGGCATCAAATCGAACTCAATTACATGTTAATTTTCAGTATATTTTCAAATACAAAGAATATTCTTCCTCCAAGAACAAAACAGATCTGGAAAACAAATAATTTTAATTCAATTTGAATGTGCTCTAAATTATAAAACTAATTAATAGCAATAATTCATAGCTCTGAGTGAGTAATATTTTACATATACTCATATATATATATATATATATATATATATATATACACTATGCTCTTGTTAAAAAGTAATTCAATTAGTATATTCTTGTAAAATAAGTTTTTCTTTTTAATTATTGAAATATGGAAAAATATTAACCTAACTTGTAAAAAAATATTCAAAGTTTATACTGATAACAGCCAAACTCTAGACAGTTGCATGTAATCTTAATTTTTAATTATTTAGTTATAAATATTTTTTATTGTTAATATTCATGCAAGTAAAGGTAAAAGTTTTCTATTATAAAGCTACTAATAAAAATCAAAGAATTATTAAATTTATTTTATATAAACTTATTCAATATAATAATTCTTATACGATTCACTGATTCAAGTAAACTCTGAAAAATAATTCAGAATGTGTAACGGCATTTATATGTATTCTTTCATTAGTATACTCTTGTATAAAAGTTTAATCTTCATTATTTTTTAAAAATAAAAAAAATATTAACTGAGCTTTTAGAACAAATATTTCAATATTTAATATTCCTATATATTTAGTTTATATATGTTTGTAATGCTTTGTAGTGCATCGGGAGTAAAGTGCTCTCGAAACCGCGCTGAGGTCGTCATACGCCTCGAACGCGAGGACGGGACTTTGGTAACTGCACGGGTGAATAACACAGAACTCGTGAGGTTAATTTTTTATTAACTTTTTATTTAACTTAATTTATAATATCACGAACGCCACAGCTGTGGCGCAACACCAATAGTTCAAAGTAATTTTATATCAACTTCGCGTTTAGAGAGAATTAGCTGTGTTGAAGTCGGTCCGACTCGATCCACGGTCGGAATCGTTCTCTTCACTGGCCCGTCGTTGCTACGCCGAGCATTCGACGGAAAAGACTTATCGCGGCGCTAGTGTCTGCTTTCTCTGCCGCCGCGCAGGATCCGGCCCAGTGCCGGATGATGTGGTTGGCGCGATGAGCGGTGTCGCCACATATATTTAACTACTTTAGTAATGGTTATAGAAATAACTGTCAGACTCGAGTGACACTTGCAGATATTCTTAGTTTTGTTAATTAATTACAAATGTTATTCATTGCTATTTTTATGAAAGTATAAAACGAAGTTGTCTACAGTAAGCTACTAATAAACAACTGTGACGAGTGACGATAGCGCGAGCCACTCGTCATGGTTCTACGTCGCGAGGCCCGTACGGCCGTCGGGTAAGACTGCGCGTGATACGGAAGGGAGGGGGAACGAGGGACAATCGAGGAGAGAGGATATTAGAGTGACGTCGCCGACGACTGCGTGGTACCACATTCGAGACGTGAGGAGGTTTACTACTACGGATACGAGGTTAGAGCTTTTCCCTCTCGACGAGGACAACGTGTTCGAGTAATTCTCGCGTACTCTCTTCGCGCCGCGATCCCGCGCCGGGTTATGACCCCCCGCGATTGCGCCCAGGCCGCCCGAACAATTGTATTATTTCGCGCGTTCGCGATCTAACTATTTTGTTGTATTACGTACCAGTGAATAAATTTGAATTCTATTTTATCTTTCGATTCGTATTATTTCGATATCCCGTATTCACCCAGGAATCCCGATCCTTAGTTTGATAAGCAGACGAGCCCGCGGTACTCGTCTGCCAATCCTAAATTCGTACTTCCGGAAGTGGGCTCACTCTGGAGCCCATATCAACGTACACGGTAGCTGTTGAGGTATCGGCGAGCCGTTGACGGAGTGCACGAGATGCCCGATCGCGCGCGAAGGTAAGTTCGTCACGCGCGATCTCGGGGTTACCCATACTCACGCTATCTCCGCGCATTATCCCATAAAACCCGACATGCACCGTTACACAACAAAGAAATATTAAATGTAATTTTAAATAAACTTATCCAGTATAATAATTCTTATATGACGACTGATGCAAGTAAACTTTGTAAAATATTTGTATACATTTGTATGTATTCTTTGATTAGTATACATTTGTTAGATAAATTTTGCTTCGTTATTCTTCAAATAGTTAAATATAGTAACCTGACTATTAGAAAAAATATTTCAATTATACAATGTTTCTATGTACTCTTAGTTTTGTGCCCATTAGTTTCTAATGTTTTTCATTAATATTCTTCATGCATATAATGATAGAAGTTTTTATTACAAACTATTAATAAACATCAAAGAAATATTAAATATTTCTATATTTAAGTGATTTATTAATGGTTATAGAAATAACTGTCAGACTCGAGTGACACTTGCAGGTATTCTTAATTTTGTGCCCTTTAATTATAAATATTTTTTAATGTTATTCTTCATGAAAGTAAAGATAGTGGTTTTCTACAGTGAGCTAGTAATAAACACCAACCCAGACGGAAATTTATTTTCCCAGAAAGAGCTAAGAAAAGCTAATAAATTTTATAATCAATTTATAATATGCAGATTTTGGACTCTGTTAATAGTTAGTTAGAATTTATAACTTTTATTAGCTCTTCTTAGCTTTTGCTAGATTTTAATAGCTTTTAGGTTTTTTTCAAAAGTAAAAGAAATGTGCGAGTTTAAAAAAGCTAATAACTACTAATAACTTTTATAAATTATTATATACAGTAAATAAGTATTTAGAATTTTTATGAATATTTACCAATAGCAATCTTTTATTAATAGCTTTAGTTTTTTTGCATACATCACTTAGAAACAGCTAAAAACAGTTAAATATAGGAAAATGTAACAGTTACTATTAAAGTCATTTTATCGTTTTTCACGATATTTTCCAAATACAAAAATCTAATAAAACCTAATAAAGCTTAGAAATATTTACGAAATTTTAAAAACAACTAATAAAATCTTATAAACATTACCTAATTTTTTAAACTATTACTAGAGTCCAAAATCCGCACTTTATAAAGTGTTATGAAAATCTAATAAAAGCTAATAACTTTTATTAAGTATTTATAAACATTATTCGCATATCATTATTTCCGCTAGGGAAAGAAATATTAAATTTAATTTTCAATAAAGTAATCCAATTTTGTTAATCTTTTATATGATTCGATGATTCATGTTAACATTTAAAATAATTCAGAATTTGTTACGAAATTATTATGTATTCTTTATTTAGCATTATCTTGTAATAAAGTTTATACTTCATTATTTTTCTAATATGAAAACATATTAACCTATTTTTAGAAAAAATTTTTCAATTGTACAATATTTTTATGTATTCTTAGTAACACCAAAGCCACTTGAGAAATACAAATTTCGCACCAAAAATGTAATCGACTATTCCGTGTTTAAACCCTATAAACGACCCACATAGTTTGCTTCACAATATTAGAATATACCGGTAGATTCGGATAAATAATGCTCGACTTTATAGTGAAATGTACTATTCAACCCGATAAATTGCAATCATGAAAAATCATAAGTTATTTGAAATCCAGATACATGCCTATTCGTTGTAAATAGAAAATACAGCAATAATTCATAAAATACGATAAACGATTCAATAGCGGTTGCTTCGACGACAGGCGTAACCGATAAGATCCTGTAATCAAACCGCTCATTTATGTGATGATACTGATTAAACCCTATAAACGAACCACATAGGTTGCTTGACAATATTAGAATATACCGGTAGATTCGGATAAATAATGCTCGACTTTATAGTGAAATGTCCTATTCAACCCGATAAATTGCAATCATGCAAAATCATTAATTATTTGTAATCCAGATACATGCCTATTATTCGTTGTAAATAGTAAATACAGCAATACCTCATAAAATGCGATAAGCGATTCAATAGCGGTTACTTTTTTGACTGGCAAAGCCTGGTACGATGCGTTAGCAAGCCGCCCATTTCATGCGTCGATCGTCATAAATCCCTATAAAGTTACCAGGTAAGTTGTTATATAATATTGAAATATGCTGGTAAGGTCATATAGCCGTTACTTGGCGTTATAGTGAAACGGCCTATTTAACCTTATATTTTTATATTCTTTATAAGACAATAACTGTTAAAATCCCGATAGAAATCCACTTGTTAAGAATATATCATTTTGTATTACCTGAAATAGAACTATAGATAATTCATTCATGTTCGGGTTTTTCATTATAAAATACTATAAGCTTTAGAGTGAAATAGCATTAATATATAAGTACGTGAAAAGTGACAAATTCTTATAATGCCCGGTAAATATAAATACAAAATATTTAAATATAAATGTGTACCCGATATACTCCGATAAACTATTTTATGCTCTTTTATGTTACACGTTTGTTCCTATAAAACCTTATAAACAAATTTATTTTTATCGCATTTTATGAGGTGTTCATTATGAAGCCTATAGTTATAAGCTTATTCTTTCCGATTCCTATTAAATAATGTATAGCATTCTATCGCAAACTCCGGGTGCAAAAGCCACATGAAGTACGATAAAAATATTTTTTTTATAGTTTTATATGAGGTTTTCTCAACAGGGTAACCAACGTCAATCCCAATCTCATAACCTTACTTCCTCTTCACCCTCCCCTCCCTTTACTAATACGATTCTTCTCTCCCAACAAGACAACGGTCTCCAAATTAACGACAAAACTCTTTCGTTTGAAAACCTCCACCAAATCTTCCAGCTGCTCTCTGCAGACCCCGGTTACTCTAATTATGTCAATAACCTTAAGCTTTCCTCTAATCCTACTACACAATTCTCCTCATCTGACATTGATATGCAATCCTAAGTTTCTTTTCCCACTTTAACACACTTATCCCTACTTTTCACCCTAACTTCAACTAACCAACTTATATTCATCTAACCACCTTAAACTCAACTAACCACCTTAAACTCAGCTATCCTCCTTTTCTGTTTCACCATGAACCATCCCCATGATCTAAAAATTCTTCAATGGAACTGCCATAGTCTCCTGAACAAAATTCCTTCTCTCAGAAACATCATCGACTCATATGACATTATCTTCGTTCACGAAACCGGGCTTTCCGACTCTCACAGAATAAACATACCTAATTTCTCTATTATTCGCAAAGATCGACTCCTCTCTAACCACGGCGGTCTATAGCTATCCTTGTCAAAAACAACATTCCTTTTCGTCAAATCCTCCTAGAAACACTTGCCATCTCCATTACTACTACTGACTATCCTAACGACGAAATTCTCATAGTATCCACGTACCGTCTTCTTTTCACCCTTACTCATCATTTCCAATTCTCCTTCTTCGGAGGAGACTTCAACGCTCACCACCCGACATGGGGTTCCCATAAAACTTGTCCCTCTGCCAACAATCTCCTCGGCTCTCTTCTGAATTTCAACCTCATATCTCTAAATAACGGCTCCCACACATTCTTTTCTAACTCCTTCCCTGACCACATAGTTTTATCACCAATTGACTTCTCCTTCATTTCCTCCAACCTTATTCACCTTTCCTTTTGGAACCTCTACCCAGACCGCATGCACAGCGACCACTTTCCGATAGAATGCTCTATTCTCATTAAACCTTCCACCTTACCACACTCTATCACACACAAACTCAACCACAAAAATGTCTCCTGGAACCTTTACTTCTCCTTCATTGATCACTTTCTCCAGTCCAATCATCAATATCTCAGTAATCTACACCCCATTAATAGATACAATACACTTATTAACCTAGCTACTCATTCCGTTAAAATCCTCTCCAATCACAAACTCACCAAAAAAATCCAATTTAACATACCTTATTCTCCTTCTCCATATTCTTCCTCCCTCTGCAAGACATCTCCTCCACTCACACTATTTCAATTACCCAGACATTCAGACAAAGACCTACTAAAGCCATCTGGTGGAATCAAGAATGCTCCTCTCTAGCTAATGAACGCCTAACTGCCTCTAAAAATCTCCTAAAAACCCCTCCTACGAATCCCGCGCTCATCTTAACGGGATGTCGGACCCGAATTACAGGGATCTACCCTTTCCAACCCAAAAATTATAATGAAAAAAGTAAAATAAAAATTTGAAAAAATTTGTAATCGTTATTCAAAACTTTTTTGAGATCCTGGAGCTTCGATTTTTCAAGATTATTTCGTTTTTCATGAATTATGCAGAAAAATACGAAACGTCGGTAACGTAAGTTTCGAAAAATAGGTACATTTTCCAACCCAAAAAAGTTGTTGCTATTATTAATAGAAAAATGGTAAAAAAATCACGAATAATCCTGAAAGCAAACTGAAGGACCTGGAGCTCTGCTTTTTTCGATAAATTAAATTCCTAACTATTAAAACTAATTAATAAACTTGCTATTTTTAGGGTCCGACATCCCCAAATCAAAACTTCCACCTTTCGATCCTTTGCTGAAAAAACCTTTAATATTAATACCAACCTCTCTAAAATCTGGACCTCTATTAAAAAATTCCACAACACTAACTCTACCACCCTACCTACCTCTAACAACACCGAAATTATCAATAATGCCTTCTCCTTCATCAACAGTCATTGCCCCAACACTTAAATCTTTAACATCCATCAGGCTCCTCAATTTAACCTAGATGATCCTCCACCCCCTACATCCGCCTTTCTTGATTCCCCTTTTTCTTTGGAAGAATTTCATCTCTCATTATCAGCCATGAACGCTAACTCTTCCCCCGGACTCGACCAAATTGACTACCATATGCTCAAATACTCTCCAAACTCATTCAAAACACTCCTCCTCTCAACAATCAATTTCTTTTTCGAAACGGGTTCATTTCATGATAACTGGAAGAACTTTCTCATTTTCCTCATTCCAAAATGTAATAACTCCAAATTCCGTCTCATTTCACTAGCTTCATGCATCCTCAAACTCACTGAACGATTAATAAACACTCGCCTTATACACTTCATTGAAAAACACTCCCTCATTCCTCACACCCAAAACGGTTTTCGCCCTTCCAAATCCTGTCAACATGCACTAGCCACTTTAATCTCTGACATTCACTTAGCCTGGTCTCAGAACCTATCAACCTACTGTTGCTCCATAGACATTAAATCCGCTTTCGATGACGTTCATTCATCCATCCTCAACCAAATCCTCATTAATATCAACATCCCTGTTAAAATGAGAAAATTCATTTTTAACCTCATAACCTATAGAAACCTATATTTCATCATTGCAAATTCACTCCAAGGTCCCTTTCTGAAAAGTGCAGGAGTTCCCCAAGGTTGTGTCTTCAGCCCTCTCCTTTATAATATTTACGTCTCCGGTATAAACAAAACCCTTTCCTCCCCCAACATCAATATAATCCAGTACGCTGACGACACCTTAATTTACCTCTCACACCAGAACCCACAATTTGCTACATCCCAATTAGAATCTGCCCTCTCCGAAATTTCAGAATCTTTTCTTTCATTAAACCTTAACCTTGCCCCAGACAAAACTCATTTTATTATTTTTTCCAAGCGCCCTTCCTTTTCTCTACCTAATCTAAACTACAACAATATCATAATCACCCCCTCCAACCACATAAAATACCTTGGCATCACACTTAACTCGCGACTTACATGGACAGAACACTATAATAACATTTCAGGTAAAACACACAAACTCATTAATATTCTTAAATTTCTCAGAGGCACATGGTGGGGTGGTCATCCCCAAACCCTATTAAATATCTACAAAGCTCTCATCCGATCCAACATCGAATACTGTCTTTTCCTTACCAATATCTCTTTTTCCAAATCCCTCCTCAATAAAATCCAAAAACTTCAAAATCAATGCCTCAGGCTTTCTCTTGGCTACCGACTCTCAACCCCGATTAACGTAATGCATGCCGAATCTAAAATTCCATTCTTTGATACCCGCATCCAATCCCTTTCAAATAACTTTATCCTCAAACTATGCTCTATCCGCCCCTGTCCTCTTCTTGAACAAATTTCACTTCTCCCCAACATTTCTGATTTTCAATCCCCTCTAACCAATTCCCTTTATCTTGTTTCTTCTCTAACTAACAATCTCATCAAAACCTCTCCCATTCCTTTACCATTCACCTACAATTATCATTCAATTATCTATAAGCCAGACATTGACCTCATCTCTGAATACACCATCAAAAATTCTGCTAACCCCCCCCCCCCCCCCCCCCCCCCCACCGAATTTGCCACTCTATTTCGTCACACAAACGATACTAACTTTACAATATTCACAGATGCTTCGAAATCTTCATCTCCTAGCACTACTCATAATGACCTTGCATTCTATTCCCCAACAATCAATCTCTCCAAATCCTTCAAAATTCCCTCCTTTACCTCCATCTTCACCTCTGAAGCGATCGCTTACATCAAAAACTCGGCCCAGCACCAAAACGTCACCATCTTCTTAGACTCGCTTTCAGTACTTGCAGCCATACATAAATACAATCCTATCAAATACAAACACACATCCCACATCATCCTAGACATTATCTCTTTACTCTTCGAATGCAACTCGTCTAACATCAGTATATCTCTTATTTGGATCCCCTCACATGTAGACATCATTCACAATGATACTGTCGATTCTCTAGCGAAAGAAGCCAAAATCTCCGGCAAAACCATACACACGTCTTTTCACTACACCGAATTCAAATCAACACTCTCCTCGACACACAAAACCCAAACCCACGCGCTCTTCTCCCTAAATCCTAATAAGACAGGTCTATATTTCTTCTCTAACTTCTATAACTCCATTTCATCTCGCCCCAAACCTTGGTTTCATGACTCCTTCTACCCCCGCTATCACATCTCTATTATAAACAGACTTCGCTCCAATCACTACTCCCTGGCCTCCAGCCTACACAGGAAAAATCTCTCTCCCTCTCCTATCTGTTCATGTGGTCATCCTAACCAAGACATCTCACACATTCTATAGAATTGCCCCTCCTTTACCGAAATAAGACCCCCATTCCTCAAGAAACTCCTCCGTTTCTTCCAAAAAAACAAACTCCCGGTCAATAACAATACCGAAAAAATTCTAAATCACCCTAATGAAACCCCTTCTCGACTTATCACTGAATTCCTTAATAAAGCTAAACTATCCATCTAACTCTACTTCATCCTACCCTTTCAGTACACCCTCAATATCCTTTCATAAATTACGTATTCAACTTTCTACTTTAAATGAGGTACCTATCACCTCCTAAACCTAATTCCATTTTGTTCCTACTCCCTTTTCCAAAGCTTTATTCCTTATTCCAAGTTCCAATATGACGCATCGGATCTCTTTTGGTAGTACTAGCGGCCGGTTCGAGTTCCTCAGTCTACCCCCCCCCCCCCCCCGGGCCTGGGGAGGAACGACTCGGCCGCTCCTGCTGTCCTCTGTTTCAGATCCACGGCCAATAAAGAAGAAGAAGAATACTATATATATTTTCTCTCTTTGACATCTCCCTCCGCATCGTGTGTATGCTTACCAGAGAAAAAATAAGCATTTTTGCGCCCTCTTTCGGGATTCTCTTACGTTACCTACTACGGATAAAACAGCTTAAGTGGTAGCATACCGCGCTTGATATCGCTGTCGGTAATGCTTTACCAACTATACTCCAACATGGTATGAATGACGTTTGCATACGAATTTTTTATTTATAAACTATCGTTTACTCAATGTTGTTACAACAAATTGAAAACATTTGTAAAATTGTTGCACACAATTTATAAATAAGTCTTTATACAAATTATGTATATTTTCTTAAATATATGGTTAAAGAGTATAAATGCATTTATACACATACATAATTTACACTTTATTTTTATTTCTTTGTAAAATAATTTACTAATGAACATAACTAATTGTAAATAAAAATATCAGTTTAAATAAAACTTTATTAATACTAATTTTATTGATAAAGGATTTAAAAACATTCTGTAAATGTTTTTCACGTAGTAGCCGATTTCAAATTCGCGCGCATTTACTGCGCACATTGGCGTGGACAAACCTCATGCGATACGTAACTTAACCCAGGTAGGCTAACTAAATATCCGAGAAGGCTAAATGTCATGAACCCTATATATATATATATATATATATATATATATGTATATCTATTTCATATATATATATATATACACATAAAAAGAATTGATGTTTTGTAATCAACAATGACAATTATCTTTTTTCAATGATTGTACGATAATGCGTTAAGTTAAAATAATATTTTTAATATCGGCTTTTAAGATTTTTTTCTGTTTGTTATACAGATGCCGTATTGGCATGCACAATGCGAAAAATTACTGTGCTTTCGAAATATCGGACTAACTTTTACGTTGAAACTATTAATTATTTATAAAAATAAATATCAATTTTTTTATCTTTATTTTACTTCCAAAAATAAAAATTATACGACCAATTGCATATACTCATTTACATATATTTTAATTGCAAAACACAATTTAAATATTTAAATAAGTCATTGTTACATAAATACATTATTAATATCACTTTATTACGTACAATGTGACGCTTTATATATAATTATTTAAATATCCCGCTAATATTGTAAACTAGAAATAACAGTTTCTCTAAAAAGAATTGTAAACTGACCATGTTGTCAGCTGATCGCGGAGGCGATCACGAGCGAATATATATATATATATATATATAAGTACTTAGTACTATGGCAAATGCAGAAGATAAAAATATGGTTGGAAATGCTGTGGAGCCCTGTGAAAATGAAGACGAGGATGTGGAAAATGGCGTTGAATTAAGCGAGGAAGTTAACGAAGAAGGTAGACACTTTTACAATATTATGTTTTTTCTTATTGAAAGTGATTTCGAATTTCGGCTTGTCAAACTTTATGGGCGTTGACGTACATTCACGTTTATTACACATAATTTTGTATTTTTAAATACATGGGCGATGTATATTGTAAATTTTATTGTTTTTTTTTTCAATGCATATGAAGAACTCGTGAAAATTTTTAGATAGATAGAACTATTACAGAAATATAATTCTTATGACAGCTAAACTAATAAATATTTATAATTACAGAATTCAAATCAATTAATGATCAAATAGATCAAATAAATTCGGTATTGGATTCTTTGGAGACGAAAAATGATACCATTCATGCGGAATTAATGGAGCTTTTAAAATCCAATAGAGAAGCTAGAAAACAATTTCAAGAGTCACAAGATAACCAACCAAAGAAAAGTGAAGAAACAAATTCTTAAAAAACAATTTATTTTAATCCTTATATAAAATTATGTTTACTACATTTTAACATTACCATTGTTCAAATGGTATATTCATAGAATAACTATGTTGTTAAATTTAATTTAAGTTGTTTTAAGTATAAACATTGATAGTATGTTATCAAAGTTTGGAAGTCACATTCCAGTATATAAATTATGTACAAAGGGAAAGGTTTCAATATTAATAATATTTATATAGAAAATACAGAGATGAATAAATTATTGTTACAAAAGTACACGACTGTTTTGTGAATTTGGATTAGCAGCAAACAATAAGAGATCTTTGAAGATTTCAGAGTTAATATTATTAATAATGTATGCATTAGGTTCATTAATTAGCATGTGGTCAATAAGAACTTGTCCTCTTGTCTTAACGCCGCTCAATTCAATATCAACATGATGCATTTGAACATCTTCAACTATATCTGGTCTGAGAACAATTCCAGCTACAAAAGCATCACATGGTATAAAATAAGATTCTTTCTTTTCTTGCTTGGATAATATTGCACTACTAACTTTATTTAGCAAATGAACAATGGGAGTATCAATTTTTTTAAATACATTATCATACCATTCCTGCAATAAAGATTTATTTTATAAATTTTAACATTATTCCTACTTATCAACATTTTATATTACATAGATTAACTTACATGAGTAATTTTAGGTTTTAAACAACTTTCCCATGGAAATATCCACAATTTTTTTTGTGCACTGCACATAACAATGTGCACACTCTCTGGATCTGCATAAAAATTAAACTCTGCTTGCGATGTGATATTACCAACAGCTAAAACAATAAAGATCTTGTTATGAAAGAAATTCTTTAGCAAATTATTTTAATTAAATAATTTATCACATATTTACCAGTCGAATTTCCTCCCATAATTAAAAATTTCTCAACTGAATTTACAAAGTTTGGATACATCTTAATAGCAAGAGCTATGTTTGTTAGAGGTGCTAAACAAATTACTGTTACTTCACCTATAAAAACATGTTTCAAGTATTACAAATAAGTAAGGTAATTTTTTTATTGAAAATTCCAATTAGTTTATAACAAGTTAAGAAATAAATATCATTTATAATTTTATGTTTGCCTTACATTTTAATTTATAATATATAACTTGTGCTTAATAACTGTTTATCAATCTAATGTAAAACAAGATCCTATCTGTAAATCTTATCATTTATTGGAAGAATCAATTTTAAAGTATATTATTCTTTATTTTAAATAAAATAAATTTAAATACCACAATATTTAGCTGTTATCTTTTGTAATGCATAAACAGCATGTTCGTCCTTCAGTTTACTAATATCCTGACTATCTTTGTAAACATCTCCAAAACCATCTGAACCATGATATCCAGAATTTAAAGCTGTTCGAAAATTATCAGTTGACAATAATGCAGTATCAACCCCTTTGTATACAGGTATCTACAAATTTTTAAAATTTTATAAAGTAAGTATTGTTAAATAATATTCTATATAGCTTACATCCAATCCTTTACAAGCATGAAGAGTTCTAAACACATTCTGGATTACATTGGTAACATGGGTATTTCCAAAAACACAAGTTATAGCCATTATTTCTATTCGCTTTTGATTATGAGCAGCAACTAGCATTGCTAATGCTAAAGCATCATCTGATCCAGCATCACAATCGACAATAACTTTTTGACGGTTCATCATTTTTTCTTAAATTATACTTCAGTCTTTTGTAATTTTACAAACTGGCAATAATTTAAAAACACTAAATTATTTTATATAATAATTAAGAGAGACATTAATTATTCTGCAAGAATTAAAGAGAAGTTTCTATATTATTTAAATATTTAAATATAAAAAATCTTATTATTTTGATTCATACTTACTTGTTCTTTGTGCAACGATTAAATATATATAAAGAATTCATATCTAGATATTCGTGATAAAGATCATTTGTTATCCTGTTATCTCTTATTCACATACTTGTAGCATCTACGGTGTTTAAAAATTAATATTATTATATATATACCAAAAGTATATTCTTTTTTCACTATAGATCACTAAAATAGTTAATATAATTAAACATAAATCTACATAATATTAAATAATTGTAAATAAATAATAATCAACAACTATCTTATTCTGTCAATAATTATTATACAATCTATATTTAAAATCCCAGTCAAATTTATTAAACAAATTCATTTAAAAAAGCGTTATTACTCTCGATATTGATCATAACTTTTTAAAAAACACACACACACACACAAGTATTTATAAAATAAAAATACTTATTATTTATGAATCAGTATCAATTTAACCTTCCAAAACGAATAATCTACGATTATTTAAAAAAATATTCATCTTTAAAAATTATGATATAAGCAGTGTATTCGCTATATGCATATATATTATAATAAAAAAATGCAACATTGACTCTCTTTGTAAAGTGCAGTGACAAACCAAACCTGATGCAACACGCGCGCGTACTTTCCGTTTAGGCGCTGCATTTGTCGCTCACATGTGTCGGTTGTGCGGTGAACATATTTTAATATTTATTGCGTGTATTTATTAATTTATTTACGAAAATGAAGGCCTCGTCGAATCCAAACAATCCGAACATTTTGAAACTCATAATCGCCGGTGATATTAGTAACAAGAATATCGACATCGATGTTAAAACCGAGTTGAAAAGTGAGTTTTCTAACCTTAACTGTTTTCTGCTGTTTTAATTAATATTTTAATTTTAAAGAGGTTTTATTTACTTCTTAATAAATATTATTTATTAAAATTTTATTTACAATTATTGTAAAATGTTTAAACGTGTACAAAAGTATTTTTTTTCATTGATTTTAGTGTTTCATCTGTGTATACTTAGTTTATTATTTGCCTTTCTCCTTGTGTATAAATAGTCATATTTATTTCAGAGAGTTCACTGAATCGTTTGCCTTTGCTAAGGGATGATTCTGTGGATGTGGAATTTTTCAGTGTCAGTGCAGCTGTGCAATACATTGCGCCACTCAGTGAAGATACTATCATTGTTGGTAACAGATGGCTCGAATGGGATGTCTCACAGTTGCAGGTAATTTATATTATTTTACTTTGGTTTTATTTATTTATATGTACATAATTTGCTGTTTTATTTCTTTGTAGAGTACTTATGTAGTCTAATATCTGATTCTAACAATAGAGAAAATTTATGTCTTTAATTTAATCGTTTGCATTTGTTTTTAAGTAACATTCATAATTTACTGTATTTTATTATATTATTAATTTTAGTATTTTATTGATTTATAATATAGTAGATAGTTAATTTGAAGTAAAGTAAACAAGTATGTAATAATGATACATCTTTAGTTATAACTTTGAAACTGTTAGTTCATATCAAATCAATTTAATCAAATTGAATCTGTGCCAAAATTTATATAATAATATACAATACAACCATGTGGTTAGTGTTTATAATGAAGAAATAAAATTATATTTACAGTTCAAACAATGTTAATTAAGTTAATTTTCACTTATAAAATTAATTATTATTATTATATTTAATTTTATTTATTTGTAGCCTGCGATAGTTTCATATAATGGGTCCAAAATGCCAAATGTATCTCATAAATCTAGAATATGGTCCCTTCTAAAGGAACTTAATGCAGCATTAAATAATAAACAGTACTTAATTACAGTAAGATAAAAATTAATTTTCTTACTCCTTAATATTGTAATCATGATTTTAAAAAATTGTTTTTTCTGGCAGGATAAGAATGACATAACGGTAGTTGATACTTCTATTTGGGTAACATTGTGGTCAACTGTAGTTGTTACTTTAATAGGTGAAGTAATATCTAAAGAATTTCTAAATATTGATAAATGGATAAAACACATTGAAAGTTTACCTATAATTCAAAAGTCATTAAAAAAGATCAAATTGGATAGGGGTATTCAAGCAATTATTTCTATTAATGAGGCATCGTGGTTTCCTCTAAATTCTTATACTGGAGGTGAAAATTCTGATATTACAACTATGAATGCTGATGTAAGTAATAATATTATAATTCAGTTTTAGTTATATTTAATTATTTAATTTCCTAAGTTTCGTTTAATTTATATCAATTTTTTAATTTTTTTAATATTTTTAATTGCAATTAACACTTTTAGGGAAGTCCTACAGAAGAAAAAGAAATAAAAGCTATAACTCAAGATGAAATAAGTGCTGTGAAAAACAGTTGGTCTTCTGTAAATTACCCTTCAATCAAATCTTGTGGATACCCAGTGTTAGTAAAAAAAATATATATAAGAAATTATTACAAAACATGCAACACAATCGCTTATAATTAATAATATTTATTTATATTTATAGACTGCCAAAACCAGGAGAAAGGAATGTTTTAATAACTTCAGCTCTTCCATATGTAAATAATGTTCCTCACTTAGGAAATATAATTGGTTGTGTTCTTTCGGCTGACATTTTTGCAAGGTATTATTCATTTGTTAGAAAAATTTATAATATCTTCTATAAATATAATTATTCATATACACCTTTTTTTAGATATTGCCGGCAACGAAATTATAATACACTTTATATTAGGTAATTATATTTAACCTTTAGAGGACCGAAAAGCCACTATAGTAGCTCGACTAATGATTGTCCTTCATCCCATAATCAATTAGTATGATATCAGATACGATTTTTGACCATTTTCTTAGAACGATCACAAATCCAAAACACTGTTTCTCTAAAGGTTAATTTAAACTTTTTTTTCTTTACTTTGGTTTTATTTATAATCATTGTTTTTAGTGGTACTGATGAATATGGTACTGCAACTGAAGCCAAGGCTCTTGAAGAGAAAATGACTCCTCAACAGATTTGTGATAAATTTTTTGATATTCACAATGATGTGTATAGATGGTTCAGCATTGGCTTTGATTATTTTGGACGTACTACAACAACTGAACAAACAGAGTAAGTAAAGTAATTATTCTGGATAGAAATTTAAAGAAACAAACTAACATTAATAAATATTTAATAATTTTCTTGCTGGAGTACCCGGTTTAGTGTCGGGCCAAAGCTATTTTTTTATCAAAATTTCAAAAATTTTCAAAAAATAACAGATTTAAAATTATTACTTTACATTTAGGATAGTTCAAGCAATGTTTTTAAGAATAAGAGAAAAGGGTTTTATATTACCAAAAACAGTTGATCAGCTTCTTTGTCAGCGTTGTGACAGATTTTTGGCAGACAGGTTTGTTGAAGGAACTTGTCCTAGATGTAAATATGAAGATGCACGAGGTGATCAATGTGATGGTTGTGGACACCTTGTTAATGCAACTGAATTAATCAATCCACTGTTGCAAAGTTTGCAGTACAAAGCCAATAATCAAAGCTTCGACTCAATTCTTTTTGGATTTGCCTAAGGTATTTATTCTATTCCTTTTATGAAATATTTCGTTTTTAATTAAATTGATCTATAGCATTTAGAAGTTACATTGTAGATCGAAGATAACTTGAGAAATTGGGCTACAGAAGCAGAAAACGGCTGGTCCTCGGTAGCACGTGCAGTTACAAAACCTTGGCTAAGAGACGGTTTGAAGCCTCGTTGTATCACAAGAGATTTAAAATGGGGTATTCCAGTACCATTGGAAGACTTCAGCGATAAAGTTTTCTATGTGTGGTTTGATGCTCCACTTGGTTACATCAGTATTACAAAAAAGTATACTAAGAATTATGAAATGTGGTGGAGACCTAAAGGTTTCGATGTGAGTCTATATCAATTTATGGCTAAAGACAATGTACCTTTCCATGCAATTATGTTTCCTGCAACACTTTTGGCAGCTGATCAAGATCATGTTCTCGTCAGGCATATTATGGCTACTGGTAAACTTTTTTATATTTTACAAAGTTTACAATCATTTCTATAACATCTATTTATTCTTATATTGTTTTATAATTTAGAATACCTTAATTATGAAGACACCAAATTCTCAAAATCGAGAGGAATCGGTGTATTTGGAACAGATGCCAGGGAAACTGGTATACCAGCCGATGTTTGGCGATTTTATTTAGCTTATATTAGACCCGAAAGTATGGATTCAAACTTCAATTGGGTGGATTTGGCTACCAAAAACAATAGTGAACTGTTAAATAATCTTGGAAATTTCGTAAACAGGTGGATTAACTTGCTATTAATATTTCTTATTTTTCGTGTATTAGTCGTACAAAATAAATTTTGTAACTTTACAATCATTCATATACCTTATTTAAATTGTAGAGCCTTGATGTTTGCGGAGAAAAATTTCGATTCTAAAGTACCACCAATAGAACTGGAAGAAGAAGATTTACATTTACTTGCACAGGTGCAGCGTGAATTGACAAGTTATATTTCATTGCTGGAGCAAGCAAAATTACGAGATGGATTAAAACACGTATTAGCTATTTCCAAACATGGAAATCAGTTTATGCAATTTCAGCAACCTTGGGTCAAAGTTAAAGGAAACGAACAGGACAAGTAAGTTTATTTGAATAAATTTATAATTCATTATACTTTATGTAAATATAAACATAATGTTTTTATTTATTCACCTTTCATCGGGTGGGGTCCGATTTGTCGAATGCTCATTCAAAATGTGTGCATTGTTTCGAATTTCAAAAATTAGAAATGTATTTTTATTATTTAGAACCAAGAGAAATAGAATGGTTATTATTTCGAAAGTAATGCACTCTTCAGTTTTTACATATTTGTTCCAAAAATTCGAACTTTATAGTGTAGAGAAATAACTTTTATAATATTTGTCTATTTACATCTTGATAACAGACAATAAAACAGAAAATTATTTATCTACTATTTGGAATACGAAATATTGCGCCTAATACCAAATATCTGACGATTTTATTACTTTCGAAATAATGATCATTCTGTTTTTTCGGTTCGAAATAACAAAAAAGTTATTCTAATTTTTAAAATTCGAAATATTGCACACATTTTGAATGAACATTCGACAAATCGGACCCCACCCCTTTCACCTTGTATCCCCTTAACGGGTTTTTACGGAACACCCTTACCGGTCGGTATATTGAAACATTCTATTTGGGTGTTTAGGTCACATTGCGTAGGCCTAAACATCGAAACCGAATGTTCCACATCTCCTGCTCATGTTGTGAAATGTGGAAAACCACCAACCGATCCATCCCCAGCACTTCGCCATCGCATCGATTTAAATAATACAATATATTATATTAATTGTTGTATAGGAAAAGAGGAGCAACAGTTATCGGTGTATGCTGTAATTTGGCATGCCTTCTATCTGCATTGTTAGCTCCTTTTATGCCAAATACAGCACGAGCACTGAGATCACAATTAGGATTATCCCAAGAAAATTATGGTTATATACCTGATGTACTTTCGATTTTGTTGCCATCTGGTCATAAACTTGGCAAACCTCATCCGCTATTCACGAAAATCGAAGATACTCAAGTTGAAGAGTTAAGGAAAAAATATGCTGGTCGACAAGAACCCACGCCACCTAGAGATAATGTACAAATTCCTGATGATTTGCCGTCTTTGGAAGCAGCAGTTGAGCAGCAGGTACTTTATCCAGTGTATATTTTTCCATCTTAATAAATAGGGTTTCAATATATTATTTAGAAATATTTTTTAGAAATAATTAAGAAATATTTTACTTTTTATTATTTCTTTAGAGAAACTTTATTTAATTAGTAAAGTAAATTCAATTTTTTTATTTTTAAAGGCGCAACTAGTCAGAAATCTTAAAGCAACTCAGGATAAAAGTATTTGGCAACCACAAGTACAAGTTCTTTTAAGTTTGAAGAAAAAATTAAGTGAGCTACAAAGTAAAAGTAATAAACAATCAGAGCCAGCAAAAGATAAAAATTCTCAGTCAGCACCCGTTGCACAACTCAATGGAAATGTTACTGCAGAAATTACTGAATTAGAAGCAGCAGTATTAAAACAAGTAAGTTTTAAAAAATAAATCTTAAAGTCACGTTGAGAAAATGTTCACGTATCAGTTGTACCACCACTATCGAAATGAAGAGAGTGCTTATGTCTGTACAATTTCACGGATTTCAGAAGTGAGTTCCGAAAATGGGGTAACATAACTTCGAATGTAAAGACGAAATCTTACCGTCGTTTTGTATAGACGGTATACATATCTGTGCAACTAGTGATGGAACATTTTTTCATTGTAAATAGTTTAGATAAATTAAGTTTTAATTAGTTTAATATATCTACTATATCTATACTCTATATCTTCAGTTGTACATTTTTATTTAAATTTTTAGGGCAATCTCGTTCGAGAATTAAAGTCCAAAGGTGACAAAAGTATATGGCAACCTCAAGTAGGACATACTTCTCGAATTAAAACAAAAACTAAACGCTTTAACAGGTGTACCTGTTCTAAAACCAGGTGACAAAAAATCGAAAAAGAAAAAATAAAATCATACAATAATGAAAGTGAAAGTGTATTGAAAATAGTAGACATTGTTAATTATGTTGCAATCACAGAAAGTATGACTTCTATGTTTAACTAGTATATTAAGATTCTCCTTCGGCAATAAGAAAACAGACAGTAATTGGGTTATTGTATTAATGAGTGATGAATTTATTATATTAATGATAAAATATTTTGATGTATTGAACATTTCGCGTTTTATATAATCTTACGGATTGTTCTTTTTTTTATACACATAAAATGCACACATCTCATATGATCAAGTGACTGCTTTACATTATTTATTTAGCACGTTATTAATACATACACAAATTTTGGTAATAATCGATTTATATATATTTAAAATAAAATGATGTATATAATCAATATAAAAAATTTAATTAGAAAAAATATATATATATAGAAAATTAAACTACACATGTACTCTTAAATATAATGCTGGTTTTGTGTGTGAAAAGTAACAGGTATTCCTTCATTTCATTATAAATTATTAATCATCGATCAACATATAATTTAACGATTATTTAAAATTTTTTATTATTATTATGAATAAATAAGTACAACTTATAATTTTAAATGATCCGCCGGATGATAACTTTTTACAGAAAATGATAAGGTTTTGCATAAAATCAAAAAAAAGAGCGGTGAAGCTAATGCGACATGATGTATAAATACAATATCTGATAAATGACTAGTTGAAAAGCGTTACATTCCAAATTATGTATAAAAATGATCGAAAGCGATATCTCGGGAGTTGATGATCTTGTCCTTTCATTTCAATCAATGGCAAACGGAGGCGCATATTTGGTCGTTAAGTAGAATTTTCCTCTTAATCTAAAAATGTAAAAATAGTGTTTTATACATATACTATGATTTTTATAAATTCTTGACGTTATGTTTAAAGACTTACGATGTCGATGCGTATTCGCCCATCAAAACGATCGGATTGTGATCGCATTGGCCGTCTTTGTATTTTTCCCAACTTTCACAGCTTCTTGATTTGAAACCGGATGTACTACCAATACTTTCCGTCATCAGTTGATAAGCTCGCGTATGGCTGCAATAAGCTTAAAGTGTCTGATGTTAATGTTTAATCTGTTATATATTTGAATTACTTAATTACTTTTTAAAAGTGATATATAGAAATTTGCTAAATTTATAATGTTACACGAATACGGATAGATAAAAATGATTGAATGGCGCAATCAAATGAATTATTTAATTTAGTGCAAAAATAAGAATTGTAGTGTTTAACGAATAATTTAAACATGACATTGCTTTTGTTTCACATCGAAAATGGAAGAGTATTAAATTTACAAAATAAAAGTAAAAATTTTGTTAACACATACGCAACTGGTTTCAAAAGAATTTTTAATTAAAAATTGTTCGCTCTCAAAACCAATAAATAATACATACTATTCGTGGGTGCGAAATTACAACCAGGTTGCGGAAACTTCCCGCTGTTTGGATAAAAATCGACGTGTCCGATTGCTGCGAGAAAACCAAAGGCAGTACCGCTCGTATGAATAACATCGACAAATTGAGCATCGGTTGGATCGAGTCGAAAATCTGGATCTACGACACCGGAAGGTGTTTCGAATAATGGACTAGCTGGATCAAGACCTGCACGTAAATACCCATTATCGGTAAGTCTGTATTACTGTTTGAAAAAATTCGTTCGCTTCGACTAGAATTTAATGTGTATTTATTTATTTTATTATATATTTATTTCGCCTCGCGTGTTATTCGACGAAGCTCACTTGGAGTGTAACATTATATTCAATACTATGGTAAAATATAATTTTTGTAAAAGTAGTATTAAAATTGGAAAATTATGTTAAAATAAAAATTGGATTTATTTATTATTGACCCTCAACTACCGACAATTTACCAATCTAAATAATGGGGTTTTAAGCTAATTTATTATTGACTTTTTTTAAATAATTTTGTTTTTTTTTTTCAAAATAAAGAATAGTTACAGCACTACTATTACAAATTATTCGTGTAAAAAATTCAAAATAAAAATAAATTAATTCTGTTTTTTAAACGATTAGCAAAAATGTTGATATCTATAATAAATTATAAACACGAATTAAAGTTTCTCTGAGAAAGAGACGGGGGGTAATAGTGCAATCCAACACTTACATTATCATTTTTCGTCAAAATAAATGTAACCTGACGATATATCTCGAGCGATAAAACTTGATTTAATTTTCTTTATCATAATTAAAGTGTTTAACGTTTACGCTAATGGAAAGAGTGTAAATGTCTAAATCATAGATATATATATTATACTTTAAGATTTTAAAGTTCCTGAGATATATGTTCGTTATAAGTATATAATATAATGTATATACAAGTAATATACCTGTTATCCTGCCGATCCGGCCATCGAGGAATGCCCCAGTGAATCCAGCAACGTGAGATCCCAAACTATGACCACAGATGTGAACATCCTTGTATTCGAGATTTGATTCGCGGCACAAAAACTCAAGGAATACACCAAGATATTCACCAACTCGTCGTGTATTATTCGCTGCTCTTGGATACGGATCAGCTGCTAATATTCCCCAACCGACTACTATCACGTTCACGTCTTGGTACTTGAGGTAAGCTGTGTATGTTTATGGCCAAACAAATTGCAAACTGTCATTATACGAGACATTTTTTTTTCAAATTTATATTGATTTTTTTTTCTCATTATAAATGTGATAATAAATAGGATTATTTTGTCAAGTAAAACGTGTGGCTTTTTCTTTATAAAAAAAAATAATATTAACGCGACAACTTTGGTATAAGATCAATTTTCGATCAACTTACACACATGTAAACAAATATTTAGGGGAAAAAAAAACAAATGTTATTACTCGTTTCATTAGAAAATGAGATACTTAACGCATTGATTTTTCCGTCATGAAAGTACGAGAAAAATTTAATTCAAGAAAGTTCACTTAAGGTTATCGTTGCGCTGATGTGCAACAATATCGAGACTCTTCTTTTAAGTTTCTTTTTTTTCTTTCTTTTTTTTCATTACGATAAAAGTTTTGTCCCATCTGGTTTGCGCTATTTTTCATTTCTCGACTATTATCTTTTATCCTTAATTAAACTACGTGCAGACTAATATTTTACCGTCGATCAAACCGCGAATCCAAGCTTCTTTACCGGTGTCACTGAAACCGTGAATTATAAGCTTAGTCGGTCGACTTTCGTTAAAATGCGATGCGTACAGGACTTCTGTATTGTTCAGTAACAGTTGCTCTTCACCAAATGGATTTTCCCTAAAAATTAAATAATTAAAATATTAATGGAATGTTTATTTTGTTACATCTCGTTTGAAATAATGGATTTGCTTCAAATGTAGACTGATTATTTTATTTATTTTATCACTATGTACGTCAGGTTGAACTGATCAAAGTTTCGGTCTATTTTCTTTTAAGTACATTTTAAAATCTTTAAGAAAAGAAAATCTACAACAGCGGGAAAAACAAGATCTGTGTTGAATTGATCCTTGAGCTTTGATTAAATTACCATTTTTTTGAAAATAAATTTTTACACGTAACTCTTGAATTTTAAATTTTGTAAACCAAATACTAATATACAGGTTATCGAGTGCTTCGTTAATTATAGAAATTTTACACCAACGTTGTAACATTTTCATTTATTTAAGAACATACGCAATATATTTAACGGGATGTCGGACCCAAGTTACAGGGATCTACACCTTTCAACATAAGAATTACGTTGGAAATATTGAATTAAAAATCTGAAAAAAATCATATGGGTAGTTTAGAACAAAAGCGAGGGCATGACGTTTTGATTTTTTTTAAAAAAATTAAATTTGTTAATAATAATCGAATAAATAATTTTCGGTTGGTAATTATTGGTCCAAAAAGAGATGAAATTACAACGCAAAAATTAGAATTATATTACAAATTTAAAAATCTGAAAAAATTTGAGTACACTATTTAAAACATGCCTAAGGGCATGGCGTTCGGGATTTTTTCAAAAATTTATTCTTTTGTTTATAAAAAAATGTTAAAAATGACCATTTTCTGAGTCCGACAACCCCTTAAAATAAAATAAATATAAAAATTATTGAATAAAAAAAAATCAAATTTGTTATTAGATAACAATGTACATATAGCTAATCAGTAAATTAATATTTTCAGTACACACATTTTTCAAAGATTTTTTTGTATATAAAAGAAAAAAGAAGTAATTGACGTATATACACATGTGCAATTAATCGCGCAATTAGTACACTAACCAGACGTGCATTGTTGTAATCAACGCATTCCACGATAAAAGTATACACACACGTACGAAGATTCATTATTCGCAATAATTGTTTTCACTAAGTAGTTCTATTTTTAAATACACATTTAATGCACAGCTATCATTTTTCTCGCGTCTCTTTGTTAATTCACCCGCGTATGTATTTCGCATTTACAATTTCGCGTATTCCCAAATAGATAAATAAAACACGCGTTTTAAATTGCCGCATTGAATTTTTTAAGTTTTTAGACGTTAAGAAAAAAGTTACGAGCGATAATAAATATATACCATGTAATTGATAATAAAAAAAAGGGAATGAAAGAGCTCGCGGAATGTATATATATATATAAAATGTATATATAATGTAAGTTTATCAGTTATTTTATTCAGTTTACAGATATTAACTAAATATTTTTAGAGCGCGATTCGCGTGATCATGCTTGGAATATATATTGACGTTAACCGTGAATCTTACATCAGACCGAGAATCTTGTTTTCCCTAAACCAAAGATGATTATATACTTACGAAGAGATCTAGATGTTGGTTAACGTCTCTCGTGTATTTTTTTATTTTTTCGTCTTCGCGAATGCGCGATGACAATGTCAAAAAATATATAATTATAATAATAAATGTGTAACTATCTATAAGTAGATAAATATGCACTTTTTCATTAATAAACAAGCTTTGCTGACACTTATACTAGTCAATCAATGTAAAAATAACAGTCTGTAACCATATTATACAAAAATGTCGTTTATTTAATGACAACAAATGAAAATTTGTGTGTGTGTGTGTGTGTGTGTGTGTGTGTATTCAAATAGCACTCTTACGCACATGTACGTAATCGGAAACTTTATACATAAAGAAAAGATAGATATATATTATCCGTATGAATTTTGTTCATATTTTTAATTGAATATTTTAGATATAATTTTTGGGTGGAAAGGTGCAGATTCCTGTAATTTGGGTCCGACGTGCCGTTAATGTAATCGAGCAATCATTATAATAACGTAAAAGGAAAAAATCCTCTCAACCCTATAAGTGGCTATTTTTTTTTCAACTTTTCCTTTTTTTATAATGATATTATTCACGACTGGTCATCGTCGCGTCAGCGCTGAGAATAGAATATATGCTGTAAAAAAAAGGAGGCAGCCGACGTCGGCTTGTTTAGTGGCGATAAGGATCGGCGCCACGGAAAAAAAAGAACAGTGGAGGTGATCTTTTGAGTCACGTGTGTATATTCTAAGGGAATTAAAAAATTTTCCGGTTTAAGCCTTGGTCGAGATGTGTATGAATGAAATGATTGTTCGAGTAGTCAGTTGACTTATTGTTCGTCTTTATATATATATACATATTTTTCTTTTTAATTAATATAATATCTTTAATTTTTTATCGCAGGGATATCGCTATATCAATGATTATTTTACTAAATGAGTGTAGTATATTAAATAATCAGTGTATTTACAAAAATTATTGATTTCCACTCGTTGTTATTACGATTAGATTATTGTTGCAGAAAATTTTGTGGGAGACAATTAAGTTAAAAAAATGTACTACTGGTGCGTGAATTTTAGAAGTAGACGTTCAATAGAAAATGTCTAAACGTTAAGAAAAAAAAATCAGTCTGTATTCTTAATCACACACTGAGAAAAAAAAAGAATTTATTCGAATCAACAAAATATTTTATTGAATACGGACAGTTAAATATTTGTTGAAAGTTATTACACATGTATGTATAGATTAGATAGATTTTTATTGAAATAAAAACACGGACATTTAAAACAGCAAAATTGACATTAGTTTCAAACAAATATTATTTATTAACTTTCTTCTCAGTGCACGTTATCCCGTCTTACTATGTACGTTATAACTTCAACATCCGATCACTTGATAGAAACTATTTTTTTTTTTTTTCGTCATAAAGTCATTGATTATACTGAAACCGTTTGAAAAACAGCAACGTACAAAAATACGTATAATATTATTAGTTGCATAATATTTGTCATCTTTCGTCAAAACACATTCTCGCGTGAACGTAATATGTAGAACCAACAGTAGTTTCACCTTATATTTCGTCAGACAATTAAAAAAAAAGATGCAAATGACGATTCTCTAAAAAAGTTTAACCAATAGTACTGTACATTCATTCTGCCGTGAAAAAGATAAACTTACATAAATACAAAACCAATGAAACTGAGAAAATTAAGATAAACTGATTTATTTAAAATCTTTTATGCAAATAATGTTTTAAATAATAAAAATTAGGACTTATATTAAAACAGGTATTTTCTATCTAATAGTGCATTAAAAATTCGAATTGAAAAAAAAATCCTTTAAAAAATGTAAAGAATGTACTTACGTGGTTTTATTTAGTAAAATATTTTATCAAAACCTTAAGTAAAAGCACTTGCGTGTTTTTTTCAGTTAAAACGTAAATGATCTCGGATATACTTTTATACATTAAAACTTACATAAATGTTATACATTAAATTAATTGTACAAGTACTTACGTAGATTTATATTTATCACAGTTCAAAGTTGAGTCAAAATTATTATAAAGAATTTACATTAATCGGTGCGAACTTTAATTTTCAACAAGTAAGTAGTATTCAGTCACATTTTTACACGAAAAACTTACTCAAAAGATTTTGCGTAAGCTTTTATTTAACATTTTATAATGAGACTACACGACTTACGTCACTTTTACCCAACGGAAAGTCACTTACGGTAGTTTTTTCATATTACTTTAATCAATTTTAAAATTATCAGGTACTTACGATATTTTTTTTAAGTTTTTTTAGAAAAACAGCATGTTATATTACCTTAATTTTTTAATAGATAAATTCAACAATTTCCACGGAATTCATTGATTAAAACTCATTTTCGAAAAAAATGTCACTTATGTATGTTTTTCATTTTCACGGCAGCATTGTCATATGATATATACGTATATAAAAACACGCACGCACATAGACGAACACACGCACGTACGCACACACTGTTAATATGGTAAATTTGATAATATTCCTTCTGCGTGTATTTCACCGCGTTATTTATGGGAAGGAACTTATAAAAATAACTATCATCACGGTTATTGTGTCGCGATTAATTCAAGTTTACTGCCACTATATGATAAATTGTCGTATACAATGTTTCACCAATATTTTTTTTAATGTTTATTATGCATAAGTCTAAGGGGGCGGCGCAATGTACACTCCCCAGATTGTATCGAGTTTCATTAAAAATATGTTTTTTTTTTTGCTTCTTCACTTCCTTATGTATTTCGTTTAAAATTAATTTTAATTTATTTGCGTTAGCTTTATATATATATATAAATTATGGTTATAATGTTTATGCACTTGAAAATAAATAAAAATATAATTTTTGCCAATTTCAATCAAAATTGGCTTGCTTATGACATACGAATGTAAATTTCGTATCCGTATGTTATAAATTCAAGCTCTAAAATAACAATTCTATAGAATTCGATATATCTAATATGTACATAATAACAAATGTGTGAATAGTTAAATATTAAATAAACCAAAACTTTTAATTGATAGATTATTGCGAAATGCATATTTTTATCACTGATATATATGTTATTAATTCCGATGCTGAAATTATTTTTATATTAATTAATTTAAGGTGCATCTCATTTATATTTAAATAAGTTTAAATTGATTTTGGAATGAACTGTATACATTGACAATCTTTTTTTTTTATCAATGGCCAGTTTAAACTGATTGTCTGCAGTATTGTAAAAAAAAAAAACATTAATTTAATAAGTTTGGTAATTATTACCTGGTGTACAGTTTGAATGTAGCCGGTTCGTTAATCAATTTAATAGCAGTATTTATCATTGTTTCGACGTCATTTAGTAACGAATTTTGTGGTGACACTTCCTTCGCGCTCTCAACGATCAACTTACCTAAAATAATAAAATGACATTTTCAACTTAAGATATATACTACACATATATACTAATTATTTTTATAGAAACGGAGAAAAAGAAAAATGTTAAACAACGTGAGAAAATCACGCGATTAATTTTATTTTTGCTGATTACGAGATTAACAAGTTCAGAGGTCACTTATAATTTAAAAAAAAAAAAGAAAATAATAATATTCAATTGAAAATATATATGATGATAATTATTACAAGGCCAACGTCAATGTGACTACGGATTATATATGTATATACTTGCGTATTTTTATTATAGACTGTGTGAAAGTTGTATTAAAATAAGTAATTTAGTTGCGGTTTGGTGTTCGAATATTCAATACTGTAATTTACAGTGATAAATTCACGATAATGCACTATCTGCATTGTATTACGACGAGTGTATGATATAAGACACACAGTATTATTAATAATCGTATAATTGTCGTCATTGTCAAATCTCTTTATAATTTTACGTGTACCGCTTAATAATATGTCTTCTTTTTTTTCATTAAAATTGTAAATAAATGCTAGTTCCTTTTAGTAATTTAGCTTTTTCGATATACACATTGATTGTTGACATTAATTAAATATAATTATATAATTTGGTGTATAGCGAATTTTGATTACATTGTAAACATACGATAAATATAAATAAAAATGGTGGGTAACTTTAGAAAAGTGTATTAATTTCACTATCGCTTACTTACGATAGGTTAAATAGAAAATATCGAAGCGAGTATGTAATTTAATTAAAAAAATTGTAATTTGTAACTCGAGACACGACGGTTGAAGGAAAATGAAGTATATCGCGTATCGCATTGGACTTACTGCAGATGTGCGGGATACATTCTATATACATTGAATAGTTTTTTTTTGTTACATGTACTCAATATTGCAAAAACTGTTTATTTTAGTTGAAATTACAATTATTTAGTCTTTTATTGATATTGTCGAATAAAAGATACAACGAGCGAAGTAATATAATTTGTCGATGATTTATCTTACTATATACAACGTAAACTGTATTAAAGTAAAAATGAGATATTGTAAAAAAAAATACGTAAAGTAATATAGGCGTCTATGGAAGAGTACCAATGAAGAAGAAGAAAAAATCTATGATAAAACCAATAACGATATATTGCAGGTGTGTATAATTAAATAAATTGTATAGGTGTACATATACATATTATATATTGTAGTAAAAAATGAAGTGTCCGAGTAAGTTAATCGAGTAAAAGTGAAAATTGAAATCCCAGCAGCAAGTAGTAAGTATCGTCGTGATTCGATAAATCGTCACTCGAACGACGACGTCGAAAAGTGAGGCGCAATCGTAGATAAATAAACGGAAGTAAATAATAATAGTAGATATAGATGAACAGCGAGTGTAAAAATGTATGTGGAATATAAATAAATGTAAAAAAAAAAATAAATAAAAAAAAAAGTAAAATAAACGAAGCTCACCTGAGATCAGGAAAAGGATAATGAATTCCAGACTTCTACAACCGATCGTCATTGTAGCGATCGTCAAATGGTACTGCAGCTGTGTGGTGGATTTTCAGTGTCGAGTGAGTAAGTAAGTGAGTATATGTGTCTAGAGGCGCCTGTGTCGACTTTCACGATAACGATGTATAAGCGCCGCCGGGAATATTCGCTTCGTCGCGATTCAATAATACCGAGAATGTGCCCCGGCCGCTTGTATATGCCCCTCCGTCTATATACGTATACATATGTCGTATACATGTATCGGTATATACATATACACGTACAATGTGTGAGCTCATCTTTTTTTCGCTAAAACGACCATTGCGTACGCATCTCGCGATTGTGTAGACTTGCTACATGGGTACTTCCGTAAGATTCATTTGACTACCTTTTTTTTTACCAGGTATCTCGGGGTGGGTGCAGGTGTAACGTAACGTTACAAATTCGTCGTTTTGTATTATTCTGCGTGTAACTGTGCGAACCGAGCTCTACTCGGTTAAAATTAATTAATTAATATCGGTTAAAATAAATTAAAAATGACTACGTTATTGAGTAATCGCGAGGCATGTACTTGACGGAATTTATAAAATCTTACTATATTTTCTTTTTACGTTCGTTAAAATTTCCAGTAGCGCAGTAACATTTTCTTATAAAACACAGTAATCTTTATTATATCTGTCAAAATTTTACTCAATAACACTGTCATTTTTTTTACTAAAACCTTTTTCCGTGTACAGACGCACAGAGAAAACGAAAAATCAATGTTGACCACTAAATTTGATTGGTGGAAGATCATATGGTAAGTTTAAAAACTTTTTCGATGAAACATCGTGTAAAAACAATTCTATTTTTCACCGAATCCATATTTTTGCGAAAATCAAAGAGTTTAACAGTTTAAGTACACTGAGATAAAGTCTGGATAAATAATTACAATAGTATCTACAGTAAAGAAATCACAGAGTGACATACTAAAAAAATTACTATAGTTTTAGTAAAAATAACTATGTTATTGAGTAATCGCGAGGCATGTACTTGACGGAATTTATAAAATCTTACTATATTTTCTTTTTACGTTCGTTAAAATTTCCAGTAGCGCAGTAACATTTTCTTATAAAACACAGTAATCTTTATTATAGCTGTCAAAATTTTATTAAATAACACTGTAATTTTGTTTACTAAACCTTTTTCTCCGTATACAGACGCACAGAGAAAACGAAAAATCAATGTTGACCACTAAATTTGATTGGTAGAAGATCATATGGTAAGTTTAAAAACTTTTTCGATGAAACATCGTGTAAAACAATTCTATTTTTCACCGAATCCATATTTTTGCGAAAATCAAAGAGTTTAACAGTTTAAGTACACTGAGATAAAGTATAGATAAATAATTACAATAGTGTCTACAGTAAAGAAATCACAGAGTGACACACTAAAAAAATTACTATAGTTTTCAGTAAAAATATGATATTTTATAATAAAATTTACTGTGATTCTTGTAATAATAACTATAACTTTTGTAAATTTTAATATAAATTATATAGTAATTTTCTTCAGTTTGACTTTTAAATTAAATACAAAATTTCATTCGGTGTATACCGATCCGAAACTTTGTTATTTTCAATAAAAATTATTATTTCTTTCTTTCGTAGATATCGATATATATATAAACATATTATGTACATAATATTGTATTATTATAATAACGTAATATCATAGTACATCGATCTAACGCAGAATAATCCATATATGTAATCGACGAGTATATAGAACAAGGAGTGAGAGATCATGTAATTTAGTCGCGCTCTTATGAGATTTTTCAGATCATGCGGTGAGATCGAGAGAGACTTTATTAACTACTATCGAGATATGGTTTTAAGTATATACACAAAGTCTACTGCATTGTTTACCACTCCATATTTTCTCACATTACGATGAAGATTGCGCAGAAAAAAAATACTGTCGCTATATAGCGTTTACTTATATATATATTAGCTTGTTGATAAATTCGATGTTCAACTTTATAAATTACACGTGTTTGTTACACATTTTCTTACTTACACACTTTTTTTTCTTATTCCGCTATAAACAACTTTTAATTTTCATACTCAAAGATTCGTCTATACGCGTACATTTTTACATTTATAGTTTTTTTTTCTTAATTTAAATTTATATATTTATTTACATTATCTTTTTCGTTTCTATCCCGCATAATTATTGATATAGTTAAAAATAATGTTTTACGACATTGAATAGTACGAAATTAAAGATTTGTACGCGTGTATAATTAAAAGAAGTTTCGTATATATACGTACGTTATCGCGTAAATTGAAGAACGGCAATCTAAAAACGAGACTTTGAACTTTATAATGTTGTTAGCGGCGGATATTTCTATTTACGCTTTTTTCTTCTGCATCTAAATGGAGTATGTTATAATGTTAAAAAAAAAGTCTTTTTAATAATTTTTAAAATCATCCTATAATAAACTCTTCCTATGTACAGAATGTCGTAATATCATTGATTTCCGAATGAAATGGGTCATAGTGTAGTTAACTCGATTTTATAATGCAATTAATCATCGAATGATTACTCTTTTTTCACGAAAAAATTTTTGTATTAGTAAATTTTGGTCAAATTTTAAGTTATTACGTATTACTATAATTTCCACGTTTACTTAAGTTTAAAAAGTTTTTTTTTTCAATATAATTTTGTATGTAATAATATATATACAATTACATTGAGTCCCATTTTGAAAGTAACTTTTGCGTTTGTTAAAAAGGTATAAAAGCTTGAAAAAAGTTCGGTAATTCCCGCATGTGCGCAGAATCAGGTGCGCGATGTGACACGCGTCAGCTGTAAAGTCACGGGGCACGGACGTACATAATAAGCATGTCCTTGCCACGCGTATCATTCCTCAATATCTGGCTAGTCCTGACTCTTATCCTCCAAGAATGCAGATCCGACGAGATCCTTGGATGTGGGGGATTCATAAAAAGTCACGCCGATATCGATTTCAGTCAGATCACCGTCAAACTGTATGTTTAACACTTCTAACCTCTTTTAACACGTACACACATTTATTTATTTACTTATCAGAAATATTTATAGAATTTAACTTTTTTTTATTGTTCTTATTACTTTTTTTTAATATTTAACTGACGATGCTTTCTTTTTTACTTTTGTTTCCGTTGGTGAGTTGATGTTGAGATCGAGAGTTTTTGTGATTTTAAAGAAAGATGAGTCATGAAAGTTTACAATTGAGATTTTCAAATTTGATAAGATATTTTACTTTTATTTGGATTACTTGTTTATTTTATTTTCTTTTGTTTTTTTTTGTATTGTTTATTGTTGTACAATAATTTTAGATTTATTAAACAAATTCGTTTATTCTTCAATTTTATATTTCAAATTTTTAACTTGTCGTGCTGTAAAAAATTGTACTTGCTTCACTTCTGCAAACAACCTTGAGCAAGGTAGAAAATCATCTCTTGCAATAGTGTTATAATGTACTTTTACTTTTAGTAAATTTATACAACTACTTTAACTATAATGCGGTTTAAAGCTTTTTTAATAATACACAATTTATTTATAAAGGTACACTAAGACTGGAAGTTTAAAAGATCAAACTGAATGTGCACCAAATACAGGCTACTATTTCTTACCCGTGTATGATAAAGGAGAATATCTTTTGAAATTAGAACCACCGAGAGGTTGGAGTTTCGAACCAACTGTAGTTGAACTCAATATTGATGGTCGCACTGATCTTTGTAGCCAAGGAAGTGATATTAATTTTGTATTTAAAGGTTTTGGTATAACCGGTAAAGTTACTGCCGAAACATCATCTAAGACTGCATTAGGTCCTAAGGGTGTGACTGTTTTATTACATAATGGAACTATTCGTATTGGATCAACTGTCACTTCTGAAGGAGGTGCCTTTTCATTTACCCCTGTACAACCCGGTAATTACAAAGTTTCGGCTAGTCATCCAATGTGAGTTAATAACTTTAAAATATATTTTGCAATAAATATTATTTATATCTCTTAATTATTGATTATATTATACAAATCTAATTTGTATTTTAGATGGCTTATAGAAAAAAATATTGCACCTGTTACTGTTCTTGAAGGTAATACAGAACTAAAAGATAAAGCTTTGGTTGTATTTGGTTTTGATGTTAGTGGTCGCGTTACAACTACAGATGGAGAGCCAGTTGGAAAAGTTACATTCCTTCTATTTGGTGTAAGAAAATAATTTTTTATTATTATAGATTATAGGTTATAAATCTTTATAATGATGTATATTACTTAATTAATAATTCAATAATATAGAATGGAAAAGCAAAGAATTGTGCTACAACTCCTGTAGAAGGTTTTAATTCTGAAAAAAAACCATTGTGCCATGTTACATCTGATGAAACCGGTAGATTTTTATTTCCAGCGTTATCACCAGGAGATTATACACTCATTCCTTATTATACTGGTTCAAAAACAAAGTTTGATGTTAAACCTTCTGAGCTTCCATTTACAGTTGAATTAGACAGTTTAATTTTACCACAAGAATTCAAAGTTACTGGTTTTACCATTAATGGCAAAGTTATGGCATCTATTAATCCACCTGTGCCATTGATTGGAGCTAAAGTATTCTTATCTAAAAAACAAATTGCTGTTACTGACAATAATGGAGCTTATAAGACTGATAATGTTAAAGCTAAGCAGTATATGCTTTATGCAGAAGCAGGTAAATATTATGAATAAGTTTAAATGTAATACATTACACAATGAATTTAACAATTATTTTTGTGTGTATTCTTAGATAACGTTCAATTTGAAGAAAAAACTGTGAAGGTATCTCCTAGTAATCCAGAATTACCTACAATAACTCCTGTAGCTTACAAAGTTACAGGCAAAGTATCTTCAACAACGAAGGCTAGTATACAAAATCGTAAAATCTTGATAAAAAATATATCTACAAATGCGCATCAAGAAATTGAAGTTGATCCAAGCACTGGCGAATGGACAGCATATCTTGCACCGTCAAAGTATCAATTAAATGTTGTAGTAAATGATGAAGAAAAAGCTAAAGGTTTACAGTATGTATTAAATACTATAAGTAATTTTATCAGTTTAATTCATTAAAAATTAATTTTATTAAAATATATTTTTCTATAGATTCTTTCCTCTTCAACGTGTTATTGAAGTCTCTTACATTTCACTCAAAGACGTTAATTTTCTGCAACTTAAAGCAACTCTAAAGGGTACAATTGTTTGTCTTCCATTTGAAGAATCTGCAAATGATTGTAAACAAACGCAAGTAACGTTGAAAATGGTTGATGGAGTTATCGAAACAAAATCTGTGACAGCTAAAAGTTCGTGTAAAATTAGAATTACTTGATATTGTATTGATCATTGTATTGAAAATGTTAATTACATTATTTATTTTAGATGGTCAATATATTTTCGAAGACGTTTTACCAGGACAGTATGAAGTTATTGTAGATGCAGACACCTTTTGCTGGGAAAATTCCAATTATCAAATTGTTATTGCTTCTGAAAAACCAGCTAATGTATTGCCTTTTAAACAAACTGGTTTCTCTGTTACATTTATTTCATCCCATGAAACTAAAGTCGAGTATTCTCTACCTAATCAACCAAATAAAAAATTATCTTTCCAACTTAAACAAGGAAGCTCTAGACATTGCGTCTCTGCTGCTGGAAAATATGAATTTTCTCCAAAAGGGTGTCACAAGTATGCAAAACCTTCATATACATGGAGTTTAAGTGAACGAGCACCTATTATTCTTTCATCAACTGAACATTTACATACTGGAGTTATATTAAGTCCTATTAGTGTTGACGGTGTTTCAGTAAAAATCGAAAAAGATTCTAAAAGGGATTCACCTGCTGCGCCAGAATTTAATGTGTAATTATCTAAAATAAAATTTCTCTCAATCAAATTAATCTAATTACAAATAAAATAGTTAGATACATTTTTAATACATATTCTTAATAATATAATTTATTTTTCAGTTATGAAAATTTAAAATCGGTCCGAGAAGGAGAACATTATAAATACATTTTTACATTCAATGCAGTGACTGGTGAAACATACAAAATATCTCCATCATCAAAAGCCTTGTTATTTGATCCACCTTCTCTTAAAATTATTGGTTCGGATGATTGTAACCATAATGCAGCAATTTTCCATGCTGAACAAGGAAAGGTTAATACAAATAATAATACTTTTAAAAATTTGTGTAAATTTTTACATGAAATTTTTCAATTAATAATATTATAATTATTGTAGATTATCAATGGTGTTATATCGCCACCATTGAAAGGGGTAACAATCAAAATTTTTGGTAGAGATAAAGAAGTTCCAATACACACTCTTGTAACTGTACAAGATGGAAATTTCAGGCTTGGTCCTTTAGATGGAAGTATTGAATATAGGTATAAATATTATTTCTTTTTATCTGTATTATAATTTATAAAAATAATATAATACTCGTTAATTTTTGTAAATAGCATTTCGGCTGAAAAAGAAGGTTTCGTTTTAACTCGAGATACTAATTCGAAAGAATACAAATTTCTTGCCCGAAAGTTAGCTGAAATTAATGTTCATGTTATGGATGCAGAAGGATTACCTTTACAAGTATGTAATCATTTTATTTTTGAACATCTATTTTTAATTTTATATATTTGTTTTGAAATCACTTACATATTCTTGATTTCTACATATAGCATATTAAAGTATAATAAATAAATTTTATTTGCAGGGTGTTTTGCTATCACTATCTGGAGGTGGAGGAGGACCTAACAGTTATCGTAAAAACATAATGACAGGGGATGATGGTAAAATGTCATTCAATTCATTGTCACCTGGTCAATATTATCTACGACCAACAATGAAGGAATATCGATTTGATCCAGCTTCGAAAATGATTCGCGTTGAAGAAGGTGTAACTGTAAAAGAAAAATTAGTTGGTCGCAGAGTTGCATTTAGTGCTTATGGTGTTGTTACTTGTTTAAATGGGGAACCTGAAGTTGGTTTGTTGGTTGAAGCTCGTGGACAAGCAGAATGTGCTCATTTACAAGAAGAAGCTACTACAAAGGAGGATGGTTCTTGGCGTATTCGTGGACTCGAGCCTAAGGTACAAAACAATAAATAATTTGTTGTAGAGATATTTTTGAAACTAATAAAACGCTTTAGCAATACTTCATTATTTAAAACATGTATTTTCAACTATTTTTTAAATAAAGTTTCAAATGAATTAAATAAATCATTCATCAGTATGAAATTAAAACATGAATAATTATTATTATGAATTATACATCTTTAAAATGATTCGAAAAAATATTAATAGTAAATTTTAATTTTATAATGACTATTGTATAAACATTTTTCAGTGCATGTATGCAATTCGATTGAAACTAAACAATGAAGATATGAATAGTCGATCCATAAGAGCAATTCCAAGTTCAGTAGCAATTCAAGCAACACAGGACATCCATGACATTAAATTAATGGCTTTACAACCAGTGTCACGTACTGATGTTTCAGTTCGAGTTATTTCAAATCAGCCAGAAAACTATCGCACACTAAAGGTAATTATATGGAAGGAAAATCAAATTTGATTATGTATTTTAGTAAATTATTTATATTAATAGTCCTGAAATAATGATTTAAGCTTGTTGATGTATTTGTCATAATGTTTTTATAATTCTTTTATAGTTAAAATTATGCCGGGAAGATTCGCCTGATTCTCCAGTTCATATTGGCAAACTCGACAGTAACCAACAGTCAATAAAAATGAACAATGCTGGTTACCTCTTCCATTTCCCACCTCTCCAAGCTGATGGGAAAAAATATTTTGTACAACTTGAAACATCTCTGTCAAAATCCACCCACGAGTATAAAATAATACCATTTTATTTCGAGGCTAATACGTCATTCAAATATATCGAATTAAAATTCGACGCTGAACGTAAACATGATCAAGGTGATTCAAATCAAATTACGTTTGTACCTTTGCCATTTATCATTCTTGTGACTGCTGCTTTTTTCCATCGAGACGCTTTATCAAGTTGGTTGAATACGACAATCGAAAGATGGTCTAGACGACCATCTTCATCTAGTGGTAGAAATTCGCAGCTTTCTCAACCAAATTTGATAGTGAACGATCCAAGGGTTGATGATATTATCGTAGAACAGATTAGGAACATTAATAGCAAGAATAGTAAGAAAGCAAAACCTCGGAAAGCATAGTGGTTTTGGGATTGATTTATTTAATAGTTTCGCCATGGGCTATTCAATAACGTTCCTGAATTTTTGTTGGGGTTTCAAGGCTTCTTCTTGTGACTTTTTTGTTGTTCGCGTAAAAATTAATATTTATAAATGAAAATTTATAAAACACTAATTTTCATTTTTTCTAATTTTAACGATTATGGTTAATTTTCTTCCTTGTATGTGTAAAAGTTAAATTAATTGTCATTTCCATTAAATTAAACAGTTAAATAATATTCCTGAATTAATTTGTAAAATGTAGATAGTGGAATAGATAAATAAACAGATAGTTAGGTAGTTAGATATGAACTAATTTATTTAAAAAATAAAAACTTAAATACAATTTTACTAGAAAACTGTAACTATTTATTTCCAGTTTTATAATGACATTTCATAAAAAAAAAGGTAATATAAAATATTTAACATAATAAAGGATGTATGATAATTACAAGAAGAAGCTAAATGAAATATTAGGGACTGAATCAACATTTTTTATCTCAATTTACATTTTGTGTTTAATATGAATAATATAGGTACACTAATTTTAAAAAATAGTGAGTTATATTGCAGGAATTTTACATTCAGTCACTAAGAATAATCTACTCGTATTCGATCAAATAATGTATAAAGTTTGTATATTACAATATTTGCTACAGCAACGTAACTTTTTGTCATTAATTCTTTATTGATACTATACAATATTGACTATAAACTATATAAATAAATTTTTTGAAACTATTTACACAGATAGTGAAGTATACAATTTTTGTCGTAAATACATGTAATGGATTAGGAAATATATATATATTATATAAACGTAAAAAAAAGCAAATGTGATATAATATTACATTTCCAAATTTAGTATAAAAATAAAAAAAAAAGAAATGTTTTTAATATATTGTAAATTTTGTATGTATATCTGTAGTACATTTTACAGTATATAGATGTTAACATAATACTATATAATGCAATATGTATGATAAAAAGAAAATGCGATATTGCATACAGTTTCGTAATGTAAATAAAATATTTAATTTAAAATTTGTGTTTATTCAATTCTACATTTAAGTATATCGATATATCTATATTGAATCAAAATGAGTATACTCATATAAAAATTACATAATTAATAAATATATAGAGACTTAATAATTATTTAATTGAACACTAATAAATGTTACAATATTGTAAATGCAAAAGGGTATGTAATTTTTTGTTTTTATATCGTTTTGTATTTATGATACATAATCTTAAGTCATATTAAGTTGGGAAGGTGGGGGATCTATTTTTATACACGAGAGAGAAAATTGAAACCGGGGAATCCTGATATATCCATCAGTTAGCGACTGCGTTAAAACGAGGATCAATGCTGGGCGTTTCATTGTGACGTTTTTTTCGCTATTGTTATAGTTATTAAATTAAACAACTATGTATATTTTGAGATTTTTATTTCTCATTAGTTTTATCGTTTTTAGTTGTAATGGTAGAAATGTTGTTTTAATAATCACTGATGATTTAGATTATGTTTTGGATGGTATGGTAAGTATTACATTTTTAATATTCCATTGTTCAATGTTTGTCTTTGTGCTTTTTATAATGTAACTAAACGTATGAAATTTTCTACTTACTTAATTGTTTATTTATTTTTATGAAATACGTGAATTTTTGAGTATTTTTCAGAATTTCAACTTTCGTGAAAACACACATTTGTGTTTACATTTTTTTGTTTGTATATATAGTGTTTCATTGAATCGGAAGTATACCTATATAAACTTTTTTGGATGTACAATCTGCACACCTTAGTATTACGATGAATTTATTTTAGTTTTGAAAAATCAGTCATAGTTAAACTTAATTAAAATATTTAGGTATTTGATTAAAAAAATAAAAACATTATTAAATATGTATAAACGTACAAATATATTCGTTTTTAGACACCATTGGTTCAGACACGAAAATTAATAGCTGACGAAGGAGTTGAATTTAAAAATGCGGTAAGTTCAGATATCGAAAATGGATAAGTACAACAAAGTTTCCATTGGATATATTTATTATTACCGATAGCAACGCTGTATCCGTTATATAATTATGAAACGCTATGTCGTATTTTGTCGTACTCTCATTCATTATTCTGAAATTATTGAATACACCCCATATTATACATAATTTCATAAATTGTGTATATTCAACATTCTTTTACGTGGTGCCATAGTCAATATTTATACTCCCTACTTTATCGACGAACGTGATAATTGCAGAAATAAGAGAAGTGGATGAGAAATGTCTTCGTTTATCAATAACCATTAAGTGTGTGCTGAATTAAAAGTAAAATATTATTGCATATTCGAGAAAAATTTTACCGAAAATGTTTCGAAGTACACCAGGATCTTTGGTAAAATTTTTCGAAAACGCAATAATATTTTAGTCTAAAAATTCAGCACACTAGTTACCTATATTATGGATAAACGATATCGCTTCTTCTCTTACTTTTTTACATAAGTACTGCATTTTATTTTTTTTATTAATTAATTAACAAAAATTAAGTATATGAAACCCTCTATAATTTTATATATTCGCATATCTATTAAAAGTAACATTTTTATTTATTATTTTGATAATATATTTGATTTATAATTTGTTGCAAAATTACTACAGCAGAACTATTGATATAATATATACATTTATACAAAGTTTCAATACTACAATCAATACTTATCCTTTAAAAAAGTTTGCACCGAAAAATGTAAATACGATTAATCAAGAAAAAAGTATTTCCAACATAAAAATTATATATTGACAATCTTAATAAAAAAAATATGGAAAAATTAATAAATATTGTTTAAAGCAATCGCAAGGCCACGAAGTTTATTAATCTTATAAAAATTAATCTTCTATCCGCTAAAAAATAAAGAAAATTGCTATTTTAGGGTCCGACATTCCCTTAATCTATTTTTTATTATTTAATTTTAAATAATAATAATAATGGCAATATGCAAGATAAGTAACATTCAACATGTCATGGTTTTGACAATAATTTTAAGAAATGTTTTCTTACATGAAAATATGTGAAAATATAGATATGTTTAAAAAGATTTGATAGTATTAAATTTGATTGATAGTATTATGATATACTATAAATAAAATTGAAACAAAAATTAAATGATGTAAATTCAGTAATTTTTTCAATTTTCAATTTATTCTAAATTTTATACTTATCATCAATATTCAATAATTTTTTAACAAATTAAAGATATTAAAAATATTTAATTAGTTATAGCGATCAAAGAGAAATTTTATATCTCAATATTTTATGTAATTATTTTTCCTGTAAAAATATTTTTAATTTTTTAATATATTCAATAGTCAAATGATCAGTTTATGCCAAGAAAAACGTTTCATAAATATTATAAATATTATGAAGTTTACTATGATTAATATATGTTAAAATGTGATAATTTATAACAAAAATAAACTTGACTAATTTTCATGAACGTTGATTATTATATTAAGAGCGATAAATTGTGCAGTTTGCAGCTGTACCAATATGTTGCCCAAATCGAGCATCAATTTTGACAGGTCGATATCAACATAATCATGGAACGTTTAATAATTCATTAAATGGAGGATGCTACGGTGACCAATGGCAAAAAGTACACGAAAAATCGACTTTCGCTACGATTTTGAAGGAGAACATGAATTACCAAACTTTTTACGCTGGAAAGTATTTGAATAAGGTATTTATACACGTTACAGTTATATATGTTTAAAGAAATAAAATGTGTGATTATATTTGTTTTCAAGCTTTTAAAACTGTGTGCGATGCGAATGTTGTACGAGAGGAAAATAGTTTTTTTTTACTTTAAACATTGAATAGATATGGGAGATTCCACATCAACTGATCGGAACGAAAAATGAAAATGAAAAATGAAAAAAAAATAGGTTTGATCCCGATCTGAGAACGTTGATTTTTTTCTTTCTCGATCTTTCCTTAATTAATTTTCTAATACCTCTGGCAACATTTAAGACTTAGCGATATGCAAGTAAGTTGCTAATAAAGAGGGTTTTGTGCAATATTTGAGAAAATATTGATTAACGCAATTTAGCTCGTTAATACCGATTAAAATTCATATAATACTTTGTAATAAATACATGCACGGGCGATTTAGAGTCAAAAAAATGAAAAATGAAAATAGTTTTAAATAGTTGCAACCTACAGGAAATTACTTGAAGAAAGTAAAAAAAAAATTGTATGGATTTTATTATCTGTGTATAAAATTTTTCACCACGCGTAGACCGAAAGTACCACATTCCCTCCCGACACCGAAAGAGGAATATGTTATTTTCGGCCTACTGGTAGTGAAAAATAGTATACATCCCACGGGAGGTAAAATGGTCACCCCATAGCACATGTTTGCAACCCTCGCCTTCGGCTCGGGTGTCAATTTACATGTGCTATGGACTGACCAATACTTTACCTCCCTAGGTGTGTAATATACTATAAAACAATTTATATGGAAATTTTTGCATGTATTACATGTTATTATTTTAATAAAAACGTTCATTAAAAATATTTGGTCGTATTCCGCTTTTTGATTTTTAAGATTTATTATGGTTCTAAAATATAAAAAAATTGTCACTCAACATATATACAACAAAAAGTTGATAGTTTTTAAGTTAAAAATAGTTAAAAATGCTAATTTTTTGACTGTCTATAACATTGCGCCAATATGAGATAAAAATCCAGAAAAATTGTTTTACTTTCTTCAAGTAATTACCTGCGGGTCCTGCAACAATTATTATTTGTTGTTCCGATTACTTACGTTATATCTCCCATATTAATCTTGTATCCAAGTTGTTGGTATATATATACATCATTTTATTGCAGTACGGAGCAAAAGATGCAGGTGGAGTGACTCGTGTACCGCCAGGTTGGGATTCGTGGTACGGATTGGTCGGTAATTCGAAATATTACGATTATTCCCTATCGGTCAACGGAGTCGAGAAGAAATTTCGCAAAAGCGCAAACGATTATTTAACTGACGTAATCGTTAGTATTTGTATATTAATTTTTTTTATGTTCAATTACACGCTTAAACAGATCTTCTAACTCGCTCAACTGGTGAATTTTCAGTCGACTTACGCTACTGACTTTATAGGGAATCAAAATAGTAACAAACCATTTTTGATGGTACTTGCACCGCCTGCGCCACACGAGCCTTTCGTGCCTGCCCCTCGGCACAACGACAAATACAAAGGTCAAAAAGCTAAACAGACGAAAAATTTTAACACGCCAAATCAAAAGGTTGTAATATTTATTTTAAAACAAAAGTTTTTTATAGAAAGATAATAACGATTATTGAAAAATAATAGAATAAACATTGGCTGGCACGGATGGGACTCTCACCCCTTCCGACAAATGTATTACCTAAATTAGATGAGATATATAGAAGAAGATGGGAGACACTTATAGCAGTTGACGAGCTTGTATCAAATGTGTATAAAAAATTACAGTCGCAAAAATTATTAAACGACACCTACATTATTTTTACATCCGATAATGGATTTCACGTTGGTAAGTTAAATATATGCATAAACAACTATACTATGCATTTAATAAAAAAGTTAGTTTTTCGCTCATTTATATTTGTAAAGAGAATTTAACTATTTTGTAGAAGATAGAAAATAAGATGACGTCAAAGCCTATTTAGAAATTTAAATTTCGCACCAAAAATGTTATCGAATATTACCTTATTTATTGTAAAAATAATTGTTTTATATGAAAATAAAGGGTTATCTCCATAGCTGTCATAATAAGTAACATTTCTGTTAAGGGAGAGTAAATAATATTGTTTTGTTTTTGTGTTTCACTTTGACTAACTAGAGGAATATGTTGTGTATTATTTATTTTTCGTATATACGTCAAATTTTTTAGAAAATACGAAGCAATATTGTACAATGTCCCTTAACATAAATGTTACTTGTTACGATAGCTACGGGACACAACTCTCTATATTTAAAATTTTTGAAATTTTAAAACAATTATTTTTCAAGAAATGGGGAATATTCGATAAAATTTTTGGCGCGAAATTTAAATTTCTAAATAGGTTTGGCCTCCCCTTATTGCCGTAGCGTCTTAATACATGGATATAATTGTAAAATAAATGACAGGTCAATTTAGCATGCCGTATGATAAACGACAACCATACGAAACAGATATTCGGATACCTTTGTTAATGCGTGGACCAGGAATAACTCGCGGTACCGAGATCAAATCAGCAGTAAGCAGCGTCGATTTGTTTCCTACCATACTTGAAATTGCTGGGATTAATAAACCTTCCGATGGTATATCGTTGCTTAACTATACAGTTGTAGACAGGACTGTTTTCGTCGAGTACAAAGGTGAAAAGGCTGAAAAAAGCGATGGTCCAGCTGGTTGTCCAAGCGACGCGGATCCTAATTTGAGCGTAAGTATTTCCACATATATTTTATATGTTTGTAAATGTTTTTCATAATTTATGTGAAAATTTAGTTTTTATTTTTTATTTTTCCGAAAACACATATAAAACCTGACATTATTTTCCAAATTATATCGTAATATATGGATTTTAAACTTAATCCATTACTATATATTGTTATCAAAATATTTATTTTAATATTGAATAAATAGTTTCCTTATGAATTATATTAACAGAATGTTCAACAATTGGGTAGAAGATAGAAAATAAGATGACGTCAAAGCCTATTTAGAAATTTAAATTTCGCACCAAAAATGTTATCGAATATTACCTTATTTATTGTAAAAATAATTGTTTTATATGAAAATAAAGGGTTATCTCCATAGCTGTCATAATAAGTAACATTTCTGTTAAGGGAGAGTAAATAATATTGTTTTGTTTTGTTTTTGTGTTTCACCTTTGACTAACTAGAGGAATATGTTGTGTGCTTATTTATTTTTCGTATATACGTCAAATTTTTTAGAAAATACGAAGCAATATTGTACAATGTCCCTTAACATAAATGTTACTTGTTACGATAGCTACGGACACAACTCTCTATATTTAAAATTTTTGAAATTTTAAAACAATTATTTTTCAAGAAATAGGGGAATATTCGATAAAATTTTTGGCGCGAAATTTAAATTTCTAAATAGGTTTGGCCTCCCCTTATTGCCGTAGCGTCTTAATACATGGATATAATTGTAAAATAAATGACAGGTCAATTTAGCATGCCGTATGATAAACGACAACCATACGAAACAGATATTCGGATACCTTTGTTAATGCGTGGACCAGGAATAACTCGCGGTACCGAGATCAAATCAGCAGTAAGCAGCGTCGATTTGTTTCCTACCATACTTGAAATTGCTGGGATTAATAAACCTTCCGATGGTATATCGTTGCTTAACTATACAGTTGTAGACAGGACTGTTTTCGTCGAGTACAAAGGTGAAAAGGCTGAAAAAAGCGATGGTCCAGCTGGTTGTCCAAGCGACGCGGATCCTAATTTGAGCGTAAGTATTTCCACATATATTTTATATGTTTGTAAATGATTTTTTCATAATTTATGTGAAAATTTAGTTTTTATTTTTTATTTTTCCGAAAACACATATAAAACCTGACATTATTTTCCAAATTATATCGTAATATATGGATTTTAAACTTAATCCATTACTATATATATTGTTATCAAAATATTTATTTTAATATTGAATAAATAGTTTCCTTATGAATTATATTAACAGAATGTTCAACAATTGGGTGATGATCAGAAATTGGTTATATGATATGGTATAATATTATTATTAACAAACTTGATGACATTTACGCAAAGTTGACGAGTAGTAAAACTCTAGTTATATCGTGTGATAAATAAATATCATCTCTTATATTTAAAATTTGTTCTAAAAGCATTCTAACTTCCACTGACCAAAACAATTTAGCGAATACAATAAAATGTTTTGTTGTAAGTTTGAAAAAATATTTGTTTGAAACTAAAAAATATATTTCGTTGTTGTAAAATACGGTATCTTTTGTTTAATTAAACTTTTCTCGAACGTAATGAATATTATTTAGTTGCAATCAAATATTTTTATTCGACAAAATATTTGATTTAAGGAGTAGACCTGAGTTAAAACGAAAAAAATATAAGTAAATTTTTATTACATTGTCATATTTTTGTAACTCCAACAAAATTTGAGGTTGAAGGATTTAATGAGACCTTCAATTTCCCAGGTCGCTGGACCTCAAAATGTTGCTTTTAGGCCTTGCAATTAATTCTTGCGTTCGATACCTCAATTTCTTCAATTTTATCGTATGCGGCACTTTTACTCGACCACTTTTGGATTAAATCGAATCGACCCGAAAATTAAAGGTCTCATTAAATACTTCAATCTAAAATTTTGTAACGTTTCGTTTTAACTCAGGCCCCTTTAATCCGATACACTCTTTTAATCATATGTGAATATATTTGAATTCTTAAATAATAATAGTATTTAATTATGATATTAAAAATCTAATAAAACTTGTATGTACTGATGTATAATATATTTATATGTAGCACTGTAAAAAAGATTTCGCGTGCAAATGCCAAGACGCTGTCAACAACACATTTTCTTGCGTGCGACGAGTGACAACGGATAACAGCTACAATAATGTTTTCTGTTTATTCAGCGACGACGAGGTAATTTTACATTTGAACGTGATTATAAATAAATTTTTATCCGTATACCGTTAAGAGCAAATGTTTGTATTCGTTTTTTAGAATTTCGTTGAATCCTACGATTTGCAAAAGGACGAAGCTCAATTGGACAATATAGGGCCAACGATGAATAGTGGAAAACGTTACAGATTTCGAAAACGCGTTAAGAAATTCTCAATATGTAAGGAAAGAACTTGCATCCTTACCAATCCACCGTACAAAAGTGGTTAGAGTAGAATATATTTGAATTACATGTACATCAAACGTGGTAATGATACTTTTTATATGACATGCATATATGTATACATATATATCAATCTTTTTATATTTTATAATTTTATACTTTTGTTACGTAAAATTGTGAAAAAATTTTGAATTCGTAATAAAATTCATATAAAATCTGTATAAATTTAGAGTATTAATTAGACATTACACGGAGTAAAATGTTATAATAAAAATTATAATTTACGTTATTGAGGGTAAGGAGCAACGGCTTTGACAAATCATAAAAATTACTACAAATTTTGTGAAAAATTAACACATATGTTACTACTTTTGTCAATAACCTATAGTAATTTTTATTTTAACATTTTTCATTGCGTAACATTAAGTTTTATAAACCTAAAAATTGTTTAGCTTCTAGACCATTTTTGCTGACGTATGAAGGAAATATTGTGTGGTTTTTATCAAAAATCTTATAAAAATCGACTTGGATCGGTACGTGAATAGGTATAAATGAAACTAAAATGAATAATTCGAAAAAGTTTATCCGTACCAAATTGGCCGATCGATAAATCTTTTTTCTTGATATACATATCGCATAAATGGGGTGCATGTATATATATATATATATAGAAAAGTGCGTTGAATTACTATTCAGATCGTATTCAAATGCCGCGCCGTCGGGGATCTCAATAAAAATATTTGTTAAGAAAACAACCGCGCGCGCGGATGTACAAAACCAAGAGGGAGGACGCTTCCAGTTTAATTCTTCAAGATAAGTATTCTTATATCCGCATAGCCCGTTGCGCTTGACGATTTTATCGAATCCTGCGCGTTTTATACATATATATATATATATATATATATATACGCGCATAACACGATGTATATACATACATATATATATATACACACGTGTATATTATCCAAATTTGTTTGCGGATATACTTCGTTTGTTTACTTTTTAATATTTTAGTATTTATATTTCGGTTTGTTAATATAAATGTTGTTAAATTTTACGCAGTTTTCATTTATATAGATATGTATTGATAGTTCGATCGTACGTACACGAGTTTATTTATTTATTTCGTTTATGTTTATATACAGAGAAGGGGGAACGCGATATATCCTCGCGTTAATTATTTCGTTATTTTGTACTTTACACTTTGTACCTTCGCAGATTTATTATTTCTATAATTTTTTTTTTCATTGCTTTTCGATAATGGCAAATTTTGGAATTTTTTATCGCGTTGAAATTCGAATTTGTATGGTTGCGCGACGTGATGTAAATACACATGGAGAGAAAAGTTTTAATAAATTTTACCAAACTATCTGTAAATATTACTAAATTTTCATTAACGAGGTAAGAGACTGATGAAACCGAAAAATTGCTGTACTTTTTATCAATTTTGACTGAATTTTTTTTTTATAAATTTATATCAAAAGTTTACTAATATTTATTGAAAGGGTACTGATTTTTACTTAAATTTCAGTAATTTTGTTGCGTTTTTGGCAATCAATTACCGTGTTCATGAAAATTAAGTAAAATTGACTCCAATATTTTTCTCTTGGTGTATATGTATTCGTTTTATGTCGCATTCTCGTTTGCTCGAACAATCGGCACAGTTGGCTATAGTGCACCTTATATTTTACACATAAAATTTACTTCTGAATCTCTATCGTTCACATATAAATTAATTAATTAAAGTAATAAGTTTTGTAGACACAAGTTTATTGTGCTTAAAAGAATTATTTCTATCCAACATTAATTTTATGTAATAAAAATCTTACTTACTTCGCAAATCACTTTTTTATATATACGTGCTGGATATATAAACCGGAAAACCGATCGACTCGACGATTACCGGAAGGAAAAAAATAATTCTCCCATCTGCGCAAACTCACGTGGCTGAGTGTGCAAACGTGTTGTATGTATATACATATAGGTATAAGGCCCAACATAATTTGGGCATGAAATTTTTTGGATGTTGGTTTCGAGTTTATGTGTATATAGGTATATACACACAGAGTTAAGGACTCTCGATTCGTTACGGTGGCTTTGTAAGAATCGAGTGATGCCATAGGCCAAAGACGTTTGTTGACGAATTTTACGGGTCTCTTCTCATTTTAAATACATGTTTATATTTTCAGGTAAAATGGCCGGGAGGTCTGCGTATATACGAACGCGCGGCTTTTCTTTAAACTACTTTTCTTTTTTTTTTTTAAATAAGTTTAAGCTTCCCGCAAAAAATATTTTTGTATTCTTTGTGTAAAAAAATATTTTCAGCTCGATTGATTTGCGAATTTCTAAACGGATGTAAAGGTTGTTCTTTGATTTATAATCTATTTGTATTATTTTACTTTTCATGCAATTTATGCTATTATTTACAAAGTTTTTATACTTATTGTATGAAGTCATATTGTAATGAATCATGGTCCAACGATGATTACCTATACAGGTAATTAAATGAACATTGATTTAATGTAAGAACATTTAGTTCATCGTAACACATTTATACGTCATCTTTTATTTAAAATTTATTAATAATTTACCGTACATATTTTTAATGATATTTAATTACAATTACATTTAATTATATACATGCGTTTTGATGACTGAAAACGATATATTTAATTGCAAACAAAATATTATGTACATATATGTATTTAATTTAATTTATAATAAATGAAAATCAAATTAAAAATGATTGCGCGGAAGAATGAAAATATTTAAATTATTTTGTAGTAACACACTTTACAATTAAAATAACAAAAAAAATTATTCACTTCCTTTTATTGTTTTTAAAATTTTATTTGATCATATTTAGTTGGAATTATAGTAATAAATGTGAGCGATTAATTGTTTTTTTTTTTCGAACGATGTAATCTGTATACGTTATGAACAATTTAAAATACTTCTAATACACTTTTTCAAAAGTAAAAATGAATGAAAGAATAATAGTACACAAAAGCCACATGTTTGCGTGTAACTGACCGACCATCTTTCACACTAAGTAAAAAATACGTTGATCTGCATCAGCGAACGGTACGAAAAGCACGAAGAAAACATGCATTTGAAACACGTATAAGCGGTATTAAACGCTCGATCAATTGTGGGAGGATTAAAGATCGTCTCCTTTATATACTTTTTTTTGATCTCATACCACAAAATTACCTATATATTCGAAAGAAGGTAAGTTTTTTTTTCTCTTGTTCATCAAAAGCTCGTTCGACCATGAGCTTTTGTGTGAAAACTTTCGGTCGATTGACCCAATTATCGAGGACTTTACTCGTGATGAGGTTTACGTATGCCTCCAGTTTCTCCCTACGTATATACCTTTCACATTTATTTTTGTTAATTAGTTTATTAGCTTCTCGTACACGGAGAAAAAATGTTGTAGTAAAAATTACAACGTTGTTTAGTAATGGACAGACAGTTTAGACAAATAATAAAAATTAGTATATTCTTTTTTTATAGGAAAATAATAAATTTTATCACTTCTCAAGACTGCCTACTAAGAAGCGATTTTGCATTTCGTTGTATATACCGAGACACGGTACGTATACAGTTGAAGCGTAAAATTTATAGAGAATCATCGAATTTAGGATAAGTAATATTTGATATAATAAGTATAAGAAATAATAATAATAAATGAAAAAAGATGCGTAACTCCTGCGCCATCTTCAGAGAAGGGCGAAAGCACGAAATCCATAAGATCATCCCCCTCGAGGGAAACTCCTCCTAGGAGGCGTTGTCGCGTCGTTAACGACGAAAAACGCCGATACGATGATTCGGTGCGAACGGGAAATATAACGAGGGTGCCGCCTTTGATTAAGGGATGCGCTACGCGATGCTCTACCTTTTCAACTAGAAAAGGACTGAAACACATTTTACATTGCGTATACTTTCAAAGTTTGTAATGTCGTACTACTTATTTTCCATATTGGATTTATTATTCAAGAAGACAGAAAAGAAAAACAATGAATTCATTACGTAATACTATACCGTTTTTATTAAAAATATCTCTTTTTTTATGTATACCCGCGTAAAAATGGAATTGGCCCATTTAGCCAAGTTTATGTTTGTATAGTTGTCGCAATTTGTGCACATTGAAAACTAGAATCCGCTTCCAAATTTGGGAGAAACAAAGAAATCGTTTTCTTTAAATTATTTGGTAGTAAACATGACAAATTTTCCAACGAATGTGGCAAGTGTAGGATTACTTTCAGCTAAGATTATTTTTAGTATATAATAAAAATTGAAAAAAAGTATTAAAAAAGCAATGGATTTAAAAGAAAAAAATAATATTTCCAGTTTAAATTATTAATTTTAACAGTAATTTTATTCGACTGGAGTTACTATTCAACGACTCAAAAAAAATTTTTAGTAAATCTTCTTTTTTTATAGGAAAATAATAAATTTTATCACTTCTCAAGACTGCCTACTAGAAAGCGATTTTGCATTTCGTTGTATATACCGAGACACGGTACGTATACAGTTGAAGCGTAAAATTTATAGAGAATCATCGAATTTAGGATAAGTAATATTTGATATAATAAGTATAAGAAATAATAATAATAAATGAAAAAAGATGCGTAACTCCTGCGCCATCTTCAGAGAAGGGCGAAAGCACGAAATCCATAAGATCATCCCCCTCGAGGGAAACTCCTCCTAGGAGGCGTTGTCGCGTCGTTAACGACGAAAACGCCGATACGATGATTCGGTGCGAACGGGAAATATAACGAGGGTGCCGCCTTTGATTAAGGGATGCGCTACGCGATGCTCTACCTTTTCAACTAGAAAAGGACTGAAACACATTTTACATTGCGTATACTTTCAAAGTTTGTAATGTCGTACTACTTATTTTCCATATTGGATTTATTATTCAAGAAGACAGAAAAGAAAAACAATGAATTCATTACGTAATACTATACCGTTTTTATTAAAAATATCTCTTTTTTATGTATGCCAAGTTTATGTTTGTATAAAGTGTGGCGCAAATGTGTGCAATGAGACTATCCCAAACTTGAGAACTCACGCATTCCAAGTTTGGAGAAGTTTGCAAACGTTATGCCAACTTCGTACAAAGTTCTTATAAATTATTTGGTATTGGTCGAAATATGGGACAAATTTGTCCAAAGAATGGGGCAAGTGTAGGATACTTTTACTACACTTTATTTTTAGGTTATATAATTTAAAATTTGAAAAGAAAAGAAATTAAAAATAATTTAACCTTACTCGATTTACACCTGAAGAAAAAACCTACATGTATTTCCAAAAGATTTCAAGGTCCTCGGTGAATTTCATCCTCTCATCAAACTCGTCGCAGCACGTCATTTTAAGTCGACGTTGAGGGTTAGACTGATGCATCGACGTCAAGAAAAATTTCTTAGTGACCAGTAAACAAGAAGTCATTTGATTGCTCGTTACTTAGGAACGTTTGTGAAATTTGCTTGACGACCAACAAACAAATGACTTCTTGTTTACTGGTCACTAAGAAATTTTTCTTGACGCCGATGTATCAGTCTAACCCTCAACGTCGACTTGAAATGACGTGCTGCAACGACTTAGATCAAGAGGATGAAATTGACCGTGAACCTTGAAATCTTTTGGAAATACATGTATGCTTTTTCTTCCAGGTGTAAATCGAGTAATGTTAAATTATTTTTAATTTCTTTTCTTTTCAAATTTTAAATTAATATAACCTAAAAATAAAATGTAGTAAAAGTAATCCTACACTTGCCCCATTCTTTGGACAAATTTGTCCCATATTTCGACCAATACCAAAATAATTTATAAGAACTTTGTACGAAGTTTGGCATAACTTTTGCAAACTTCTCCCAAACTTGGAATGCGTGAATTCTCAAGTTTGGGATAGTCTCATTGCACACATTTGCGCCACACTTTATACAGACATAAACTTGGGCTAAATGTGGCCCAAACTTTCTCATTTTTACGCGGGTAAGCGATTCCGATGATTACGCAATTTTTCCAACAGTGAATTTATATCGATTTTTCAGCTAATTTTTAGCCACACTTGAGAAATAGAATAAACGCGTAAAAAATAACGGGAGAAACAAACGGATGTTTTTTCAAAATCTATTTGTATACACAACTAAATTTGGATTTTAACGTGATGTCGGACCCAAGTTACAGGGAATCTTTCAACATAAGAATTATCTTGGAAATATTGAATTAAAAATCTGAAAAAAATCATATGGGTAGTTTAGAACAAAAGCCAGGACATGGAGTTTTGATTTTTAATAATAATTGAATAAATAATTTTCGGTCAGTAATTATTGGTCTAAAAAAGCATGAATTTTGAACGTAAAAATCAGAATTAAATTATAAATTTAAAATTCTGAAAAAAATTGAGTATACTATTTAAAACGTACTTTATAAAAAAAGTATTAAAAGTGACCATTTTCTGAGTCCGACATCCCCTTAAAATAATCAACTCGAAGGTTAACCATTTCAGACCCAATGTACATTATAAGGTATACATAGATGGATAATTTTAATTAAAAAAATTATACTGTAAGTTATTAATAGTAATTTTAGATTAACGAGATGTCGGACCCAAATACAGGAATCTGCACTTTTTAACCCAAAAATTATATCGAAAATATTAAATTAAAAAACTGAACAAAATTCATACGGATAGCTGAAAACATAAGGAAGGGATTGGCGTTTTAATTTAAAAAAAAATTATTTTTAAATAATAATTGAGTAAACAATTTGCGATTGGTAATTATTATTCAAAAGAGGCAACTTTCAACCCAAACATCGTAATCAAATTATGGATTTAAAAATCTGGAAAAATTTTGTTATATTTTTTAAAACATGCCTATAAGGGTCTGACGTTCAGTGTTTTTTAAAAATGTAATTACTTTTTTCTATAAAAAAAGTAAAAACATGACCATTTTCTGAGTCCGACCATTCCCTTAATAAGATAATTGTATAGTAATACTATATTTAAAAACCATCATTGGTAATGAAATAATAAATAAAAATGCAGTGACTGTAACGATTAAAAATTGTTCAATATACATATAATTGATTACAAATTGGTTTTCATAATACACGTATTTCTAACAAATATTTAAGAAATGCGTTAATGGATGCGTTTATTTAATAATAAATAATGATTATTTAAATATAATTAATATAATACGCAAAAATGAAATGTTCGAATGATAATATTGATACATATTAGTGAATAAGAACTATGTAGATATGCACACACACCTACCCACATTGGAAATGAAAGTAACACAGAGACAGACAGACACTACACAGAAGCGAGCCCGGTGATTTCTCGTATTACACGACTTAACGTATAACATATATATATATATATATAATATACCAGGTCGTTTCCTTCTTCAGGATGACGAGGAAAAGTATATAAGTATGAAGCGGTGTACCTAAAACAATATTGGCCGGGTGCATGGGAATGGTAACAGGGTCGAGGGGTTGTAACACGCACGCACAGTGAAAGAGAGAGACTCGAGGCTTCACGAGGCAATTATTTATTTTGCTTGCGTTTCTGTTTCTCGAATAGTGTTGAATTTGCCCGGAAATTTTGAAATTTGTACAAATTCGGGTTTGGCATTTGTGTTTGCTCTGGCTCTCTCTGTCTATATATATATATAGAACAGAAATATATATATATATATAGTGTTGTATACATGGACATGCTTTGTTTTCGTATATACGAACGATCGATTTGTTTGATGAATTTTGCGGTAGGTATAATAGCGTATGGTCTATACCGACGAATCGACAGCTCGTTCACTATATATCATACATGTCTATATGGGTGTATCTAGTTTTTCCTCGGTGCATTTTCTTTATTATGCATCGTTTTTTTTGTTCGCGTTGCATATTATACGTCGTTTCGTCCAGGTTGATTGCGCTGACGATTCCATTTTAAATATCGAAAGTGCATCCGCATCATCTACGGGGTACTTTCGTCGTTGCACTCGTTGAGACGAAAATGATTAAAAATTGTAATAAAGATGACGTTATTTGGCCAGTTTGCTAAATTACTTCGTTGTTCACGCGATTGCAAGATTGTAGTAACTGTACAACTTTTGGAGAAAGTGTCGTGTCTACAAGACCTTATCAGAAAATTTTTTTCTCAAATAAATGTTTTTTGTTTATCACCTGATTAATTTCTATCCAGTAATTGTATATCTACCGTAAAAAAATTTAAGTTCATGTGAACTTTACATAAACTTTAAATTTGGCTTATCTTCGTATGAGTTTAGCCGACGTGACTGAGCTGAACTTGTCTAATAGTTTATATAAAGTTTAGCTATACAGTACGGAGAAAAAGGTTTCAGTAAATTTTACCAAACTTCCTGTAAATTTTACTGAATTTTCATTAATGCAAATAATTATCAAACTTTTTGTCAATTTGTTACTGACCTTTTTATCGATTTTTAATGAAAGTTTGCTAATTTTTACTAAAAGTTTTGTAATTCTTTGCGTTATAGAAGTCTGTTACCGTGTGTTAACGAAAGTTTAGTAAAATTTACTAAATAATTTTCTAAATAAATTTACTAAATATTTTGAATAATCGTTTTTTATAAGTTAAAATATCTTATAAGGACCCATCCTCTTTTTTGGAGGTTCCCTCTTTACCGATTGGGCTATTTTATTATATCTGTCGATGTGTCAAATTTTGGTTGTAAGGAACTATTGAAACATGCATCGTAATTCATAACCTAAATTTAACATAACAACATAAGCGATAAAGCAATAGCTCGGTTGGATAGAAAGGGAGCCTCCGAAGTAGAAAATCCGAGGTTCAAATCCCTCGGTAGATCATTTTATTTTATTAATATTTCAATTAAAAAATGTTCCATATACGTTCACATAAAATATTGTAAACGTATAAAAAACGATCATTAAACTCTAGGTAAACTTTTAATCAATTTCGGGTCAATCTCATTGACCAAGTTCATACATGAAAATTAATTTTTTTAGTCGAGATATATCAAGTTGTAATAATCACCTGGATATCGCAATGTCGTTACATTAAATTTTTGGTTCTCAAGCCGTAATAGTGTTCTCTGCACCTAGGCACAATGCGTTCTTCTATATTTATCAACCTAATAATTGTCATCCGCAGTTTATTAATACACCGAAATATTCTAATTATACCGTTAATGCGAAATAACAAAGTACGTATTTTTGAATGTTGGATGGCGAGCATATAAACAAGGAGAATCGCGTGTGTGGTTGTGTGTATAAAGGAGGAAGCATAGCGTCAGGACGTCAAAGTGGACGAGCGCAAAGTAGCCGAAACCCTTGGTAATATTGTTGACCCAGTTAATAGCCTCGTGTTTGATTTGACTACTGTTGTTCCGGAGCGTACAAAGCCGGTGGTTAATAGCGTAACACGAGATTTTCCTGGGTTTATATATATATTCTCTGTCTTAATTAATGAATAAATACGCTTCGCACTTGGACTCGTCAATCCCGTGCGAATGTAACCGTATATATATATATACCACCCTTCGGTGAAAATATGTGTATTGATCATTCATTGTTGTATTACTTGATGACAGTCTATTTTACTTTTATTAGAATATATCGTTGATATACTAACATTTCTTAATATAAAACGTTCGTATTTTGCTGACGGGACGTTTGGAGGATAGTGCACGACACTCTACGATCTATTTAATATTTTATAACGTCTAAACCAAAATTCTATGTACTTAATATAATCTTCCTTCTCGATAACGATTGCTACGTGTAGTTTAAAATTCGGGCGGGAAAATCGTAGACAAGAATATTTAACTGTACACTGAAAAAAAAATTTGTAATATAAATATTAGAATACTGCAGTATAGTAATATTTACACACATTTTTTTCTCAGTGTAGGTATATATATATATAAAATTTTAAAATGCACCAATTTTGGGTACACTTTGCAAATGTTTTTCACAATACAGAAAAAAATTTTAGGTACTGGAATCTATTTGCTCAAAAGTTATTCTAACCTCAAAAAGTGAATTTTTCCATATTTTTTTCAACACCAGCTGGGTTTACCGCTATATAACTCAAAATCTATCAACTTTTACTATAGAACATTATATGTAACATTCGTTGCTAATTATATCTAGAATTTATTCTTCTGGGTTAGAATTTCTAATCTCAAGGTCAATGTTACATAAACTACATGTCAATATTCAACTTGAAAAAAGTGCAAGTGCGCCACCTTTGATTTTTTATCCAAAAGTCTAAAGAAAGCTTGGAGCAATACCTTTCAAATGATCTGTAGCATTTTTATGGCCTCCAATTCTGTAAAAAGTTATGACAATTTGAAGAAAGACAAAAAATTCACAAAAATTAACATAGTAATTCCCATTTAAATTTTTAAAAAAATTTCGTGTTCTTTAAATTATTATATATATATATATATATATATATATATGTAACCTTTATATTATAATATTAAATATACCTCGCTATACCCTTATAATAATCGTATTACATTCTGCAGTGATGGGAATAAAAAAAGTTTATCAAATATTACTATATCATTATCATAGAGTCAACGATCGGACGATCAAAATAAAAAAAAAGGATTCTGTAAACACGAATTAGCTTACTTCTCATACACATCGGAGGGTCTCCTGTCTACGTTACACGTTCTTTTAAAAAACTATAATAAATTTATCTCGGCCGTTAATTATTTTCAACGGTATAATAATTAATTTTATAACGGTAGAGGATAATAAGTTTGTATACTTAATATATTCATAGCGAAAAATCGTATATTATACCAAAATATTTGTAGTTTACGTGTTAGTATAAAATTAAATTATTTTTTTTTATTTATAGCAGCTTTAACTCTAATATATTACATATATATATGGTTATAAAATTATCGGCTGAAGGAAAATGGAAATATCGAATATCCTATTGATATGCACATTTATGATATAATGTATAGTATTAAATTTCTTGATTTTCTTCGTAAGTTTCGATCGACTTCATTTATGAAATACCTGTAATAATATTGTCAATAAAAAATAATTCTTTATTTTCACGGAATGTGGTTACATTGTTCGATTGCAACTAAGAAACATTGCTTACTTTAATTAGGGTTTTATTATTCCTTAGCTATATTTATATCGCTTAAACACATTGCATGAAAATGTATATGTATATTACAAAAATACTGCTTTACCTTATAATCATAGTCTGAAATATTTTACCCTTGGTTAGTGTACTCTAAGATTTGCGAATAAATGTAAGAATTCTTAATAATCTCAAAATACTGTACGGATGAAACTTGTATTATTATACGTATATATATATATATATGTATTGCCATTTTTTAAAAAGAAGATCCGCGAACGGGAATGGTAATTATATTTGAGGCGTATACAGTGCATATAATCGTTAGGCTTAAACTTCCAAGCGTTCGCTTTGGATGTCTCGTACGCGCGCACACGCGCACCTATAGGTGTATGCATGTATCGTATGCGTATGTGTATATATGTGTATATGTAGATGTGTACACGTATACATGTATATACATATATATCTGCATACGAAGGTAGCGTTTGTCGCTAAAATAATTAATTAACCCCGGGTCCGCGCCTCGACGCATTATAATTGCGCCCGAGCTTTAATGAAAAGCTCCCCGGCAGAATGTTGTTTGAGTCGTACGGCGTAAAAAGTGGAAATTACTCGGGGAAAAGGGCTTTATTTGAAGTTTATGCGCGCTCCCGACGTTGCGGTAATGGGTAAATTATAATACGAGCCACTCGTAAAAAGCTCATACCGCTTTCTTTGCATTTGTTTGGCTACGGGATTTCGATTTGGTTGTGTTGAGGAATTGCGCGGCCTTTTCTTTTTTTTTTCTTCTTCTTCTTCTTCTTCTTCTTCTTCTCCTCCTTCTTCGCTCCTTCTGTTTAGGTTGGAATGCCTCGTGGGTTCAAGATTCGAAAAACTTTTTTAATTGAAAGTATGGATTTATCGTGGGCGAAGGCGTTTTCATTCGTGCGTATAATATTTTTATATATATATTTATATTTTTGTAGATAATATGTATATATTATATAGATATCTGCAATTATTAACTAATTTTGATAAATAGTATTAGACTACACTTGTTTATTATTACTCGTAGCATATATCCGTTTAATGAGTTATTAACTACGACTTTGAGTGAACTGGCTTTTCTTTTAAAATATTTTCCTTGCGAAAATTGAATCGCCAAATATAGGTATGTAAGTAAAATTAAATGTTAACGACAAACGATCAGACTGCAAGGAATTTTGTGACATTGCATATTTTCTAAACGAAACGTAACATTTGAATTAACAGTTTTGTACGCGTTGTCGTATATTTTATATGTGACGCAATGAAATAATAATAGATAAATTAATGTATAACAAAACAACCGAAATGATATTGTTGACGATGTATTAATAATTACGACATATATACCTATACAATATACATGTTAACCATAATCAATTAAACATGATATTGTACTGCGCCGAAACAAAAAGTTAATTTACTATTTTCATTCGCTTTGTCAACGTTGCAAACGGGTTTACATTTGACTAAAGGTATACTCCATGTAATAACGCATTAAGCCGGCTCTCGAAAGCAAATCCCCTTAAAATATTTATCTTCCAGCCCGTTATCTCTCGCCTACACATCCAACCTAGGAGATACACGCGCGTACTATGTGTTTCTATGTATGTATACACACAAACACACGTATAAGAGACATATACATAGATACATTCATATATATACCTCTACATAAAAATACGTCAGAGAGTGAGATAGAGAGAGAAAGAGAGAGACTGAAAGTAATACACTCTATACACATTCGCGCTTATTTTCAGGAAAAACAAATTAAAGCGAGTGATCCTCCCCTTGCGTATATACACGTTAACTTAAAACTTCGGAGCCATTAACAGGTATTATTTTAGGGTTGATCCGACGAACAATGACACACACATATACATATATATTTATATATATACCTATAGCTATGTATATATGCACATACGGGAAGGATCGAAATTACGATTGTGTATTTCACTTTGTTGGCTTGTTGAGATTTTGTATTTTTAAATTTTATAGTCGATTTTAGATATCAAATTACCCGAGTAATTAAATAATTAACATCATCACGTAACGTACATATAGAATATAATATGCCCGTATATACATATCCTAATGCTCATATTTTTTTTCGACTAAAACTGCCTTTTTTTTATAAATCGTTGCGTTGTAAAACAGTGTTTATCTATATTTTAGCGATACAGGAAACAAAAAGTGTATACGAGAAAATGAAATAAAAATAATAATGTGTAATTTGAATTATACGATGAAGATTACAAAATTTAAAAATAATTTAAATCCTTAGAAATTTAAATAAACGTGTCGAGTGATATGTAGGGGTAGGTTAATAACCGCGTGTATCAAACTGTAAAATTTGAGGGTTGGGAAGAGAGGGATAGAGATAGAGGGAGAGAGAAGCCGCGTTAAAATAACAAGGTCCCCATCGGTGCGTACGCGCGGACTCGAAAAACCGAGCCGCTGGAAATCCAAACATACGAAGACGAGGCCTTGGACTAATTACCAAGGACAACAATCGGTTTCTCGTGTCATCGGATCTCCCCATCCTTGTTAATCCAAAGGTAGAGAGACTACTCGTATATTTTCGAATCCCATTGTCGATTTAATGCTTCGACTTTTTATTGTCCCCCGGCCAGGGTGCGTATATATATATACAACTTCGCGGTGATTGTAATTTTTTTTTAAAGATTATTTAGTGGTTCGTTTAACTGTAATACACTTAATTATATATGCTAAATTATTTATTACACCTTTCAGTGTCTCCTATCGGTGTTAGAATGGACGTGCTCAAATACATACACGTGGAAAGCAAAGTTCTCGGTAAATTTTAGTAAACTTTCACTAACGCGGTAACATACTGCCAAAATCTAATAAAATACTCAACTATTTTATTAAATTTTACTGAATCTTCTATCAATTTTTAATGAAAGTCTACTAATTTTTACTGAAAGTTCAGTATTTTTTTCTATTTTGGCAGTCTGTCACCGTGTTAATGAAACTTTAGTAAAATTTACTCAAATTTTTCTCTCTGCGTATTACAATAAATTTATGAAAAAGAAAAATTTAAGCAATATTATCCCATTTAAAATATATATTGTACGATTGATGGTACGAAACTTCTATCCTTAGGATGAAATGTTTCGATATATATTTATATGACGATGTATGTATGTGTATATATATCAGTTAACTCTGCCGAATTGAGCTCATTGTAGCATCTCAATTATTCAATCCCGCGCGATGGGCTTTGACAACGCGAGCATTACCGTATATGAAACAACGCGTTATACTGCACAGAGATAGACTCTGCCGGTGACAGGGCAATTATCCTTCCTCTCGTGCGGTCACCCCCCCTCCCCTCGAAATCTCGACGCCCACGCGACGCTCGACTTACTCTGGCATTGTGCGACGTCGTTATTATCTTACGCCCGGGCTCACATCAAAGATGAGATTACCACTTGCCTTTTCGTCGTTGCTCATCTTTCTTCTTTCAATTCTTATTACTTTTTTCGGTTGCCTTTCCTTTTATTTCGACAGATTAGAGTGCATCTCTGGTGGTCTCGATATATCATATTTACATCAATCAACGTTCCATATCGTCTATTTATAAACTGATTATTTCATCTATAGTTAGACACAACAAATTTGTGAATATTAAAACTATTTTTTTTCTTCTTTCATTGTAAGGTATAAGATAAAGCTAGTAAATGGAATATACACTGTAGTGTGAAATGTGATAAATATACAATTTAACTTTATATTTATATAACTCAAGTATGTAAGCATCGTCGTTTAAAAAAATACGTGCACGTGTCTGCGTATCGCACGAGTTTTATTTGGTTTATTCGAAGTTTAAAATGTTATATAAGCGTTTTATCATCGTCATTTATCTATATATTCATTATATTTGATTGTTTATTTTTGTATTTAATTTTTGTCAATTATATATACTTATTTTAGGTTTAATTTTTAAGACGTCCTATTTTGCGTTAATTTAAATTTTTATTTTATAGTTTTTAACCAACAAGCTACGTTATACAATGTCGCGTGCGTGATATTTTTAACTTTGTTGCTATATATTATGCCACAATCTTGTAACATTAATTTGCCATATCGCTTAAACATTGTACAGGATAAATTATACATAACGTTGTTAAAAACATAGGAAACGAAAATATCAGCAAAATATTAAAATATTATATTTTTGCTACAATTGTACTTCTGTAGCAACACTGGCACGGAGGGGTTCCACCTTTCGTGAAACGGATTTCGTTGCAACTTTGAGAGCTGTTATATTTGGTACCCAAATATGAAAGAATTCATATGAAATTCAATCTCATAGGCTGTTTCACAAAAGTTATACGCAGTTATCGAAAAATCGTGAAAAAAATATGTTTATAAGCTTAATCGCCAATAACTCGGAAAGAAATATATGTATACTCAAACTCAAATCCATTAAATAGTTAAGTTCAAGTAGACATAGATTAAAAAAAGAAGCTCGAATATCCCATTTTGGACAAAAGTTATGGAAAAAATAAGAATTTAACAAAAATTTAGTATTAAATTTTGATAGACTTTTTAGACAAAATTTCGTCTAATTCTTATTTTTTCCATAACCATAGCTGTAACGCAAATTACTACACATATATAAGTATGAATCAGAAAAGAATAATATTATTTGAAATGTTGTAAAGTTTAGTTTTAAATAATTAAATAATACTATATTTGAGTAATATATATTACATATAGGATCGACATGTTAATTTGAGGAAGCTATACGTGCCAATTAATTGGCAGCGGTTTTTATATTTGCAATATGATTATATTATATCAGGAACTGTAATATCGATTTTCGAAAATTCATTAGACGAAAATTGAATTGGCATCACTTAAAAAGACATAGAAATGAGTACATATACGAATTTAAAATGAAAATCAATAAAGAAGCACATAAATACGTCTAAAGGAAAAAGTGAGTAGGAGAGAAATCCCTTGTGATTTTATTATACATTTGTATGTACATGTGCATGTATATGTATAAGTATATGTATATGTATATGTATATAGACGAAAGGAATGAGTGCGAAATCTCTCGGGTGAACGGACTTGCTTTGATTTTCTCGATTATATTTTAACCTGACAGGTGTCTCGCTCGACAACTGCCATGCCGTGCCGCGTTTGATCTGTCCCCGAGGGTCTGATCCTTATTACCCGCGCTTTTACGCTTCCCCAAATCGCTGCCCGAGGGCTTGAAACTACCACCTAATTAAAGTAACGACCTACCGCGTCAACAGAGATAGAAAGTGAGAATTTTCCTTTTCTCTAATATATGTATATATATGTATATATATATATATAGATGGAGACGCGTATTTCTTGAGCTTGGCGCTCTAGGCTACGGATTTTTCTTTAATATTAACTCTGTATAGTTTCTTTGAAGAAGTTGCTTACGTGTATATACGTATACTCCAAGTAATTTAATTAGATTTCTTTTCTCGAGGTGTCTATATATACAATATAGGTATATAATAATGTAAGTGGACAACTCTTTTTTTTTTGTCTTACCATCTTTTTTTGTTTGTTCTATATACACTTGATAGGATGAGTTATTGGGATTATTCGTACATATTTTCGTGCAATATTTTTCTATATACAGTGTTTACGTTCGTACGGTCTTCGTCACTTGAAAATTAAATAAAAGTGAATTTTGAATAATTGCATTTTATTTTAAATATACGAATGCGTATATATGTGTACTATATAAAGTTTTACGAAATGTAATCGTGAAAAGCTATTAATACAAATATAAAATACAAGTTATGCATTTGATGAGAATAAGATAAAACATTTCCTATAGTATAAGTGTATTTTTATATAAAATGAAAGATATATTGGCTAATATAATAATAGTCGCGTGATATTATAAAATGCTTCTAAAAAATTTGAAATTTAATCGTAAATAGTATTTTTAAAGATATATATATAGTAATAAGGCAATAATATAGAAAGATGCTAGAATATTTTTTCTACATTGTGTACAGTGTATAGGGTGTATTAAGTTAAGTGACAGATTGAGGATCGCAAGTGGGGTGTTACCAAGCGTATACGAAGCCAAGCATCTCGCTTGATTTTGATTAAAAGGCCTGGTACTACGATGAAGACAGATTTAAATCGGACGCCCGCAAGTTGTATACCATTATGAGATATACCTATATATATATACATCCTACAAAGGTTTTTTCTTGTTAAAATTTTAAATAATAAATTTGATTAAATTATTCTATAATCATTAATTGTTTAAATCTTATATATCACATTCAATATATGGAATATATTGTTATCGTGTATATCATTTAGTCGTATGCGTAAAGAATTTATAATTTTTTAGAAGAAAAAACCAAAAAAATCATTATCTTTACATATAGTAGTGATCGCACTATGCACAATACCGAAATATATATATATATATATGTATGCTCTAATCCATTTAAGAGATATAAAATTTGATATACGTACAGGAAAGAAAAAAGGATTAATAGAGCAAGTGAAATAATCGACGATGCATATTTTATTGCGATAGAGAAAAGGAATACGAGTTGTAGGTATAGGTGAAAAAGGTAGTGAAAAGTCAGTGGCGGGAACGTTCGATTCACGAAATATAATCAAGGCAAAGGTATATAATAGCGCTCCCGGCGTTGCATCGTTGTGTATGTATGGACATGATGTATGTGTATATGTATAGTGGGGAGTTACGTACATCTCCCCTCGTTTAAAGGGCAGGTCGGCAGTTTATTGGTCGACTCGTTCAAGGGGCGTGGTTATATCCGTTTACCCCTTAGTTAGAGGGGGGTGATGCTGATGCCGCTGCCGCTGCTCCTGGTGCTGCTGCGCCGCGCGACTCCGATGTCTTGTCTTTCTCCGCTTCCGGCCAATCGAGCTTCCTTTATTATATATATATACATACACCTATAAGTACGTACTATTGCTCCCTTGGAGGTTCGTCGATCTCGAGATGTATATATGGATATACGTGGATTCTGAATTAGATTTAAATGACATACTGTAATATATTATATGTGTGCGTGTGTGTATTCGTTGTGGAATGGGATATATAATTACTGTACATTAACGCAAGTGGTGAAACATTTGAATTATCTCTACCTAACGCAAAAGGATGGAAAAATCGCTCTATATTGCGACTATAATATGGTTTCATTAATCACGTTCTTGTACTTTTTGACTATGTTTCAATTTTGACAGTAGTACAATTTAACAAAAACTATATTATAGCGCATCTAAATTTGTTCAGGTGTTTAAAAGAAATAATTAAGAACGGAGCGTATTATTGGGATGTATATATATATATATATACACTGAGAAAAAAGTTGAAGTGAACATTACAATGTTGTCTAGTAATGCGGAGACAGACTGACGCAATCCAAAAATTTACTATAGTGATGTAGAATAAAATTTACTAGAAAGTTATTGATTTTTACTGCAATTCTGGTAATATTTACTACAACTTCATCAGTAAAATTTATTGTACACTATGGTCAATTTTTGGATTGTGTCACTCTGTCCCTGCATTAATAGACAACATTGTAATTTTTACTATAACTTTTTTATTAGTGTATCTATTATAGTTTATATAAATGGAAAACGACAGTTATGGTATAAAATTATACGCGATTCGTATAATATAGCGTCACGATAATACTATTATATATGTATATATAAACGACCCCTGTGCGTTCGTTCCGAACCTTCTGGCCTCTGCCCCTCTCGTTGGAATGTGATGCTGTTATATACATCAGAGGATGTATCGAGTGTCTCCGTGCCCCTCTCCATCTCGCTCCCTCCATCGCCATCCCTCTCCATCCCTCTCCATCCCTCTCCGGCGGATCGTTGGTAAAGAGTGGGGAGAGGCCGGTCGGTCTCAAGGGTGGAACGAATGCGCGGCGTATCCGTGTTTAGCGATGGATAATCGCCTCTCGCATTAATACCGCTCCGGTGCTTCCTCGGCATCGTCGCCATGTTCGTCAGACTATGGGAAATTCCTCTTCTTCCTATATATACATATCTCGCCCTCCCTTATTCCCAACCTCCTTTTTTTTTTCTCTTTTCATCTTTGTATATCAAACTGCACGTTTATATGTACGTGATACGTGTCGTCTGTTATATTATTATGCATATTACAATCGTAATCGAACGTATTTTATTTAATTATTTATTATTTTTTTTTTTCAATTCGATTGTTGTCATCTCCATGCATAATGCTCCGAAATTCATTACACGCAATATTTATATGTACGAGGAGGTAAAATTTTAACGGAAATCTGTAATGGACTTTTCAATGAAAAATTTTTCGTCCGATTCTTATTTTTTTTTCCATAAGATTTTCTATCGAAGAGAGATATTCGAGGTAACAGTTGAGATAACTTGTTAGATTAGTACATGCTAAATAATAGGTATATATTACTGAATGCATTATAGATACGATTACAATAACGAATTATTTGTTAAAAAGATACACCATCGACCAATACAACATCGATTTCACGATCAATCATATTTTTTTCAAATCCATAAAAAATTTATATATTCGTAACCTTTTGAATTATATAGTTTTATTATAATATATAAAGTATTTAAAATTTCTGTAATAATAATAAGTAAGTAAGTAAATCTCAACATACATTTCAACCCGACGAAAGTTTCCTGGTAAGAGAAACCAAGACTAATCCTATTTATATATACATATATACCTGACCTTTACTGCAGGTCCCGAAAAATCTAAGAAAAATTATATATATATAATGACCCTCTAATTTGTTCAGCGGCAAAAGGGTCAGGCACTTTTCGTCTTGTCTACGTTCACCTCTGTGTATATATATATATGTATATACACCACAGTGTATAATGTATCCATTCACGAGTACCTTTCTTATGTTTTTACGATGTTTGCGTTTTCTGCGGTATATTTGGTAATGATATTATGGACAAATTTCCTGACCCCCACGACGACATCGTTGATTTACGACTCTAAAGAGAAAAATAGTTGTAAATTCCTCATTCGGAGGATTACATTTACCGATGCACTTGTACCATCGAGCATGGTTACATTTCTTGTACTGACTTTCGGTTCTTCCTATTTCTTTTTTTCTTACTTTTTCAATTCTCTTTAATATATATAATTCGATGCACATATGATAGTTATAATTTTTCGTTACACAATTTATTATACATAAAATATAATGTGTAACGTAAATGTGTATATATATATGTGTGTATGTGTGTATATTAAATTGTATAACTAATTAATTGAAAATTAAAACATTCGGCACTTCAATTAATGTATACGAATTCTTATATTGATATGTAAATATAATGCTAAAATAATTACGTCGTTTCTATATAATATAGATTTATTTCGAAATTTAATTTCGTTGTAAAATATGTTTCATCGCGGTATAATTTTACATTGTATAATATACCTTTACTGCACAATAAGAAAACAGGTGTGTGCGTGTGTATGTATATGCAATAAACACACACATGTATACATACACACCATACCATTCGCTGCCCATAAACACTGAAATATCTCAGAGAAATATATAAGAATAAAAAAAAATCAAAGATACCGCGCAAGTGCAAGGTTAAAATGTTTATACACCGTTTACTCAAGGATTATCAAATTATCGTATACACAGCTATTATTATACATACTATTCGAATTCAAAGAGCCAAGAAAGCCGGCGTGAATTTTCGTTTTAGACCCATAGAATATTATGGTACTAAGTAAATTGTGTGTACGTGTGTGTGCGCGCGCGCGTGTGTATACTCAAAACCGAGAGATACGGTCGATAAAACTACTCACGAGCCTCTTTTGTGACGGCTTATATATTTGTTTGGAAGCTTTTAAATGGATTTCTTCGATAATTTTTACAATAGGATGTCGATTTAGATAATGTTGTGTTTTTTTTTTCTTCTCTTTTATCGTATACCGACAGGTGAATAGAATTTTCATGCTTTCCAATCTCGTATATATATACTTATATGCGTGTATATATAAATTACGTTAAACAATGCACCACACAATTTTGTTTATACGTATTTTATAATCGCATAATTTGTTGTTATTGGCACTCGCTTTTAAAAATAAATCGACGACATACAATATTTCATATTGTTTTTGCCGAATTAACGTAATTTTTTATCAATATAAAGTTATAACATTACTTTATTTTGATTTTAATATGATGTGTATTAAGTAACTGTTAACAAAGTTGACAATAAGGGTCAATCTGTCGTATTTATAACAAAATGATATGCGATGTATCTTGATCGGTAACGTGCAAGAGCACGTGACGAGTTTAAAGGCCAACGTGCAAAACGTAGCATCCGCGAGATTTTTTCATAGAATATATGTATGTATATATACGAAACGACAACGATGCCGTAAAACGTACCTCATTGTCCCAAGAGTATACAATTGAACAGTTCACAGATTTCTTTCTGATGTATATATGTATATACGTATTTTTTGTATATCTTGAATAAAGATTATTGTGTCCTAAATTACTGCGCACGTGCAGCGTGACATTTAGCGGGTTAAGATTCAGGACTGATACGTTTTGATATATATCATCATTCACACTGACTGCCTGCACAACAGGAATTGTTTCGAAATTCTCGTTTTTAAAATACGCATCAAAAATGTTTACATATATATAATTATCGTATAATTTGCTGCGAATAAATATTAACATTCGCAATGAAAAAAAGATTTCTTACTTCAAGTGGAATTCTTGTTATATGACCCAAGAAGGAATCAGGTTGAAATTAAATGAATCTTGTATAATTTAGAAGAATAATATGATTGATCCTGTATATTGATCTACTTAAGTCAAACTTCTCTATAGCATAGAAATACAAAATATTTAATAACTATTAAATACCGTAGTTTTTTCGTTTATACGCTACTAAAATAGATATTTTTCTTAGCTATAGTTTGAAGTATTAAATGGGACGCTTTTTAACGCCCATTTTTTAGATTCATAGTGTTGAAACACAGCTTTTTCCCCACTTTTCAGCTATCAATATTAATTAAGATTTAATTTTAGTTTTACAAGCTTCTAAATTGACGAATGTATGTACGCAAGAAACCCAACTATCAAATTTAAAAGTTTTATTTTATGAATTAAGATATGTATTGATAACGAGGTATACAATCAACATCTACATTACTTATATCAATAATTAAAACAAATGATAAACTTATTGAGTATTTTGGATTGATTTAACATATTTATAATTCCACGTTAACTTGTTTAATCAATAAGTATAGTAACCACTTCTTACCTATTAAAACTCTATACATTTTTGGTACCACAGTAACTAGAATCCCATCTATTTTAAATGTTCTCATTTCTACCGGGGTTCTAACTTTTGGTCATAAGGAGATACAGTTTGATTATAGAGAATTCATTTATTATTAATCAGATTTCTTCTTGGGTCATATTTAACAAAAATCCCGTTTGAAGTAAGATTTTATTTATTTCAGTGTGGTTCTTTTGTAAAATCCGTGTATTATATGTATAATATTTAAAACATAAAAGTATACGAAAATGAAAATTGACATTAATTATGACAGGCGTGATGTATATATATAGAGAGAGAAAACCATAAGGTATATAAGGACGTAATAAATTCGCCGTCGGCGTGACTCCATCTTATCGGCCTGGCGACACTCGTACAAAAGGCGCGTAATGCGAGAACACCTCCCCCGTCGAGTCGAGAAAGGCACTCGAGAATAGCTCGAGGATCTCGCGTGCGGTTGACGGCTCAATTATATCCTCACCGATGCAACCGACACCGAGACATCCAGGCGTGTATCTATATATATATTACATACATATATATATATGTGTGTATAGGAAAGGGTTAAAAGAAAAATCGAAATCGCGCTCAAGGGAAAGAGGATTTTTCCATGTATTGGACTATAGAATATTCGAAGAAAAATCACATTATATACAAAATTAATATATACATAATTTAAAAATTTTTTCTAACATTTGGATTGTATATTATTCTAAGAAAGAAGGTCTTACAGGTGTATGTGTATATGTTTCAGGGAATCGACAAGTGAACAATAATGCGGTGTAGTTATATATATATCATTCGAAATGAAAAATCATATTTCAACGTGCCTCCGATAATTTTGCAATCTACAGAGTAACAAAAGACTCGCAAGAACAATAGAAACCCAATGAGATCAATTATCCTCGTAAGTTAAACAGGAATCGAGGATAAAGAAACGAGAACAAGCGAAAGCTGAGGCGGATCGGTATATATATATATATATAAAGAAGCAGAGGAAAAAGATCCTTCGGCGTCCGTGGTATTAATGCAACTTCGCTATATATATATTTCTCACCCCTCGCATATATATAGCCATCTCGGTCATCGAAACTCGTCGTCCATCCGTTCAAGCATCCCCCAGTAGAACCGGCTGTACATGTATAAAAGTATACCTATTGTACTTTAATAAAGTTGACTCCGCAGTTGATCCGATACCGATAATACTGCGATTATACATTATGTTTTTTAATTTAATTCAATTGATGTATATATGATGATTTTGTAAAATTATATGTATCTCTTAATACAAAATTCAATTCAAGTGGACATTTTTGTTTTTTATTTTATAATCCTAGGATACCTAGAAATAAACGTATTTAAAATTGTCAGATTTTTAGGAAATAATGGGTATTAAAACTAATATCGGTAGTCGTAAAACGTTTTTTTTACAGTGATTTATCCATTTACCTCGAATTTACTTTTATTCAATTTCCAACGCTTATTGCACTCTAAACTCCCAATTTTCTATTACATTGTTTTTGTTTTTTCGAAACAATTGTTCTAAAGATATCTAAGTTTTTTAATATTTATCGGAATTAATCCGCCAAAAACGTGCATTTAGTTTTAAAATCCATTTTTCGAAGGTTAAAAATACCGTCAGTCTAGGCAAGTCCGTATTTTCGTAAAATAATTTTATGTTAGACAAAGGCTAATAATTCCATATATATTTCAACACAAACGGAAAGTTTAAGTATTAAACTTTCTTTTATAATCATCTCAGAAAAATAAAATAGCTGCTATTTTTACACTGAGCAACAATTAATATAAGAAAAAAAGTGAGAAGTATATTATATATACGAATTTCTATAACTATAAATTTTCGGTACGAATACCAACTCCTACTCAAGACTATTAACCTATATTCTTGATTATCTAACTTTTAAATTGTATATACCTATATACAATTAGATTTATGCAAATCTCAATATTTTAATAAAATAATACACTGAATGATCAACAATTGAATACTTGACAATCTTGTAAATTGATAATAATTCCGATGGAACAGAATAAAATACGTTTCACCACGAGGCAAAAATCTTCACTTATATATTTTTATTAAAAATATGGCTATTATAGATTATATTTAATAAATGAAACTACTCCAGGTAAAATATATAATATACAATATATATATATCGTAAGTTTACATAAGCGTAGGTTTTAAGGATATTAACGCTTAGTCACTATCGCGAAACTTTTCACAGATTTTCTTCACATAATTCTCTAACGATATTCTCACACCTGCATACACGGCTTATCCTCAAGAGCCACGGTCAGTGGCCAAACTACGCCCAAACTATCGCGTTACTTAAGTGCAAACGGTTCACGCCTGTTGGCTTTCCGTTGCTACGTGCCCCTCGATTATGTCTATATACATCTGTATATAACCCGTTTTGATCGTATATAGGTATATATTCTGGATTTACTTTATTATAATAAAATTAATAATTATTATTAATTCAGAATAATTAATAATTACTTGTTGTTTCCGTAATGTTTATTTTTATTTTAATATTTCGGTTTTCGCGTCTATACCTATGTATGCTTCTTTTTAAAACGATTACGCTATTCAAAAAATTAAACATAAATTTATCAATCGAATTGTGCAATACACTGAGGTTTTTGTACACACTTATCATTATCAATATTAAATGTATACGTAAGCTGGTGAAAAGTGACGCGTGAGCTATCGGTTTTACGAAGATACGAATAATCTCGTGTTATCGGAAAGGTTATTAGTAAATATCGAACGATATTTTAGAAAAATTGATCTTTTATATATATTTCACATAAATTTTAATCGTTTGGTTGTAAAGAAAATATCTGAACAATATTATATATTTATTCGTTGCAAAGGTTTTACAGTATTCACAGTTGTGCAGGTACAGTTTTGACTTCCGGCTCCAAAACGAGTAATGGAGGATCGTTATTTTGTACCAGCCAAACAGTCACCTGGGTTACCCTTCTTTATTATATTGACGATACCCGAAGCAACGTTATCTGGCCTATTGAAATAAAAGAGAATAAATTAATTTTTTTTAATTAAAGGGATAATAATGTGTTAATCTAATAATAATGTATTTGATAAATAATAACTTTTGTACGGGTAGTTCTAAAGCCTTCTTAATTAACGACGTTTCCACAAAATCGAGGATGTTTCGACGAAGAGAATCGATTTGTATCATATTGGTATCGGTCATCCCTGGACAAATGCAAACAACCTTAACTCCCAATTTCTCGCAGTGCACCTTTAACAATGTTGAAAATATTAATTAAAATAGCCTCTACTTGTGTGGGGGGTAATTATTGTTATTTACGGACTTTCATAGATCTGGTAAAGGCAACGACAGCGTGTTTCGTTGCATTGTACACTGGAGCGAGTGGAAGGTATTGGAGTCCTAAAAATGAACCGATATTGACAACTACACCCCCTTTCTGAAGCCTGTGGATTCCCATGTTTTCAATAGCGTACAACGTATTGTGTATTACGGCTTTCTGCAATTCAAAAATTTTATAATACATTGATAAACATTCCGATACAATATTCTAATCTGCTTCTAAGTAAGTTATACAACAAAATGTAAATTTAATACATTTTTTACTTCTTTTTTCACTGTGAAATATAATAGTATAATTGTATTTATCTAATCGAATGTAAATTAAATTAAATAAGTTAATTTGATATATTTCACTTTTACTAATATTCAAAAGATTTTTTGCCTGCACGTTTCTTATAATGTCGCGAAAAGAAATTTTTCGCCAAAGCGATTACTAATTTATTGCAACATATAGGTATATCGTTTACACTTAGAATACTCAAGCCATATCAGAAACAAGTAAAAATTCTTTTTGGGACTAGACATTAATAATCGCTACAAATTACAATATTCCTATATTGCATTTAACGTTATTTAAATTTGGTTTTGAATTCACACATTTATTGCTGTTAATGCATATTTGTTATGAATTAAAAATAGACTCCGATACTTTAAAATCATTAAGGGGAATTGATTATTTTATCATAGCTTACATTAGATCAAATGTGGTCTGCGTTAAGTATTATGTAGATCTTTAATTTATTGAAAAAAGTAATTTTTTTATCATGACTCTGTATTAATTTCAATCATGTGATTGCAATTATAACAAAAAAAAATTATTTCGATTTCTATACTTACAGAATTGACGTCAAACGCTAAATCAACGTCTTTGTCGCAACTAGTTGCTGCATTGTTGACAAGAATGTCAACGTAGCCTTTATTTTTCGTTATGTCGTCGTAATTACCTTGAAAATATCGAAAATTAAAAGAAAACATAAATGCTTAATTACTGTAAAACGTTAACGTATTAAAATTTTATCTTACTCTTAAATTGTTCGACATTCGTAACATTGCAAGTAAAATATCCAAATTTGGTCTTTTCGAACTCTTGTTCTAATTTTGTTAAAAGATCAACTACTCTTTTATCGTCAGGCAGTTGTAAATCAAAAATTCCAACGTACTAAAATTTTAATGCGTATAATAATAAACGATATATAATAAATATAAATTAAATATTATTAATAAATAAAATTTAATAGTTTATATGATATATACTTCTGCTCCGTTTCTCAAGAGGTATTCAACAGTCACGGATCCAATACCTCCAATTCCACCTGTTACAATGGCTACTTTATTATTGATATCCATTATTGATTTATATATATAACTTTTAAAATTAAATGTATAGCGGGCGACGTTGTTGATCCCACGACTGTCTAACGGTAAGTGAATCAGACAGAAATATGTCTTAATTCTTGTCCATTTAAAGAACTTGGAGATAACGGAGAGATAATATAAATGTATTTTAAATTTCATATTCGTAACTAAATGTACATAAAAATTTTATTTTTTGCTTTTAAATGCGATAGGTCTATCCATTAATATTTTATGTTGTTTACTTTAAGGTTGAAAATAATACAAAACTATTATTTTTAGTTATTTATGTAATTTAACGATATTCATAAATATACATATTAGTTATATTCGCTATAATTTAATGTATAAATTAAACAACAAATTATATCTTTTTATATACATATATTTATATATAATCCTGTACATATCGAATCAAAATTTTAGATCCGTAACTTAGATATACTAATTTTCTTGGATTACAAATATATTTATGTATAAATATATTACAATTCGTAATAAAAGGAAAAGATTTATAAAAAGCATCATGATACGCCAGTATTAACAAATTTAGTTTTCATTAAAATTATTATGTAATATTCAAAATTTATGTATTCATGTACTGATTTGCCTCTTTGCGACTTGGTACAGACAAAATACATGGACGTTTTTTCTGCGTGATTTTTAACTATTGTATTTTATGTAACAAATTCTTTATTAAGCAAATTTGGAGTAATATTAACTAATCTTTAAGCATATTTTTATAAAATTATTATAATGTTGTCTCTACGAGAAAGCAGATAACTTTAAACTTTTGGAATTGTTATAATCTTAGGAATTTTTTTGAAAAAAAAGTAAATGATAAATAATAAGTAATACACTTCATAAGTTAGAATTGCATAATTTGGATATTGTATTGCTACCATATTTTCCACACAAAAACTTTGTCAAAAATAAAATACGCGTAATTGTTTTAGATTACTAATCATTTTGGGATCTCAAACATCGATGCGAAGAATGATAAAGTAAATATTAAAGTAAGTTTTACACTAATTGAATAAAAAAATTATTAAGTATTATTTTGACAAATTGAAAATTTGAATAACACAATAGCGGTTTCGTAATAAGGCTGCCTGGAGCTGATACCTGGAGAGGCCGTTCCGTCGTGTTCCGATGCCGGTCGTTGTAGTAAGTCGAACCTCGATCGGGCGTAGGTTCGACGTTAATCACTTGTATGTACTGATCTGCTCTCTCGACCGGCTGTTCCTTATGTTTATAAACATAACTGATTGTCCTACATAATTGCCTGACTCCTCAATATATGTATCGTCTTCTCGTAAGGTGTTGTAATGCCTCCACGAAATCGTCAGCTGGGCGGTGTCGGTGACCCAAAAGTCAGCGTTACTCCTCGTCGTTTGAGCTCGATGAACTCGACGTCAGCAATTTGTTCTTTACCGTACGCCGGCGATCGTGCTCCGATTTAGCATCAGCATTTTATTACTTATTCTTAATTTATATATATTGTATTTATATATTATAAGTGACGTGTTGCCACACGTAACACAATTTTAAAAAGTAGAGAAGCATTAATCATTTGATGTTAAAGCCCATCTGTTTAGATACAGATAAATGCATTTTCCAAGAAAAATGTTCCAAAACATATAGCATTTAGATGCTGTATATACATTAAGACATATTTTTGACACGGGGGGGGGGGGTAAAATGGCGACCCCATAGGCGACTTTGGTTTTACTCACTTGGCCTTTAACTCGGATGGCAATTCACGTGTGCTATGAACTCGCCAATACTTTACCTCCCTAGATGTGTAGTAGAGTTGCTCAAAAAAATCGAATTTCTCGAACTATTCGAGCGGTTTGATCACTCTGAGTTGCTTGAACAATCTGAGTATTTCGAGCAGTTAGAGCGGCTCAAACAGTTCAAACGAGGCGAGTAACTCGGTGAAATCGCAAAACCGACTCGATGAGCTACTCGATTTGAGATTGTCGAGTCGAGTATTTGGATCAAATAACTTGGAATTTCGGGTACTCACTCATTCCTACCATAGAGATTACCTTTTCCCAAAATTTCAAGTGGATTAAAACCTTATATCCGACCACGTTTGCTATAGAAAAATAAACTTTTTCATTTTTTATCGAAAACTAGCTGATAGACTTACTTGAAATTTTTACATCATATATCTAATATAATGTTTTTTACCATGATCTATTTGTCACATTCGATTAATCAGTTTCAGAGTTACAATAAATTGAAAAAAAAAAAATTCGTTTTTTATTATCTACAAAGTACATTTCGTCTAATTACAAAGTGTTATCTGCAACGTTCAAAATTTTTAAAAACGAAATTTTGCAACATCGAAATTTGGCTATAATACAAAAGCAAATCTATAGACCAAACACAAATTTTTTCCGAATTCCGAAATTGAAAAGAAAACTTTATGTGTCCAAAGCAAGTGTTATCGATATAGAAGTTAAAAAAAATATAGTTGAATACGTACACACACACACACCCATCCACACTAACATTTCCTAAAAACACGCATTTTGGACTCTAGATATGACAAAACTTACTTCTAACATGTTTTAGCAAATCAAAATATTTTACTGTTACAAAGCTTCTACGGAGTCGTAACTACTAATTAACATTAGCTCCATTTCTTAATAAATGTTGAACAGCGAGACCTGCAATGGCTCTGTCGGTTAGTCGGGCTCGTAATCTGGAGATCCCAGGTTCGATTCCCAGCCCCGGCTGATTGATACAAGCACCACTGGGAAATTTATTTTCAACAAGTGCTTTCTCAACAAAGACATCGTAAGACCTCCGTCGCTGATTAGCATCGATTTGGGAACATAAAAAGAGAAACGTTAAAATAATAAAAAAAACTCAGTTTATCTGCCGGTAGCGTCACTTCTACTCGCAAATTTTCGGGTAGTGGTATATTGAACTATACTCTACAGACTCTCTTTAAAGCCTATAATACAAGATTAAATAAATATTATACAAGTATAAATAAAATATTATTTAGAGTAATTTTTAATGAAAAAAGAGTTAATTTATTAATTCATTAATTTATTAAATGAATTATCAAGTCGTTGTATATTAAAATACTTTAAACTATGTAAAATTGAGTACCTAAATAAAAAATTTTATAAGTTTTGATAACGCATGTTAAAAGATAGCGTAACTTAGCCTCAAGAATTGAGCAAATTAGGCCCAGCCTCGGGGCTAAGTTGCTTAAAACGATTTTTTTTCACTTCTGGTGTAAATTGTTTATTTTTAAATCTTTACATTCGGAAAAAATCAGGTAAGTAGTTAAGATGTTGAACTTGTTTTTTGTTCATGTAGAGTGTAAGAATAATTGAAATTCGATGTGAAAAAAATTCATAAAAAAACGAGCAACTTATCCTCGTTAATTACGTCACCTTATCAATTGCGTTTGCTCCTCTATTTCTGTAAATTATTTCTGCCCGCATCTATCGAATTTTGTTTACAAAAATAACTTGAAATTACTCACAGCAAGTGAAGATCTCTAATTAAATAATTTGTGCATAGACAAATGAAAAGTCAACTTAAATTAACAGGCAATGTAAATTTACAATAAAACTCGATCGAAGAAATATACTCATCAATATATACATGTTTTTAATAGCTATACTATAATAAGAAGCGTATAAAATATGCGGAGGTAATTAACATTTAATAAACTAAAATGAACGAGTTTAAAGAGTTTGATTTTACATTAAGCATTTCAGAAATAACTCGATCCAAGATATTCAAGATATACGTATACATGTATATAATTCCCTTCCTCTCTCTCTCTCTCTCTCTTTCTCATAGTACGAAACTTCCTAACGAGTAGTCTCTGTAAGAAAACCGAAGTTGCGAAATATCGATCGGCAATAATTAACTGCTCGATTAACCAAGAGTCGAAGGAAGCAGATGAACCCCGTAATAAAAGCTTTATAAAACAGTGCCCACTCGTCCCACTAGTCTTTGGCAATCAACTATGATAATGAATTCTACGAATAACCTCCTTTGTTTAATGCCTTTCAGATATTAATCGGAAAACGCCTCGTGTTGATTATTTATTTTTTTAATTTTTTTTAATTTTATATTTCATTCATTTGGAATATTAGCGAGATTATACGTTGATCTAGAATATATAGTTTGGCAATATTAAAAATGGTTACGCATTCCAATTGATGTTACATAATTTTTTGTACTTTACGTAATTTAAAATGTATCGATGCAATGTTGAATTAATTATTATGATTCCCTTGTGTTAGTACAAAAACGCATTTATTTGCCTTTAAATTGAATTAAATTGAATTTTTAAGCAAAGTTACAAAAACGTTTGACTTAAAATTGGTTAATATGCGTCTTTTACAGGTTATTTAATAATTTGTTAAGAGAAACAGGGAAATAATTAAAACACTTAGTATTTCACAAAAACGTCAAGGTTTGAGTAATTATTTTTGTACAGTTTAAAATATCAAACTGAATAATAAACGTTTATTAAAATTGCACTTTAGATATGTTTTATATTTTAATGTAACAACATACATTATTTGAAAAGAGTGTATATATATGTTAAATGTTAAACTATGTTAATATATTTTGAAAATTTACCATATTGTTATTTTAACAGATGCCAAATTTGGAATTGTTAAATAGCCAGTTTTTATCTTTGAAACTGCGATGTCTTTCTTTATATATCTTATTAATTAATTAATATATTATTAAAAATTGTAATAGAAGTAACGAATTTGCAATAACTTTGTGCAGAAGTATAACTTAGCAATTAAGTAATGTATTTTAATTAAGAAGTGATTTCTACTTTTGTAATAAACTTTCCTCAAATATATAATTGCTAAAATATAACGTTTTGCTATAAAGCTTTGTAATAGTAAAATTTTTAAGTACTAAATTTTCATTTAAATTTCGACTATCCCTTATATCTTTTCCTTAACTTTTAACCAAATTAGGATATTTAAGGAGGTAGTATACCCTATGGGTATATCAACCGAGCAAAAAAAGATAATTATTACATTTATTTAAAAAATATGCTTTTTTATGTAAAACTCGAATAAAGAAACGCTACATAATTAAGGGGGTGGTATACCTGATCAATTACCGACCGAGCAAAAAAGATATAATTATTGCATTTATTTAAAAAATATACAATTTTATGCAAATCCTAAATACAGAAGCACTAGATAATTAAATAATAAGCAACTCTACACTAGATATTATTTAATTAACTAGTGCTTCTGTATTCGGGTTTAGTATACGAAATTGCGTATTTTTTTAAATAAATATAATATTTACCTTATTTTGCTCGGTCGGTAACCTACCGGGTATGCCACCTCCTAAAGTAAAAGTCATCCTACAAAATTCCAGGATTCAATACAATAAAGACACCCTAAAAGATTTCTGTACTGAAAAATCACGGAAAATCGTACATTTTCGATGCAGAAATTTTTTACACTTCTGTATTCGGATTTTGTGTAGAATTGCATATTTTTTTAAATAAATGAAATAATTATCTGTTTCTGCTTGGGAAAATGCGATTTAGTTTTAAAGATTGCATGGTCAATATAATAGATTGAAATGTTTCAATATCTTAGATTGATAATAACTATTATAAATTAGATTGATTAACTAACTCACTTGACTAAGCGCAAAAATTAATCGGTTCAGATATTAATTATCAATTTTATTAACTGCAATAAACATTTTAAATTAGTATTCCAGCTATTAACACTACATTAATACTATACATATTTATTCCATTTTTGGAAAAGACATAAGTGAGCTACATTGCATATATATATATGAAAATTTATAAAAAATGAAAAATTAGCTATACGAATGTATAAGAAATATTTATATAAAAAAGTATTCCACCTTTTCTTCTAGTTATAAGAGGTTACACGAACGATTGAACTTTGACAACCGATATTTTAATATAAATAAACTGTACGCGGATAATATTTTTAGATTTTATTTATTTCAAAACTTTCAATAATAATAATTTAATTTTCAAATGTTGATATATACAATACGGAATCCGATGGAGCCTTCAGTGATTTCATTAAATATAAAACGAAAAAAAATTGTTTGTTCAGAATTAAACTCTGTATTTAAAACACAATGCATTTTGAACAAAATATCAAACCATTTTATAATATTATCTAATCATCTAATTTGTATATGCAAAGCCATTTTCATTATTTTATTTTAAATCCGACTCGAGCCGTAATCACTATATATTTGGCCGATTCGACAAAATATCATATTTTGAAAATATAATCTAATAGATTGAAATTTTTTAGAATCTATTGAATTTAAGCGTATTAATCTATTAGATTGGACATTTTTTCATGACGAAGCTGTGAATCAATCTATTATATAAATCAATTTTAATCTATACAATTATCAATTATCAATAATTTTTAGATTAAAAAATTAATTTATTACATTAATATTTTAAATAGAATACGATTAATTCAAAATCTAATCGCTCAGTTAGCTTGTACAAATTATTTTATTGTAAATCTATGTAGAGTAAATAGTGTCACGGGCGTCTCCGTGCGACTTAGGTGTATGAGAAGGATAGAGTGAGCGATAAGGTGTCTCGACTAATGTAAGCGTTGCATTGCAGTGCGGACGTTAGCTCGATGGTCAGAGTACGAGATTCGTAATCCAAGGTCCGTGTTTTCAAATCCCGTCGTCCGCCTTTTTTCGCTCCTCGCCTTTTTAATCCGTAACAATAGATAATGTAAATTTATAGACTATACATTTTTAAAGTTTTAAAATAATTTTTCAAGTTTGACTCTCAAATTACTCAATAAAATAGTAATTTGTCTACATATAAACTTCTTCTCCGTGCAGTCCACGAGCGAACGAAAGCTAAAGCTAAACTGAAAGTTTGTAGCAATCCATATAATGGAAATAATTTTGAAAAGATTTGTCTATTCTATTGACGATAAAAATGTATTCTTCACTTTCGGTATAGATTCGTATAGAAGAAAATTTTCGCGGTTGACTTCATCAATAACTTAAATAGGGATACCTAACTTACCGTAAAAACGTATAATGCTTGAGAAACTCCATTTTTAAGGTGAATCTAACCTCACCTTCGTAAAGTTGTCACGATGTATAGTTACACAGAGAGTAAAAGAGCCTCTTCTTGGTCAAGAATCAAGGTAACCCTTCTTTAAATCCGGATTAAAGCGTAAAATTTCGTAGAGCTGATTTCCTGGTGGTTTTCGACCCCCTGAAGAGTTAAATGTTGTCCCTTTAGCTTTCGACACAATACAATAATTTTTCACGCCGTGGCTGTCGCGTTTAATGAGATAAAATATATGCATAGATTCTTACTGAGTTAAAATTTCGAAAGTAAAGAAATTTTTAAAACATTTGTTCGGAAGCATGTAGATGGAGGATCGTTTTAAATACAGGTATTCAACATTCTATTGACTGACCCTAGTTTCAAAGTGAAGAGATCAAGTAGCTATCTGTGTATTAAATGTTGTTTGTCTGTTTTCTGAGTTTTACAGTCACAGATGCTCGTTATAGGTTACTTATTATTTTTTTTTATTTACTATTTCAAGTCGCATAATTTTTGTAAGGAATTAGCGACAATTACATTACACATGAGTATCTACAGTTATTATTGAATTACATGTACATATTTACATATAGTTTATTTACGTAAAGGAAAATATGCATATAGCGAGTTAGCTAAATATAAGGCTAACCACGCATCCCATACTTGCGTCGGGAGCGTGGGCGTATCCGATAATTTTATTGTATTATATTTCATGTATACACTGAGAATAAAATTCTGGTAAAAATAATAATACTGTCTAGTAATAAAAATACAGACTATCAAAATCTAATAAATTACTATACACTGTATAATAAAATTAACGAAACTTATGTAAGAATCGTCATGAAAAACTGCCATAAATTTCAGTTACAATTCCAATTATTTCGGTCTTACAGTCAAAACTAAACACTTATTCCCAAATCTATAAAAAATGTTGTTATATTTATTATAGTTATTTTTTAGGTATTGGGTTTTTCTTATATGTGAGAGATCAAATGTTTAATGTTTACTATAAAACCGGAATAATTAAAATTCTACTTGAAAAAGATAGTTTGTAAAAATTAATATTTTACACCGAAAAATGAAAAACATTTTTTTGACTAAAAATAACGATTTCCCACTCAAATGTTATCAAATTAATCCGCCCTATAATTATATATGGGATATTCCACACGAAGTGGTCCGATCAAAATTTTAAAATGTTCCAAATTTTGGGTACACATTGCAAATGTTTTTCAGAATACAGAAAAAAATTTTTAGGTACTGGAATCTATTTGCTCAAAAGTTATTCTAACCTCAAAAAGTGGATTTTTCCAAGATTTTTTCAACACCAGCTGGGTTCACCACTATTTAACTCAAAGTCTATCAACTTTTACTATAGAACATTCTATGTAACATTCGTTGCTAATTGTGTCTAGAATTTATTCTTCTGGGTTAGAATTTCTGATCTCAAGGTCAATGTTACATAAACTACATGTCAATATTCAACTTGAAAAAGGTGTAAGTGCGCCACAATTGATTTTTTTATCCAAAAGTTTAAAAGAAAGCTTGGAGCAATACCTTTCAAATGGTCTGTAGCATTTTTGGGGCCTTCAATTCTGTAAAAAGTTATGATAATTTAAAGAAAGAGCAAAAATTCACAAAAATTAACATGGTAATTCCCATTTAAATTTTTAAAAAAATTTCGAGTTTCTTTAAATTATCATAACTTTTTACAGAATTGAAGGCCCCAAAAATGCTACAGACCATTTGAAAGGTATTGCTCCAAGCTTTCTTTTAGATTTTTGGATAAAAAAATCAATTGTGGCGCACTTACACCTTTTTCAAGTTGAATATTGACATGTAGTTTATATAACATTCACCTTGAAATTAGAAATTCTAACCCAGAAGAATAAATTCTAGACACAATTAGCAACGAATGTTACATATAATGTTCTATAGTAAAAGTTGATAGATTTTGAGTTAAATAGTGGTAAACCCAGCTGGTGTTGAAAAAAACTTGGAAAAATCCACTTTTTGAGGTTAGAATAACTTTTGAGCAAATAGATTCCAGTACCTAAAAATTTTTTTCTGTATTCTGAAAAACATTTGCAATGTGTACCCAAAATTTGGAGCATTTTAAAATTTTGATCGGACCACTTCGTGTGGAATATCCCATATATAATTATAGGGCGGATTAATTTGATAACATTTGAGTGGGAAAATCGTTATTTTTAGTCAAAAAATGTTTTCATTTTTCGGTGTAAAATATTAATTTTACAAACTATCTTTTTCAAGTAGAATTTTAATTATTCCGGTTTTATAGTAAACATTAAACATTTGATCTCACATATAAGAAAAACCCAATACCTAAAAAATAACTATAATAAATATAACAACATTTTTTATAGATTTGGGAATAAGTGTTTAGTTTTGACTGTAAGACCGAAATAATTGGAATTGTAACTGAAATTTATGGCAGTTTTTCATGACGATTCTTACATAAGTTTCGTTAATTTTATTTACAGTGTATAGTAATTTATTAGATTTTGATAGTCTGTATTTTATTACTAGACAGTATTATTATTTTTACCAGAATTTTATTCTCAGTGTATACATGAAATAAATACAATAAAATTATCGGATACGCCCACGCTCCCGACGCAAGTAGGGATGCGTGGTTAGCCTTATATTTAGCTAACTCGCTAATGCATATTTTCCTTTACGTAAATAAAAATATGTAAATATGTACATGTAATTCAATAATAACTGTAGATATCATGTATAATGTAATTGTCGCTAATTCCTTACAAAAATTATGCGACTGAAATAATAAATAAAAAAAAATAATAAGTAACCTATAACGAGCATCTGTGACTGTAAACTCAGAAAACAGACAAACAACATTTAATACACAGATAGCTACTTGATCTCTTCACTTTGAAACTAGGGTCAGTCAATAGAATGTTGAATACCTGTATTTAAAACGATCCTCCATCTACATGCTTCCGAACAAATGTTTTAAAAATTTCTTTACTTTCGAAATTTTAACTCAGTAAGAATCTATGCATATATTTTATCTCATTAAACGCGACAGCCACGGCGTGAAAAATTATTGTATTGTGTCGAAAGCTAAAGGGACAACATTTAACTCTTCAGGGGGTCGAAAACCACCAGGAAATCAGCTCTACGAAATTTTACGCTTTAATCCGGATTTAAAGAAGGGTTACCTTGATCTTGACCAAGAAGAGGCTCTTTTACTCTGTGTACTATACATCGTGACAACTTTACGAAGGTGAGGTTAGATTCACCTTAAAAATGGAGTTTCTCAAGCATTATACGTTTTTACGGTAAGTTAGGTATCCCATTTAAGATGATGAAGTCAACCGCGAAAATTTTCTTCTATTATAGAATCTATACCGAAAGTGAAGAAAATTTTTATCGTCAATAGAATAGACAAATCTTTTCAAAATTATTTCCATTATATGGATTGCTACAAACTTTCAGTTTAGCTTTAGCTTTCGTTCGCTCGTGGACTGCACGGAGAAGAAGTTTATATGTAGACAAATTACTATTTTATTGAGTAATTTGAGAGTCAAACTTGAAAAATTATTTTAAAACTTTAAAATGTATAGTCTATAAATTTACATTATCTATTGTTACGGATTAAAAAGGCGAGGAGCGAAAAAGGCGGACGACGGGATTTGAAAACACGGACCTTGGATTACGAATCTCGTACTCTGACCATCGAGCTAACGTCCGCACTGCAATGCAAACGCTTACATTAGTCGAGACCCTTATCGCTCACTCTATCTTCTCATACACCTAAGTCGCGCGGAGACGCCCGTGACACTATTTACTCTACATAGATTTACAATAAAATAATTTGTACAAGCTAACTGAGCGATTAGATTTGATTAAATCGTATTCTATTTAAAATATTAATGTAATAAATTAATTTTTTAATCTAAAAATTATTGATAATGATAATTGTATAGATTAAAATGATTTATTAATAGATTGATTCACAGCTTCGTCATGAAAAAATGTCCAATCTAAGAGATTAATACGCTTAAATTCAATAGATTCTAAAAAATTTCAATCTATAGATTATATTTTCAAAATATGTATTTTGTCGAATCGGCCAAATATATAGTGATTACGGCTCAAGTCGGATTTAAAATAAAATAATGAAAATGGCTTTGCATATACAAATTAGATGATTAGATAATATTATAAATGGTTTGATATTTGTTCAAAATGCATTGTGTTTTAAATACAGAGTTTAATTCTGAACAAACAATTTTTTTCGTTTTATATTAATGAATCACTGAAGGCTCCATCGGATTCCGTATTGTATATATCAACATTTGAAAATTAAATTATTATTATTGAAAGTTTGAAATAATAAAATCTAAAAAATTATCCGCGTACAGTTTATTATATTAAAATATCGGTTGTCAAAGTTCAATCGTTCGTGTAACCTCTTATAACTAGAAGAAAGGTGGAATACTTTTTATATAAATATTTCTTATACATTCGTATAGCTAATTTTTCATTTTTTATCGAAAACTAGCTGATAGACTTACTTGAAATTTTTACATCATATATCTAATATAATGTTTTTTACCATGATCTATTTGTCACATTCGATTAATCAGTTTCAGAGTTACAATAAATTGAAAAAAAAAAAATTCGTTTTTTATATCTACAAAGTACATTTCGTCTAATTACAAAGTGTTATCTGCAACGTTCAAAATTTTTAAAAACGAAATTTTGCAACATCGAAATTTGGCTATAATACAAAAGCAAATCTATAGACCAAACACAAATTTTTTCCGAATTCCGAAATTGAAAAGAAAACTTTATGTGTCCAAAGCAAGTGTTATCGATATAGAAGTTAAAAAAAATATAGTTGAATACGTACACACACACACCCATCCACACTAACATTTCCTAAAAACACGCATTTTGGACTCTAGATATGACAAAACTTACTTCTAACATGTTTTAGCAAATCAAAATATTTTACTGTTACAAAGCTTTACGGAGTCGTAACTACTAATTAACATTAGCTCCATTTCTTAATAAATGTTGAACAGCGAGACCTGCAATGGCTCTGCGGTTAGTCGGGCTCGTAATCTGGAGATCCCAGGTTCGATTCCCAGCCCCGGCGATTGATACAAGCACCACTGGGAAATTTATTTTCAACAAGTGCTTTCTCAACAAAGACATCGTAAGACCTCCGTCGCTGATTAGCATCGATTTGGGAACATAAAAAGAGAAACGTTAAAATAATAAAAAAACTCAGTTTATCTGCGGTAGCGTCACTTCTACTCGCAAATTTTCGGGTAGTGGTATATTGAACTATACTCTACAGACTCTCTTTAAAGCCTATAATACAAGATTAAATAAATATATTATACAAGTATAAATAATATATTATACAAGTATAAATAAAATATTATACAAGTATAATAAAATATTATTTAGAGTAATTTTTAATGAAAAAAGAGTTAATTTATTAATTCATTAATTTATTAAATGAATTATCAAGTCGTTGTATATTAAAATACTTTAAACTATGTAAAATTGAGTACCTAAATAAAAAATTTTATAAGTTTTGATAACGCATGTTAAAAGATAGCGTAACTTAGCCTCAAGAATTGAGCAAATTAGGCCCAGCCTCGGGGCTAAGTTGCCCAAAACGATTTTTTTTCACTTCTGGTGTAAATTGTTTATTTTTAAATCTTTACATTCGGAAAAAATCAGGTAAGTAGTTAAGATGTTGAACTTGTTTTTTGTTCATGTAGAGTGTAAGAATAATTGAAATTCGATGTGAAAAAAATTCATAAAAAAACGAGCAACTTATCCTCGTTAATTACGTCACCTTATCAATTGCGTTTGCTCCTCTATTTCTGTAAATTATTTCTGCCCGCATCTATCGAATTTGTTTAAAAATAACTTGAAATTTCGGGTACTCACTCATTCCTACCATAGAGATTACCTTTTCCCAAAATTTCAAGTGGATTAAAACCTTATATCCGACCACGTTTGCTATAGAAAAATAAACTTTTTCATTTTTTATCGAAAACTAGCTGATAGACTTACTTGAAATTTTTACATCATATATCTAATATAATGTTTTTTACCATGATCTATTTGTCACATTCGATTAATCAGTTTCAGAGTTACAATAAATTGAAAAAAAAATTCGTTTTTTATTATCTACAAAGTACATTTCGTCTAATTACAAAGTGTTATCTGCAACGTTCAAAATTTTTAAAAACGAAATTTTGCAACATCGAAATTTGGCTATAATACAAAAGCAAATCTATAGACCAAACACAAATTTTTTTCCGAATTCCGAAATTGAAAAGAAACTTTTATGGTCCAAAGCAAGTGTATCGATATAGAAGTTAAAAAAATATAGTTGAATACGTACACACACACACACACCCATCCACACTAACATTTCCTAAAACACGCATTTTGGACTCTAGATATGACAAAACTTACTTCTAACATTTTTAGCAAATCAAAATATTTTACTGTTACAAAGCTTTTACGGAGTCGTAACTACTAATTAACATTAGCTCCATTTCTTAATAAATGTTGAACAGCGAGACCTGCAATGGCTCTGTCGGTTAGTCGGGCTCGTAATCTGGAGATCCCAGGTTCGATTCCCAGCCCCGGCTGATTGATACAAGCACCACTGGGAATTTATTTTCAACAAGTGCTTTCTCAACAAAGACATCGTAAGACCTCCGTCGCTGATTAGCATCGATTGGGAACATAAAAAGAGAAACGTTTAAAATAATAAAAAAAACTCAGTTTATCTGCCGGTAAGCGTCACTTCTACTCGCAAATTTTCGGGTAGTGGTATATTGAACTATACTCTACAGACTCTCTTTAAAGCCTATAATACAAAATTAAATAAATATATTATACAAGTATAAATAAATATATTATACAAGTATAAATAAAATATTATTAGAGTAATTTTTAATGAAAAAAGAGTTAATTTATTAATTCATTAATTTATTAAATGAATTATCAAGTCGTTGTATATAAAATACTTTAAACTATGTAAAATTGAGAACCTAAATAAAAATTTTATAAGTTTTGATAACGCATGTTAAAAGATAGCGTAACTTAGCCTCAAGAATTGAGCAAATTAGGCCCAGCCTCGGGCTAAGTTGCCCAAAACGATTTTTTTTCACTTCTGGTGTAAATTGTTTATTTTAAATCTTTACATTCGGAAAAAATCAGGTAAGTAGTTAAGATGTTGAACTTGTTTTTTGTTCATGTAAGTGTAAGAATAATTGAAATTCGATGTGAAAAAAATTCATAAAAAAACGAGCAACTTATCCTCGTTAATTACGTCACCTTATCAATTGCGTTTGCTCCTCTATTTCTGTAAATATTTCTGCCCGCATCTATCGAATTTAGTTTACAAAAATAACTTGAAATTACTCACAGCAAGTGAAGATCTTAATTAAATAATTTGTGCATAGACAAATGAAAAGTCAACTTAAATTAACAGGCAATGTAAATTTACAATAAAACTCGATCGAAGAATATACTCATCAATATATACATGTTTTTAATGGCTATACTATAATAAGAAGCGTATAAAATATGCGGAGGTAATTAACATTTAATAAACTAAAATGAACGAGTTTAAAGAGTTTGATTTTACATTAAGCATTTCAGAAATAACTCGATCCAAGATATTCAAGATATACGTATACATGTATATAATTCCCTTCCTCTCTCTCACTCTCTCTCTCTCTCTCTCTCTCTTTCTTATAGTACGAAACTTCCTAACGAGTAGTCTCTGTAAGAAAACCGAAGTTGCGAAATATCGATCGGCAATAATTAACTGCTCGATTAACCAAGAGTCGAAGGAAGCAGATGAAACCCGTAATAAAAGCTTATAAAACAGTGCCCACTCCTCCCACTAGTCTTTGGCAATCAACTATGATAATGAATTCTACGAATAACCTCCTTTGTTTAATGCCTTTCAGATATTAATCGGGAAAACGCCTCGTGTTGATTATTTATTTTTTTAATTTTTTTAATTTTATATTTCATTCATTTGGAATATTAGCGAGATTATACGTTGATCTAGAATATATAGTTTGGCAATATTAAAAATGGTTACGCATTCCAATTGATGTTACATAATTTTTTGTACTTTACGTAAGTTAAAATGTATCGATGCAATGTTGAATTAATTATTATGATTCCCTTGTGTTAGTTCAAAAACGCATTTATTTGCCTTCAAATTGAATTAAATTAAATTTTTAAGCAAAGTTACAAAAACGTTTGACTTAAAATTGGTTAATATGCGTCTTTTACAGGTTATTTAATAATTTGTTAAGAGAAACAGGGAAATAATTAAAACACTTAGTATTTGACAAAAACGTCAAGGTTTGAGTAATTATTTTTGTACAGTTTAAAATATCAAACTGAATAATAAACGTTTATTAAAATTGCACTTTAGATATGTTTTATATTTTAATGTAACAACATACATTATTTGAAAAGAGTGTATATATATGTTAAATGTTAAACTATGTTAATATATTTGAAAATTTACCATATTGTTATTTTAACAGATGCCAAATTTGGAATTGTTAAATAGCCAGTTTTTATCTTTGAAACTGCGATGTCTTTCTTTATATATCTTATTAATTAATTAATATATTATTAAAAATTGTAATAGAAGTAACGAATTTGCAATAACTTTGTGCAGAAGTATAACTTAGCAATTAAGTAATGTATTTTAATTAAGAAGTGATTTCTACTTTGTAATAAACTTTCCTCAAATATATAATTGCTAAAATATAACGTTTTGCTATAAAGCTTTGTAATAGTAAAATTTTTAAGTACTAATTTTCATTTAAATTTCGACTATCCCTTATATCTTTTCCTTAACTTTTAACCAAATTAGGATATTTAAGGAGGTAGTATACCCTATGGGTATATCAACCGAGCAAAAAAGATAATTATTACATTTATTTAAAAAATATGCTTTTTTATGTAAAACTCGAATAAAGAAACGCTACATAATTAAGGGGGTGGTATACCTGATCAATTACCGACCGAGCAAAAAAGATATAATTATTGCATTTATTTAAAAAATATACAATTTTATGCAAATCCTAAATACAGAAGCACTAGATAATTAAATAATAAGCAACTCTACACTAGATATTATTTAATTAACTAGTGCTTCTGTATTCGGGTTTAGTATACGAAATTGCGTATTTTTTAAATAATATAATATTTACCTTATTTGCTCGGTCGGTAACCTACCGGGTATGCCACCTCCTAAAGTAAAAGTCATCCTACAAAATTCCAGATTCAATACAATAAAGACACCCTAAAAGATTTCTGTACTGAAAAATCACGGAAAATCGTACATTTCGATGCAGAAATTTTTTACACTTCTGTATTCGGATTTTGTGTAGAATGCATATTTTTTTAAATAAATGAATAATTATCTGTTTCTGCTTGGGAAAATGCGATTTAGTTTTAAAGATTGCATGGTCAATATAATAGATTGAAATGTTTCAATATCTTAGATTGATAATAACTATTATAAATTAGATTGATTAACTAACTCACTTGACTAAGCGCAAAAATTAATCGGTTCAGATATTAATTATCAATTTTATTAACTGCAATAAACATTTTAAATTAGTATTCCAGCTATTAACACTACATTAATACTATACATATTTATTCCATTTTTGGAAAAGACATAAGTGAGCTACATTGCATATATATATATGAAAATTTATAAAAAATGAAAAATTAGCTATACGAATGTATAAGAAATATTTATATAAAAAAGTATTCCACCTTTTCTTCTAGTTATAAGAGGTTACACGAACGATTGAACTTTGACAACCGATATTTTAATATAAATAAACTGTACGCGGATAATATTTTTAGATTTTATTTATTTCAAAACTTTCAATAATAATAATTTAATTTTCAAATGTTGATATATACAATACGGAATCCGATGGAGCCTTCAGTGATTTCATTAAATATAAAACGAAAAAAAATTGTTTGTTCAGAATTAAACTCTGTATTTAAAACACAATGCATTTTGAACAAAATATCAAACCATTTTATAATATTATCGAATCTTCTAATTTGTATATGCAAAGCCATTTCATTATTTTATTTTAAATCCGACTTGAGCCGTAATCACTATATATTTGGCCGATTCGACAAAATATCATATTTTGAAAATATAATCTAATAGATTGAAATTTTTTAGAATCTATTGAATTTAAGCGTATTAATCTATTAGATTGGACATTTTTTCATGACGAAGCTGTGAATCAATCTATTATATAAATCAATTTTAATCTATACAATTATCAATTATCAATAATTTTTAGATTAAAAAATTAATTTATTACATTAATATTTTAAATAGAATACGATTAATTCAAAATCTAATCGCTCAGTTAGCTTGTACAAATTATTTTATTGTAAATCTATGTAGAGTAAATAGTGTCCACGGGCGTCTCCGCGCGACTTAGGTGTATGAGAAGGATAGAGTGAGCGATAAGGTGTCTCGACTAATGTAAGCGTTGCATTGCAGTGCGGACGTTAGCTCGATGGTCAGAGTACGAGATTCGTAATCCAAGGTCCGTGTTTTCAAATCCCGTCGTCCGCCTTTTTTCGCTCCTCGCCTTTTTAATCCGTAACAATAGATAATGTAAATTTATAGACTATACATTTTAAAGTTTTAAAATAATTTTTCAAGTTTGACTCTCAAATTACTCAATAAAATAGTAATTTGTCTACATATAAACTTCTTCTCTCCGTGCAGTCCACGAGCGAACGAAAGCTAAAGCTAAACTGAAAGTTTGTAGCAATCCATATAATGGAAATAATTTTGAAAAGATTTGTCTATTCTATTGACGATAAAAATGTATTCTTCACTTTCGGTATAGATTCGTATAGAAGAAAATTTTCGCGGTTGACTTCATCAATAACTTAAATAGGGATACCTAACTTACCGTAAAAACGTATAATGCTTGAGAAACTCCATTTTTAAGGTGAATCTAACCTCACCTTCGTAAAGTTGTCACGATGTATAGTTACACAGAGAGTAAAAGAGCCTCTTCTTGGTCAAGAATCAAGGTAACCCTTCTTTAAATCCGGATTAAAGCGTAAAATTTCGTAGAGCTGATTTCCTGGTGGTTTTCGACCCCCTGAAGAGTTAAATGTTGTCCCTTTAGCTTTCGACACAATACAATAATTTTTCACGCCGTGGCTGTCGCGTTTAATGAGATAAAATATATGCATAGATTCTTACTGAGTTAAAATTTCGAAAGTAAAGAAATTTTTAAAACATTTGTTCGGAAGCATGTAGATGGAGGATCGTTTTAAATACAGGTATTCAACATTCTATTGACTGACCCTAGTTTCAAAGTGAAGAGATCAAGTAGCTATCTGTGTATTAAATGTTGTTTGTCTGTTTTCTGAGTTTTACAGTCACAGATGCTCGTTATAGGTTACTTATTATTTTTTTTTATTTATATTATTTCAAGTCGCATAATTTTTGTAAGGAATTAGCGACAATTACATTATACATGATTATCTACAGTTATTATTGAATTACATGTACATATTTACATATATTTTATTTACGTAAAGGAAAATATGCATATAGCGAGTTAGCTAAATATATAAGGCTAACCACGCATCCCATACTTGCGTCGGGAGCGTGGGCGTATCCGATAATTTTATTGTATTATATTTCATGTATACACTGAGAATAAAATTCTGGTAAAATAATAATACTGTCTAGTAATAAAAATACAGACTATCAAATCTAATAAATTACTATACACTGTATAATAAAATTAACGAAACTTATGTAAGAATCGTCATGAAAAACTGCCATAAATTTCAGTTACAATTCCAATTATTTCGGTCTTACAGTCAAAACTAAACACTTATTCCCAAATCTATAAAAAATGTTGTTATATTTATTATAGTTATTTTTAGGTATTGGGTTTTTCTTATATGTGAGAGATCAAATGTTTAATGTTTACTATAAAACCGGAATAATTAAAATTCTACTTGAAAAAGATAGTTTGTAAAAATTAATATTTTACACCGAAAAATGAAAAACATTTTTTTGACTAAAAATAACGATTTCCCACTCAAATGTTATCAAATTAATCCGCCCTATAATTATATATGGGATATTCCACACGAAGTGGTCCGATCAAAATTTTAAAATGTTCCAAATTTTGGGTACACATTGCAAATGTTTTTCAGAATACAGAAAAAAATTTTTAGGTACTGGAATCTATTTGCTCAAAAGTTATTCTAACCTCAAAAAGTGGATTTTTCCAAGATTTTTCAACACCAGCTGGGTTCACCACTATTTAACTCAAAGTCTATCAACTTTTACTATAGAACATTCTATGTAACATTCGTTGCTAATTGTGTCTAGAATTTATTCTTCTGGGTTAGAATTTCTGATCTCAAGGTCAATGTTACATAAACTACATGTCAATATTCAACTTGAAAAAGGTGTAAGTGCGCCACAATTGATTTTTTTATCCAAAAGTTTAAAAGAAAGCTTGGAGCAATACCTTTCAAATGGTCTGTAGCATTTTTGGGGCCTTCAATTCTGTAAAAAGTTATGATAATTTAAAGAAAGAGCAAAAATTCACAAAAATTAACATGGTAATTCCCATTTAAATTTTTAAAAAAATTTCGAGTTTCTTTAAATTATCATAACTTTTTACAGAATTGAAGGCCCCAAAAATGCTACAGACCATTTGAAAGGTATTGCTCCAAGCTTTCTTTTAGATTTTTGGATAAAAAAATCAATTGTGGCGCACTTACACCTTTTCAAGTTGAATATTGACATGTAGTTTATATAACATTCACCTTGAAATTAGAAATTCTAACCCAGAAGAATAAATTCTAGACACAATTAGCAACGAATGTTACATATAATGTTCTATAGTAAAAGTTGATAGATTTTGAGTTAAATAGTGGTAAACCCAGCTGGTGTTGAAAAAATCTTGGAAAAATCCACTTTTTGAGGTTAGAATAACTTTTGAGCAAATAGATTCCAGTACCTAAAAATTTTTTTCTGTATTCTGAAAAACATTTGCAATGTGTACCCAAAATTTGGAACATTTTAAATTTTGATCGGACCACTTCGTGTGGAATATCCCATATATAATTATAGGGCGGATTAATTTGATAACATTTGAGTGGGAAATCGTTATTTTTAGTCAAAAAAATGTTTTTCATTTTTCGGTGTAAAATATTAATTTTTACAAACTATCTTTTTCAAGTAGAATTTTAATTATTCCGGTTTTAGTAAACATTAAACATTTGATCTCTCACATATAAGAAAAACCCAATACCTAAAAAATAACTATAATAAATATAACAACATTTTTTATAGATTTGGGAATAAGTGTTTAGTTTTGACTGTAAGACCGAATAATTGGAATTGTAACTGAAATTTATGGCAGTTTTTCATGACGATTCTTACATAAGTTTCGTTAATTTTATTATACAGTGTATAGTAATTTATTAGATTTTGATAGTCTGTATTTTTATTACTAGACAGTATTATTATTTTTACCAGAATTTTATTCTCAGTGTATACATGAAATAAAATTCTGGTAAAAATAATAATACTGTCTAGTAATAAAAATACAGACTATCAAAATCTAATAAATTACTATACACTGTATAATAAAATTAACGAAACTTATGTAAGAATCGTCACGAAAAACTGCCATAAATTTCAGTTACAATTCCAATTATTTCGGTCTTACAGTCAAAACTAAACACTTATTCCCAAATCTATAAAAAATGTTGTTATATTTATTATAGTTATTTTTTAGGTATTGGGTTTTTCTTATATGTGAGAGATCAAATGTTTAATGTTTACTATAAAACCGGAATAATTAAAATTCTACTTGAAAAAGATAGTTTGTAAAAATTAATATTTTACACCGAAAAATGAAAAACATTTTTTTGACTAAAAATAACGATTTCCCACTCAAATGTTATCAAATTAATCCGCCCTATAATTATATGGGATATTCCACACGAAGTGGTCCGATCAAAATTTTAAAATGTTCCAAATTTTGGGTACACATTGCAAATGTTTTTCAGAATACAGAAAAAAATTTTTAGGTACTGGAATCTATTTGCTCAAAAGTTATTCTAACCTCAAAAAGTGGATTTTTCCAAGATTTTTTCAACACCAGCTGGGTTACCACTATTTAACTCAAAGTCTATCAACTTTTACTATAGAACATTATATGTAACATTCGTTGCTAATTGTGTCTAGAATTTATTCTTCTGGGTTAGAATTTCTGATCTCAAGGTCAATGTTACATAAACTACATGTCAATATTCAACTTGAAAAAGGTGTAAGTGCGCCACAATTGATTTTTTTATCCAAAAGTTTAAAAGAAAGCTTGGAGCAATACCTTTCAAATGGTCTGTAGCATTTTTGGGGCCTTCAATTCTGTAAAAAGTTATGATAATTTAAAGAAAGAGCAAAAATTCACAAAAATTAACATGGTAATTCCCATTTAAATTTTTAAAAAAATTTCGAGTTTCTTTAAATTATCATAACTTTTTACAGAATTGAAGGCCCCAAAAATGCTACAGACCATTTGAAAGGTATTGCTCCAAGCTTTCTTTTAGATTTTTGGATAAAAAAATCAATTGTGGCGCACTTACACCTTTTTCAAGTTGAATATTGACATGTAGTTTATATAACATTCACCTTGAAATTAGAAATTCTAACCCAGAAGAATAAATTCTAGACACAATTAGCAACGAATGTTACATATAATGTTCTATAGTAAAAGTTGATAGATTTTGAGTTAAATAGTGGTAAACCCAGCTGGTGTTGAAAAAAACTTGGAAAAATCCACTTTTTGAGGTTAGAATAACTTTTGAGCAAATAGATTCCAGTACCTAAAAATTTTTTTCTGTATTCTGAAAAACATTTGCAATGTGTACCCAAAATTTGGAGCATTTTAAAATTTTGATCGGACCACTTCGTGTGGAATATCCCATATATATAAAAAAATTAACGAAACTTATGTAAGAATCGTCACGAAAAACTGCCATAAATTTCAGTTACAATTCCAATTATTTCGGTCTTACAGTCAAAACTAAACACTTATTCCCAAATCTATAAAAAATGTTGTTATATTTATTATAGTTATTTTTTAGGTATTGGGTTTTTCTTATATGTGAGAGATAAATGTTTAATGTTTACTATAAAACCGGAATAATTAAAATTCTACTTGAAAAAGATAGTTTGTAAAAATTAATATTTTACACCGAAAAATGAAAAACATTTTTTTGACTAAAAAAACGATTTCCCACTCAAATGTTATCAAATTAATCCGCCCTATAATTATATATGGGATATTCCACACGAAGTGGTCCGATCAAAATTTAAAATGTTCCAAATTTTGGGTACACATTGCAAATGTTTTTCAGAATACAGAAAAAAATTTTTAGGTACTGGAATCTATTTGCTCAAAAGTTATTCTAACCTCAAAAAGTGGATTTTTCCAAGTTTTTTCAACACCAGCTGGGTTTACCACTATTTAACTCAAAGTCTATCAACTTTTACTATAGAACATTATATGTAACATTCGTTGCTAATTGTGTCTAGAATTTATTCTTCTGGGTTAGAATTTCTGATCTCAAGGTCAATGTTACATAAACTACATGTCAATATTCAACTTGAAAAAGGTGTAAGTGCGCCAAATTGATTTTTTTATCCAAAAGTTTAAAAGAAAGCTTGGAGCAATACCTTTCAAATGGTCTATAGCATTTATGGCCTTCAATTCTGTAAAAAGTTATGATAATTTAAAGAAAGAGCAAAAATTCACAAAAATTAACATGGTAATTCCCATTTAAATTTTTAAAAAAATTTCGGTTTCTTTAAATTATCATAACTTTTTACAGAATTGGAGGCCAAAAAATGCTACAGACCATTTAAAGGTATTGCTTCAAGCTTTCTTTTAGACTTTGGATAAAAAAATCAATTGAGGCGCTCTTGCACTTTTTTCAAGTTGAATATTGACATGTACACTGAGAAAAAGATCCTTTGTGACAAAGGCCTGCGCATTTGAATGTCATTACGCACAGCAGTTGCGGCAAATCTCCCAATACTTACAGTTAATGCGTAAGCCTTAAGCAAACCTTTAATGTTACTTTTATAATAAATCATTTATATACTTCGTTTTAGCTTAAAAAATAATAGTTAAAGTTATATAAATTTTAAAATAATTATATTTAAACTTTTAAACTTCAAAATTTTGAATTAAAGTATAGAACAAATGCATTATATAAGAATTTGTAATCAAAATTGCAAACATTTGAGGTTAAGTGAACAATGATTTGCAATTTTTTGCAACCGTGTTAAATCTATTAATCTGTGTTAAATGTATTAATATCGTGTTCTTAGACAATGACATTAATTCAGTTGAATGTTTGCACGATCTAATGTTTAATTACCCGTTTGATGCAATAACTGTTAATTGGAATGGCTGGTGGTGCCTGAATGAAAGTAAAGCAAATAGTTGGAAAGACCACGTACGTTTAGTTTTTAAATAGTAATATTAGTTTATATAAATTCTTTATGTGTATTGTGAATAATAATTTTTATAACTAAAATGTTTCGGATCGAATTAAATAAAATATTGTAATTGAATCAGTAGAGAAACTGTACTACCACCTGACAATCATCAAGATTATATAGCAGATTTATCTTAATAATACGTGAGGACATAACGATTGATCCAGCGGATTCTTAGTATAATTATAAATTATTATAATGTTAATACGATTGCAAGCAGAGCAGCTTATATACAATAGTCGTAGTCATTATACCCATGCCGCTCCTTACTGTTAAGTCGCGCGGCTTGGCCATATTTAAGGCTCTGCGCTCTTAACTGTTAGGTACGCGCGTTAGATTCAAGTGTGATCCTTTTTCTCAGTGTAGTTTATATAACATTCACCTTGAAATTAGAAATTCTAACCCAGAAGAATAAATTCTAGACACAATTAGCAACGAATGTTACATAGAATGTTCTATAGTAAAAGTTGATAGATTTTGAGTTAAATAGTGGTAAACCCAGCTGGTGTTGAAAAAAACTTGGAAAAATCCACTTTTTGAGGTTAGAATAACTTTTGAGCAAATAGATTCCAGTACCTAAAAATTTTTTCTGTATTCTGAAAAAATTTGCAATGTTTACTTAAAATTTGGAGCATTTTAAAATTTTGATCGGACCACTTCGTGCGGAATATCCATATATATCAAAAAATTCTTGTAACAAAAAAGTCTCTAAAGTGACTTTTTTTTATTTTTTATATATTTTATTTATTAAAACAGCATACTTATAATTATTTGGTTTTATGAACGAAATAGCTAAGTAATCATTAAATATTTATTTACTACTCATAATTATTATTTAAGCAGAATGATATATCATTTAATTGAAATATAAGATTATTATTGTATTTTTATCTAAGCAATACTACTTATAATAAAATAAAATAGTTTTCCCTTATTTTTATAAATACTCGCTTGTTAGAATTCAGTGCATTATTTTTAATGCAATAAATTTTTATATGAGTTTATATAATAATAAGCTTTCAAAAATAAAATGCAAAAAGGTTGTTTTGAAAGCTAACTTTTTATTAAGATTATAAGCTTTTTTAAAAAAAAACAGCATTTTACGATTTTTTATTTTAAACTTCAAACTTAAAAAATAGTGTGTCACAAGCCTTTTATTTCATGTTCAAATTTTGTTTCACATATTACATGTACTATAGATCAAGAAAAGTGAGGTCTGGAAGGTGTGCCTCAAAAAAAAGTTTTATAGGAAACGCGATTTGGAAGATCTTTCGTGAATTTCCTTATTTACATTATATTTGTACATTTTAAATTTTTTGCTTGAGGTTTATCATTTCTAGAAACTTGATGGCTTTCTCACATTGAGCCTTGTTATTTAAGATGTCCTTTTAAAGTTTTTTTTAAGTCTAGATTTTTACGTTTTTTTTCGTAATGTTGACATTTTATTAACCCTTAGAGTACCGGCATGACGCACATATGCGTCATGCCACGACTCGCAAACATTTAGTCTTAGTTTGAGTTAAAATTGGGGACCTATCATCACTTTTTCATACAAACAATATGCGTTGAAAATTTCTAAGATCCCGGTACTCTAAGGGTTAACGGCATTTCTTGATACTTATTAAGTATTGGTTAGGTAGTTGTGTATATTCTGTTATGTTATTTATTTTCACATTGACCGTTTATTTTATTGGTTTTAATTTATTCTACGTATTACATAAATAGTCTAATAAATAATCTATTTTTATTATTCTATTTACGCATTACGCATTATTGTATTTCGTTATTAACGGGGTGTCATAGTCAATATTTATCCTCCCTACCTTATTGGCAATCGCGATTATCAGTAATAAATTTGTAAATAAAACAGCATGTGACAAAATAAGAGAAGAGGCGCCTTCGTTTATTGACAATCTATAACTGTGTGCTGAATGACAGATTAAAATTATATTGCGTTTTTGAGAAAAGTCTTACCAAAAATGTGAACCTAACCTCAACGAGGTGAAAATATTTGATATTTTTGGTAAGACGTTTCTTGAAAACGCAATAATATTTTAATCTAAAATTCAGCACACAGTTAGATTGTCAATAAATAAAGGCGCTTCTCTTATTTTTTTACATACGGTTCTACTTTTTTATTAATTACTCATCAAAAATTGAGTATGGAACCCTCTTAATCACTTGATTAAAACTATACTGTAAGTGATTTCTAATATTAAATATATAAAAAAACATTTATGAAGTTTTAGTAATTAATATTATATATTATATATTATATATAACTATATATTAATAGACATTTATACAAGGTACGTTCAATTGGTCGCGGATGTAAATATTAATTTTATATATTTATATATAATATGTATAATGATATAATTCACAAGTATATACACGAAATATCTCAACTTCAACCTACTTTTCTCAATTGGGTATATACACATACAAAGAATCCTACAATTCTAAAGTAATTAATATTACAATATTCGGAGGAAAATACACGGGCACGAAAAATGTTAAATAATTCAAGTTAACCGCGTAAATTTCGAAAAACCAACAATACTCGCAGTTCTTCGTAAAAACGAGGAAGGCTAATTCAAGTATATATATAATAATGCTTGTATTGTTGAGTCTCTCTCTCTCTCTATATATATATATATCTATATACCATTAGAAAGAAAGTTTATAATCATAAAAGTTAAGCAAATTTGCAACAATGGCCGCATTTCGCGCGACGAAATAAAATATAGCTTAAAACTAAGTGCAATTTCAGGGGGTGAGAGTGCGTATGTATGTATATATACACACTCGCGATATATACGTATATACTCGCGATTCATACACGAGAAACAAAGGTGGGGTAAAAAAAAAGGAGCACCGACGAAACACGAAGCGGTTCGTTGGGGAAAATAAAAACCCTTTGATCGAATCCTGCCCTCGCTTTTCCCGGACGCGCGCTCGTTTTACGCTCGAGCGATTCGTAAGCGCCGAACCATAGACAAAGAAATTCAATTTTTCGAAACGCTTTTCCCTGAAATTTCATAGTGATTTTTTCGAGTAATTTTTTTTTTAGTATAAGAAATAGATGCGGGTGAAATAATTTATTTTAAGAAATCTCGTAACTTATTTTTTTTAATTGGTGCGTGTAATATACAATTGAGGATCGAGAGAGATTATTTATTTTTTTTTTAATTTCAGAGTCTTGTGGTAACGTTAAAGTCTAGTTTAATTAGTGAGTTAGTATACGTATTACTTTATTTAGGTTTCAAAACAATTACTAAACTTCTCAAGTGAATTTCACTTAATGTAAAGTATTATGAATAATGCACTTTTAAAATGTAAGATATAAAAATCCATGGTTTTTACTTAAAGTAAATAAAAAAAATTAAATAATACTTCTAAGAATCATTAAAATTTGAGAATGATACAATGAGAGGATAATGAAAATTCATGGTAAAGATTTAAATTTATTTCTATTTCTAAATAATATATTTTAAAAATATACTAGCAAATTATAAATTTTTTTTTTGATAAAAATGAAGACCAACCATCTAATCGATAATTTTATGTCACTATATATAAATAATTATACATTATAAATACTAAAATATAACAATTTCGAGATTAAATATATCTCTATATAAAATTTGTATTATAGTTTTATACGCCATTAATGTACCTTTGAAATCTAAAACAATCGCGATTAAACCTATATAAATTACTGAAATTCGACAAGTCAATATACATTAGATTTCGTATATCAATATCAGTATAATTTTGAAATTTCAATTCTAACACTCACCGTGTACTCGCCGTAACAAACAAAACTCGAAAACGTAGAATTTCCAACAACAGCAGCTTAAATAAAAATTTTCTAGTTTAAAAAAAAAGAAAGTTTTTCATATATAACGTTACCTTTTATTTTTAATCCGAGCAACAACAAATACGATATTTTCAAACTCTTTTTACGGAACGTAAAAATCTCTCATTTTTCCAGTTGTTAACCATTTGTTTGCAATGTATAGTGTATAATATTCTAAATTTCGATTGAAAAGAAAGGAGAAAAAAAAAGAAAATTCCATTTATACGCGTATATATATAGAAATGTGTCACGTATGTAAGGAATCTCGGTTTCAATCATTTTCCTAGGAGGATTCGAGAGAGTATAAAAAAAAGGAATGAAAATGCCGACTGAAAAGTGCAATATTACATCCACAGTTGCGCATCTCGAAAGTTTATACCTTTTTCGTGAATACATATGGAAACCCTGGCAATTTTCTACGGAATCTTTTCAGATTCTCTAAAGACGGAAAAATATTGAAACTCGTTTTACAATTTCAGATAGTTTACTGTTTTGTTGTACGCATATGTATATATATATATATATATATATATAAATAATATATCATATAAAAAGTTCCATCTCACTTTATTTCGAGTTTTACTTATGTACACGTACACATACACGCGTGTGATCGTGCCTTTCGCCGTTGCGGTGGAAAATTTATCTGGAAAATATTATATTTGTTTACATACGTGTAAAATATATATATTTTTGAATATTCAATTACAATAAAAAATATTAGGTATATATTCGTAAGAGATGCGTTTAATTATATTTGGTTAATATATACCGAATTTTATAACTACAATTCACAAACTGATATATATTATTATTGTATTATATTACACAAGCGAATTGTTCATTCTTGAAATTATTTTTAATTATTCGTTCGTATTATCAAACGCGCATACGTAATAGTACATTTTCTTTCTATTTTTTACGAGTGGAATAAAATATTTAAAATCACTGGTAATATAGTTATGTATCATTTTTTGTTTTACGACTATTAGACGGTATCGTACAATTTTTATTGATGTATAAGTGATATAGTTCCTGCACGTTTTACTGCGAATTAACTTTTATACATAAATAATAATCAATCTATGTATATGTTTAATCTTATAAAAAGGAGAAAATTAGAATATTTCCAAAAATTGGATAAATGTCGTAGCGGTTATCTAACAAAAATACATATTAAATTGTATTGGTTACGTAGTTTATTTGTGATATATACGAGTACACGGAAATCTTTAAACAGTTTATATGAAAAAATACACGAAGATTATATACGTATATAACATTAATGTTTCAAATACGTAGGTGTTTTAAAAAGTAAGGGAATATCGATTCGAGTGCGACTGGTAACGAATTAAAATTTAGAATCTGCGAATCCCCGTCACTAAAGAAAAAGAAAATAGAAATCATTAAATCTTACTTGCATAGCAATATAGTATTAAAAGGTAAAGGTAATATAGATGTACCAAAAATTAGATATCCTTATAAAATCATCGAAGAATCGTCCGATGGCAAGGTCTACACTTACGTGCGTATATATATATATATATACCATTAGAAAGAAAGTTTATAATCATAAAAGTTAAGCAAATTTGCAACAATGGCCGCATTTCGCGCGACGAAATAAAATATAGCTTAAAACTAAGTGCAATTTCAGGGGGTGAGAGTGCGTATGTATGTATATATACACACTCGCGATATATACGTATATACTCGCGATTCATACACGAGAAACAAAGGTGGGGTAAAAAAAAAGGAGCACCGACGAAACACGAAGCGGTTCGTTGGGGAAAATAAAAACCCTTTGATCGAATCCTGCCCTCGCTTTTCCCGGACGCGCGCTCGTTTTACGCTCGAGCGATTCGTAAGCGCCGAACCATAGACAAAGAAATTCAATTTTTTCGAAACGCTTTTCCCTGAAATTTCATAGTGATTTTTTCGAGTAATTTTTTTTTTAGTATAAGAAATAGATGCGGGTGAAATAATTTATTTTAAGAAATCTCGTAACTTATTTTTTTTAATTGGTGCGTGTAATATACAATTGAGGATCGAGAGAGATTATTTATTTTTTTTTTAATTTCAGAGTCTTGTGGTAACGTTAAAGTCTAGTTTAATTAGTGAGTTAGTATACGTATTACTTTATTTAGGTTTCAAAACAATTACTAAACTTCTCAAGTGAATTTCACTTAATGTAAAGTATTATGAATAATGCACTTTTAAAATGTAAGATATAAAAATCTAATATAACGAAAATTCATGGTAAACATTTAAATTTATTCCTATATGTGCACTGAGAAAAAACTGCATAGCAATATTTACTAAAAAATTTAGTAAAGTACAATATAAGTAATACAACCTGATTATTTTATTGATTTCACTATACTATAGCTGGATTACTTATAAACGTATACTTAAATCAACCAACTTTTTTTGAACAATGGGTCCAGTTAATTTATTGATATTCGACTGTATTTTTTACTATAATTCGCTTAGTTAAATTTACTATTTAGAAATACTTAATACAACCCTAATTTCTTAAAAATATTTACAATTAAAATTTTGTTACTTTTACAATATATTATTGCAGTATCATTATTACACAATGCAATATTGTTAAATATACTATGTTTTTAAAGTATGTTTAAATAAAATTTTTTATTGATACTAATTAATATGTGGTACAATGAACTATATATTAAAAGAGAATTGACGGATTCAATGGTAAATATAGGTACTATTTCTACAAATATTATTACCCATGTATACAATAACTGAATCCTTTATACGTATTTAAAATAAATTTGTGATAAATCTTTTATCTTTTATCTTTTATCTTTTATCTTTTATCTTTTATCTTTTATCTTTTATCTTTTATCTTTTATCTTTTATCTTTTATCTTTTATCTTTTATCTTTTATCTTTTATCTTTTTTTTCTCTCTGTGTGTATAAAAAGCTTTCTGAGCGTGTAAATAGAAACAATATACGACGTTACGCATAAATTACGGAACGTAAAAATCTCATTTTCAGTTGTTACCATTTTTGCATGTATGTATATATTTAATTTCGATGAAAAGAAAGGAGAAAAAAAAGAAATTCATTTATACGCGTATATATATAGAATGTGTCACGTATGTAAGGAATCTCGGTTTCAATCATTTTCTAGGAGGATCGAGAGAGTATAAAAAAAGGAATGAAAATGCCGACTGAAAAGTGCAATTTACATCACAGTTGCGCATCTCGAAAGTTTATACCTTTTTCGTGAATATACATATGGAAACCCTGGCAATTTTCTACGGAATCTTTTCAGATTCTCTAAAGACGGAAAAATATTGAAATCGTTTACATTCAGATAGTTTATGTTTGTTGTACGTATATGTATATATATTATATATATATATATAATATATATCATATAAAAAGTTCCATCTCACTTTATTTCGAGTTTTACTTATGTACACGTATACATACACGCGTGTGATCGTGCCTTTCGCCGTTGCGGTGGAAAATTTATCTGGAAAATATTATATTTGTTTACGTACGTGTAAAATATATATATTTTTGAATATTCAATTACAATAAAAAATATTAGGTATATATTCGTAAGAGATGCGTTTAATTATATTTGGTTAATATATACCGAATTTTATAACTACAATTCACAAACTGATATATATTATTATTTGTATTATATTACACAAGCGAATTGTTCATTCTTGAAATTATTTTTAATTATTCGTTCGTATTAACAAACGCGCATACGTAATAGTACATTTTTCTTTCTATTTTTTTTTACGAGTGGAATAAAATATTTAAAATCACTGGTAATATAGTTATGTATCATTTTTTGTTTTACGACTATTAGACGGTATCGTACAATTTTTATTGATGTATAAGTGATATAGTTCCTGCACGTTTTACTGCGAATTAACTTTTTATACATAAATAATAATCAATCTATGTATATGTTTAATCTTATAAAAAGGAGAAAATTAGAATATTTCCAAAAATTGGATAAATGTCGTAGCGGTTATCTAACAAAAATACATATTAAATTGTATTGGTTACGTAGTTTTATTTGTGATATATACGAGTACACGGAAATCTTTAAACGTTTATATGAAAAAATACACGAAGATTATATACGTATATAACATTAATGTTTCAAATACGTAGGTGTTTTAAAAAGTAAGGGAATATCGATTCGAGTGCGACTGGTAACGAATTAAAATTTAGAATCTGCGAATCCCCGTCACTAAAGAAAAAGAAAATAGAAATCATTAAATCTTACTTGCATAGCAATATAGTATTAAAAGGTAAAGGTAATATAGATGTACCAAAAATTAGATATCCTTATAAAATCATCGAAGAATCGTCCGATGGCAAGGTCTACACTTACGTGCGTATATATATATATATATATACACATACACAGAATACCCAAAGAGAAGGTATGGAAAGGGTGGGAGAGGGGGGAAACTCGAAGTTCTCTCTATACCCGCGGGTTATATCCCCGGAATCAGCTGCCAGATTATTCTATTACCGCGTATCAACATCAGGGTTGTTTGGTCTGAAAACACGGTCTCGCCACATTGTTTCAGGGAGATAAAGAATTTAACGTCGGGGATAATTAAAAGGTCTCCAAGAGAAAGAGGGAGAGAGGGGTAGGGGGGGGAGGAGAGGGAGAGAGAGAGAGAGAGAGAGAGAGAGAGTGAGAGAGCGAAAGACAGAGTATTATTCTTCCAACTTAAAAATCGCTACGAAAATTTTTAAACTTTTTTTTACCTCGGGCGAGTTTGCGCTTCTTATAGACTAGTCGAATGTTTGAACTGCAGTTGAATTTTCTTTTTTCGCGGTTAGGTCGCTCGGGTCCTTTTACTCAAGGAAACCAACGGTATATATAGATATATTTTTTTATATACCTATATATAATGTACTTGATATATAAAATATATTAAACCTTTACAATGAAAATGTCAATGTCTTTGTAAGATGTCACGAATATTTCCTACGTAGTATAGATGTACGTATACTTAGATATAATTGATAGGATATCATATCATTATGTATCATGATCGCATCACTGAAATTACTTTTTTTTAAATGTTAACAATTGAATTTATTGAAACCTTTGTAATTTACAACATAATAATCAATTGATTAATAATAATTATTATATCATTTTCTAGGTCACTGCAAAGCAATGTTACTTGCCTCTTGAACTATCGAACATTATTTATACATTATAATATAATAATAAAAAGAATGAAGTAGTATCATAATAATTACCTTTCAATTTAAGAATACAGTTTTTAATCTAAACTATTCCTACATGATTTTTTTCTCTTATTTAAATGTTTCATGTTTATATAATTGTTTTACATTCTCTTCGTTGTTAGTTGTACGAAATCTTAATGTAAACCTTATTGGAACACACTTCATGTATGTATTAAAATAAATAAAATAAACATAAAAAAAAGTTGTTGATTATAACTGCCGATATCGATATTTATTAACTCTCAAGAAAGACTTGATCTTAGTTTGGTCATTAATAAATAACTAAACTTCCTTTTTATTAGAGAAACGTACGGTTTTGAAATTCTACGGGTTAAGGGAAGATTAAAATTAATTTTATACCGACCGACTCATTAAAAATAATAGTGGTATATAAAAAAATGGTATTAGTCTAAATTTTCTTCCGACCATACAGAGGAGAAAATTTTTAGTAAATTTTACTAAACTTTCTGTAAATATTACTAAACATGCATTAACGCGATAACTGCACACTGTCGAATTAACCCAAAAAAAAATATTGTCAAATTTAACGGAACTTTCTACTAATTTTTTACTGAAAATCTACTAATTTTAACTAAAAATACAGTAATTTCTGGCGTTTCACATAAAATGCAGAAAATGCAGTAATTACTTCGAATTATGTATATATATCCGTACAAAATCGAAAATGAACAAAATTAAAAATTCGCACATGCAGTCGCGACTCGACTTGTGGAGATTATACCGAACTCACCGTATTATACAAATCGTTGATTATAATATATAAATACGACTAAGAAAAGTCGTAACAAGGACATCAAAATGTTTTTTTGGTTGAACTGCAGATACGATGGACGGGGGGGGGGAGGAGGAGGAGGAGGAGAGCGTGCACGAATCCAGTATATCGTCGTCGTAACAATAACAATCGGGTATAGTCGAAGCGGTAATTAAAATAAAATTAATTGGATTGGTCGCGCGAAAGGTAGCCCGAAGGCTCGTGTAGTACCACGAGAGAACGAGAGGGAAAGATATACCGAGGGCGAGCGAGACGGAGAGAATATCCGCACCCGGAGGGTACAGTTTTCTGCGTTACCGCGCATATAATGCACTACTGTTTATTCTGCTCGCTCTCTCTCTCTCTCTCTCTCTCTCGTCGCCCTCACGATTATTCATAAACGTTCAAAATATATCGTTATATACATATACAACTGATCGGAACCAACTAATATCGGCTAGCTCTCGTTTTATATATATATTTGTCATGTATATATGTATATATACATATATACGTTAATTACGGGATGGGTAATATAAGAAATTACGACTTGACGGTTTATATCCTCGTATCTACGTTTATAGGTTTTGGTGTTACTTTGTTACACGCACACGATGTTACAACGCGGATTTATTAACTTTGAAGTATTTTATTTATGTTACTCATCGATATAGTGCACTAGAATATTTATTTATTGGTTTTATAGTGAAACATATGATATCTGATATTCATTTTTAAAATATTATAAACAACTAAATTAATTATATTGTAACGCGAAAAATTCAATATTCAAGCTATACTACAGATGAAAGATTTAAAATTTATTTTGTCTAAACGTGTATTAAATAATAATAAATATATACCTATATATACCAATTTTGTTTGTATATTATCTTTTATATTTTTTTTTTAAATACTTCTACACTCATATATACGAAATTATGTCTCGTATGTATATGTAAACTATAATGGTAATTCTATTTTCTTTTTTATTAAAGTTTGCGCAAACAAAAGTTAAGTATACGTTAAATCTTTCGTGTATAATAATGTAAATTTAATGTAAATCTTTCATTGAAATAACGGAAGGAAATACGTATATTTATTTAAAGGAAATTTTCAAGAAAATTACGTTTTTTAAGAGCGAGGTATAGAATCTGCCACGGAATTTAAGCCAACTGTTTACGTAGCTTTGGTATGTATTTTGATAGAGAGATTCATTGTTTACGACAGGTAAACTTTAAATAAATAATGTTTTTAATGTAACTGTCTGGATTTTTAATGTAATAACACAATTTCGCTGTTTTAACGCGAACAACTTTTATTTCACAATTTTTCAACCACGTTTTTTTGTCTTGATGGTCTTTGGTGCACAAAAATGTAATATTAAATAAATATTATACCATTTGAATAATACATATTTTAATATATCGTACCAAATATATACAGCCGTTGAATATTCTCAATAAATATTTCGTGCACGCGGGACGACGTCTGCCGGAATAAAAAAATCATATCATATATATGTATATTTCACCCACACCGAAATTTATTATTTTTCCAGTGATTTATTACAATTACAATTATTACAAAGACAAAGATTTTTTCCCATATAATGAAAAGTGAAAAGAGAATTTCGGAATAATATCCAAGTAATACGCAATGACGAAATTTCGAGTTCAAATAATAAGCATATAAATAAATATATATAAAAGTATAATGGATTACATTACAAACAAAATGTCGAATGTATAGCAATTTTTTGTAATTCGTATGCATTTATTTTGAATTTGAAATATCGGTATAATACACGGGATATTCGTCCCAACGCGGAAGATAATGATACATTATATTTTTCGAGATCATCCTCAAAATGAACAAACGCGTGTGCTGTTTTACGTGTATCAAATTAAACCAGCTAAAGTAAATATCACGCGAATATACTTTCTAATTATCATTGTATTAATAACGCGAATTCACACGATGAAAAAGTGGATATAAGTCTCGACAGAAATGTTCATCGTGTTAATTCGCGTATTAATATATAGAAAAATAGATATTTATACGTGCAGTATATATTTATTTATTTATTTTCAATGCAGGGAGGGTACAGAGGAAAAAAAAAACATAAATGAAGAAAAATTAATTAAAGCTTGGTACTTCCGCGCTTATGAGTCAGTCAAATTGACGCAGAGGAAAAAAAAGTCACAATAATAATGAACGGCTATTATAATCAATTTTCTACGATATTCAAGCGATCGCGCGCAAAAAAAGGCATCTATATATCAAAGGCAACAATAATATAATGAAAACTCTTTTATTGCCTTTTTACAAGCTTCCCTTGGAAAATAAAAAAAAAATCGTACAGGAAATTGAAACTTTTCATTACTATTATCATTGTTACCCGGTTGCACGTGTGCGCGCGTGTACGTGCGAGCAAGAGAGGGTAGAAAAATGTCCGATTTACAATAAACGTATATGTATATGTGTGCACAGGTTTATAATTGATATTAAAGTATATTACCAACAAAATTGACGTATATTAGCCAGTTGTTTCTTATATATTTTACGAAGTATACACATATTTTTTTTTATAAATCATATTTGTTCAACACTAAATCTAGCATATTTGGTATGGTGCTTAAGTAATGGAGTTAATGATTTGACAAATAATAAAATAAATTATTATTTTTTAAAGGAAAATAATTGACTAGACATATATTAATATATACTATATACATGTCTCGTAAATTGTTCCTATAAAAAAATATTTTAACATTTGTCAAGTCTGCCTCTCCATTACTAAACAACGTTGTAATTTTTAACAGAACATTTTCTTCTCCGTTTATAGTAATATATATATATATGTAAAGTATATGTTTAACGAGAGCGGACGAAGGGTATATAATACTGAAAATTATCGGGATAAGAGTTAGAAAATGTTGGTGGTCGAGTAAGTAAACATGCAAACGTAGAAACAAAGTAGAAAAGTCGAAACGAGTTGTTTATTCACGCTTTCGGAGATTTGGATGGGGTGGAGAAAGAAATCTGTCGGAGAAACCGATCGGCCTCCTTCTACTTCTGCAGAGTAAGTATTCCATTAAACTTTCAGCAGGCTTTGTCTGACGGCTTCTTCTCTGGTTTCTCTCCTCCCTTTACTTTAACCGACTTCGCGACTCTTCATCCAATCTATTTGTACTTACGTTATTCTCTATCTCTCTTTATCTCTCTTTCTCTCTTTCTCCTACCCCATCCCTCATCCCTCTCTCTTTCACTCCTCTCTTTTTATTCAAGCTGGTTGATTTTCTGATTGCATGTATATATTTTGATTAGCCGCTGATTTATCCGATGCTATTTTTCATGTCTTACTAATAATTACTTTTCGCGTTTTGCATTTATTTAAATATCTTAATTTGTATATAAGTGTATGTACGTGTATGAGTTTTGTTTTTATTGTAAAGCATTAAATAATTTAAGATTTATTAGCTAGTGTATGAGTATTATTGGATAAACTTTCGCAAAAAATATGCGTTTTATTACAACCCGGACGGTTTTTTCTGTCAAAGTTTTAAATGGTTTTAAAGATTTTTTTCTGTTACTGTTGAATATATTGAAATGTTTCGCGAAACGAGATGCCGAATTGGCATGTATACGTATAATGTAAAGAATTACCGTAATTTCTGATCATTAATTTACGTTTCATGTAAAACATGTTGATTATCCTTTTAAAAAATTATATATATTTATTTCTGATTTTCAATAATTAATTAAATCTTTGTAACTTAAATATAAAAATGAACGACAACCGGTTGGTGATCAACAATTGGGTATAGGTTACAATACTGTGCTTCGAAAAAATATTTTAACATTTAATATTATAAATTTTATTATCTTAACATTATTTTATCGTGTAGTAATATAGTACCCTATATAGAACTCTACACGTACACCTGCATTTATTCATCCACTAAAATACTTGGCCGGGAATATTAAAATTTTTTATTGACGGACTTAACAGTGTAACCAGTCAATCTATCGATGTATATATATATATATATATATATATGTGCGTGTATCTATATACGCATAGACCATCGCGTTTATTGGTAATTTTAGAATGCCATCCAGGCAATATTCCATACGATAATAATCAGAGATTCCAATATCCAGGTCGAACGCATATCATACAGAAAATATATCAATTGCACACCATGTGTATATGTATATGTGTATGGCAATAGAGCGCGTAATAGCATTTCCCAGTCGACGTATTATAATTTGTCTTTCTGTGTATATAGTGTCAGGGAAATAAAAAGCCCTATGGTTACCCTCGAGCAAATCCTACGGGAGCACCTTGCAAACGAGGGAGTTTTTTTACTTTTATCAAAAGTTTCATTTGAGATTCACTTTTCCATTTGTTTATCCGCAATATATAACATTTAGTCAAACAATTGACGATTTATCCTTTGTTTATATATACCTATACCTATCGCGGTTCTTTTTATATATTCGTTATTGATGCGCGGATCATCATTTTTAATCGAGTAACGCGCAAAGAGTAGAAGATCGGGTAGAGATTATGTTGTCATATATATATATATATATATATGTATGTGTTAGTTTGAAACATTTGGAATCATTTAGATAAATTTTGGCTTTCCCGAACAGTTATATATAATTAATTCCAAGCTTGAATTTAACACGTTGATTTGCGTTAGCGACCGATTTATGACCGAATTATGTAAGTAATATATCAAATCGAATAAAGCAATTTTCACTCGGTGACAATTTAAAAGAAACAAATTGGAAAATTTCTAATAACATCATCCCTGCAAACTCAAAGAGGTATATAAGAAAAGCGTAGAGTTAATTTTATCGTAGCACCTAGCGGATTCCCAAATCCAATAATGATTTGAATACGAACCCCATATATATACACCCTTGTAGCAACCAAAGAAAAACCAACCATCTCTCTCTCTCTCTCTCGTGGTAACTAAACAAGGCTTCTCACATTATTTCCATCGTGAATCGCGGTAATTTTATAAACACTTTGAAAATCTTGCGTCACTAACAAGGCTTCACCACCCGAACACCCCTCTCTCTATATATCTCGTGATTGCTCGGCTTCCCCTTTCCCTCCCTCTTTCACCCCTCCCTCTCTCCTCTTCCCCTCCTCTCTCTCTCTTTCTCTTTCTCTCTCTCTCGGTTCTCGAAAATAATTAGAAAATCGAGCCCTGGATTTTTGTGCTCCCGATCTCTCTCTCTCTCTCTCTCTCGCTACTACTACTACATTACCTATACCGTAGCCGAGAGTTTCATTTGTCCAAAGTTAACGAGTTTAATAATTGAATAATTATGATTGAAGAGTGGACGTGATTCTCGTTAAATTATATGTTGATGTATTTTAATTAAATTTAATTAGTATTTTGTGTAACTCGTTGTTATTTCACCTATAGTTATATATATCTATATATACATACATATATATATGTGTGTGTGTGTGCTTATACACTCTTGGAAATTTTCGTTGTAATCAATTCATATATTTCATTTGTCAAATGAATTTTCAACCCGGGCATGTAACAAATGTACATATATCGGTTACGATCTTTGCATTGATCGTTTAATTTTGATATTTTGCTTGATTATACCTTTAAGTTTTTTTTGAGCTTATATATGTACATATTTATATATATATATATATATAGAGGTTATTCTGGGAACGTTTGCTATAGATGGGTTGTTCACGGACAGTATTTACGATATTACTTATATAGTAAATTGAGATTATGACTATATTCTTTATGCAATTACTAAACTAATTGATGCATACTTTGCAGTGTTTTTTCTGAATGAATATTTTTTTAGGAGTTACTTGATAATCGATTTTTTAGTTTATTTTAATACACAAACACCATTAATAATTATAGTTAGATTATAGCAACTTTAACGGTACAGAATAACAATTGTCTTACGGTTTGAGATTTACATAGCAATTATTTACAAATAATTGACCTGATTTCACTAGTTGCTAAACTTTGATAGCTACAAATGAAAAATACACCTACAATTTTACATTTTTGTATTATTATACCTATACAACCAAATTGTCTCACTTCACTTGTTTCAGTAACCTGCAAAAAAATGTAAAGTCAAAGAGGTTAACAAAAAAAAACGTAAATTGATATATACAAGAAATTCAAAATTTCAAGTGTAAAATAATCAAAAAATCATAGAAATATTTAAAAAAAGGAAATTATTGCAATAAAATAATAAAAATGAATGATACAAAAGATGTCGAAAGAGAATCATTATGCGCAGTTGAGGCTGTTAACCAAAGCGATATACGTTCGAAAAAAGAGAAAGAAATGCACGATTTATGCGACGGACCACAAATGTGGGATTATAAGAATGAGGCTACGTGGCGGATCTATATGGAAATGTGCGTAAAATTATATATTGTTAGTTTAATAGATTACAATTTAGTCGAACTGAATATCTACATGTTTGTTCAGTAAATAAATATGTTTTATATAGAATTAATTAGTATTATTTATTTATTTATTTAATAAACTTATAAAAAAAGATCGTATATAAACGTTTTAATTACGCAAAAATTGTAAATTTTTGTAATCGTTAGGTATTGTACATAACGTAATAACGTACAATTAATAATTGATTAATGGTGATTTTAAGAATGGCTATTTCGACCATGGATGTATATTGAACGCGTATATATCGTAAACCCCGCTCAAATCACAAAAGAATCAATACACGTAAATTAACCTTATCATTCAAATGTAAAATAAACAGAGAAAATCCTATATTTCGTTAGCTACAATCGATAATCTCCAATATTCGATTATACAATATACTAGTTGAATTCGGATCATTTCGTTCCATTGCGACCATAAAACTCTCAATGAATGCACAAAAAAAATATATATATACACAATCAATAATCTAACTTTTATGTAATGATTATTCCTTTTAACGCGTTACTACGAATCAAGTACTAAAAAAATTAAATATTTTAATGAATTATTAGTTCGTATAAAAAATTAAAAAAACTTAACTATAAGATACATAAACTAAACAAAAATTATTTCAGGAGAATTCGACGGAAAATAAATAAATAAAAAGAAACACTACTTCTATTCGGTTTTTATATTTGGAAATTAATTTTATTGAGACGATTGGTCGCAGAATCAATTATTATTATATAAGTTATCAAATCAATTAAAAATTCCTAAAAAAATGAATAAAAAATGAAAAATAAAAATTCGTGTTAAAAAAAAGAAATGTATTTTCATAAATTCCATCGTGCATTTCGAAGGTAATAACGCATGAGAAGTTTGCAGGTTCGTCATGAAAACGAAGAGACGCGTAGAGGAGAAGCTCGAAGAACGGGGTGAATTTCATCGTAGGCGGTTGGAGCCTGAGGACATACCACGAGTGCCGGATCCGACGGCGGCGCCGCCTCGCTTCGAGCTCAACGCGTTCAATCTCGAGGGTTACCGAATCTGCCCCTGGCCTCGAGTTATATACGAGAGATTCCGCACGTCTTCTAAGGTATCTCTTTTTTTTTAGATATACACTTCTCTTTGTCTTTCAAATTATTGTTTCGAGTATCCTTTTTACATTGTGGATTACGCCGATTTCGCGCTGACTTATTGTTAGTAAAAGTATAAATGTGTAATATATTTTATTACACGGAATTTTACATCTTTTCGTCGCAAAGTATAAAGTAACCCTTTTTCACTTTATAAAATAATATAAAAGGTATAAAATACTACGTCGTATCATTTACAATCGTAAATGATTTATTATATATTTTATTATTTATATTTATTATATATTTATTATAATTTAATATAAATGTATCGTACATAGCGTGTGAAACAAAGGAAGAGCAAGATTGTTTCAAGCGATTCTATTGAATTTCCAAAAGTTGCACCATGTTCGAGACGAGATGTCGTAAGGGAACGAAAAATTTTAGCAAGGAAACAGAAAATGAAAGAAACGGGTGGTACGCCATGTGAAATTGATGAGATCGATTCACCTGGTTAGAAAAATATTAAAGTTACTATCAGCAAAACTATATGTAAAACCGTTTACATAAATCCTTTAATCACTTATAAACATTTAAGAAATTATAATTTTTATTAACATTCGCAATCCCAGATTCCAGCGAAGACGAAAAATTACAAGAGCTCGCGAATCTAAAAGAACTAGGGCATGTGAGAATCCCGGTAACTTATCCTAAAGTTGTTTTGAAACTACTCGTGGATCGTGTACCCAATGAAACTCCATGCTTAGTCGGAGGCGATTACGTGACCTTTAAACTAAGATCGAAAGATGGGAACCGTACGTATGCAAATATTTGCCTCCGAGGTTTGACAGGTATGCACATGGCCGAACTAGCACGAACTCGTGAAAGAACTTGGAAATTCTGCGTGTACCAGGCACTGATAGCTTTACTTGTAAAAACACAATTGCGATATAAATATGTTTGGAGTGCGAACGTCGATTACATTTATCATCACGCTTGGTTGCTTTTCGTTCACGTTGGATACTTAAATGTGAATCCCAATCAACGTTTCGACGATGTTTTGGTATACAATTACAAGTACAGCGTCGAATTACAATTGGTCCATGAATTGAAAGATGCTTACGTACCGAAAGTGTCGTTAGAATTTATCGAAAAGACTTTGATCAGGCAACGAGAAAAAGCTAGAAGAGAGTTGACTATTGTTAAATCATCGTTTGGATCGGAGAAAATAAAAGATAATTATCACCTTCCGATCCACAAACTTGTTCAACCTATAGAAGATTGGTTTGATAAATTGGAATGTCAGTACACTAATTGCATTGTTAGAACTCCTTGGTTTTCATTAGCTTTTTGGAAAGATGGTTGCTTTTGGTATGTTTATAATCCTTATCGATGCGATCACTTTGGATTTTGGAATGACGAAGGATACGCGTGCATCGTCAAGTTTTGTTCGAGGGATTCGCTTAGACGTCATCTTATCATTTTGACATTGAGAGCTTACGCGTTTGAGAGATTCCAGAAAAGGAAGACTTACGTGGATACCTCGTCAATCGAAAAGCAAACTTTTACTATTCAAATTTACCAGATGATCTATCATTCTTGCAAAATCCATAACGTTAAGTTGTACAATCGCTGTCCAAGTAAACCGAGACCACAGTTGGTTGAGAAGAAGAAAAGTAATTGTTGTATTTTTGATCCTTACGCTAAGTTGGCCATTGAAAATAAAACTACATGCGCGATCGAAGCGAAAGAAACTGCTGAAGTGAAGGAGGTAACGTTTAATATACAATCAGATTGGTCTAATATGTAAACATAATTAATTTATTTTCTTTTCTTTTCGTTGATATTTTGAAATGTTTTAAAGATTATTGTTGTCGTTGAACGTATTAGTAAGTTTCGCGAAAAAAGGATGCCGGATTGGCATAGAATAATGCGAAAATTACTGTGTTTCGGAGATATCAACAAAAATCCTTATTTGAAATAATTAATTTATATTTATTACTATTAGTTGGATGATAAAATGGAGAAACCTCAATGGGTCGAGAACATGAAAATATCATGGGTTAAATCCAAGAAAAAAAATGAATGCGATGAATCAGTGAAGGAGAGGGCAAAGTGGCATAATTTCCAAGTGATAGAACCTCGACGATTATACGTGCTTTGGGGTGAAAACCATATAACTGATCACATCTTTGACGAGGCAAATCGGGGTAAGCAAGCCGAGGCTTGTTACGCTGCTTGTGCAGCAATGTCATTGCTAAACACACCAGAATATTGGAACGGTGAAATATTGAATGCTATTGTTGTATGTGGCGATAGGTAATATAAACCTGAGGATTTGAAGGATATTTTGTCCTAACGATAATAGTTTTATAAAAGTGAAAGAATTTTCATATTATTTTTTATAATTTCAGATTTTATACTGAAAGAAGTAAAAAAATCTTGAAATCAGTAAATCCACCAAATGTTTTACTGAACCAAATTGACGAGTGGAACAATCAATTGACCTATCAACTTACTATAATCGATATGAAGTTCGATGTAAAAGTTTTACCGGTTATTCACGGCCGATTATACATGCGGAATAATCAATGTCTCTGGCGTTCTTTAGAACAATTCTTCTTCGAGCACCGTTTTGGCATTTTCACTTGCGAATCGACTCGTTTAGGTATATTTAAACATTGCCATGCATTTTACATTTGCGACGTCTCTTCGTATGGACCACCAATTTTCGAAGCTGGCCACGGATGTGCTTATCTCTTAAGAGCATCGTGCATGTTTGATTTGGTCTCAAGTATGGTGTTGATCATTGGCTCACCAGAATGCAGTAATTTCACAATTCGACCTCTTGAGATAGGGAATATAGTTGATGTTGGTGATAAAATTGCGGAAAGAAAAAATCTGAGATTTGCGAAGATGAGATATGTAAATCTATGTGTCCATTTGAAGATGAAAAGAGAAAGGCTAAAAAGAAAGGATGTAGGAAATCTACAGTTGGTGGTTGTCGAAAAGTTAAAAGGGTTATTTGCTCAGAGAAAGACGATTAGGTAATGTTCAAAATTATTGGCTTTAAAACTGACTTTTTCTTTTTTATTAAAACTTGCTAATTTTATAATAGACTTAATTCACTGATGTAATATATAATTCTGTTGCTTTAAATAAAGTAAAAAAAAGAAATATAGTTACTTTTTCTAAGGTTAAACGAAATGTTCATTTAAATGTACAATAGAATAAAAGTGAAGTTTAGTTGAAGATAGAAAGGCAGAATGGGACGATCAAGAAAAGTCCTTCCAAGTTACCCACGCGACCACTTACCCCCACCGAAAAGGAAAAAATTACTGATCGAAAATCGGATTAACGTTAGCGATACAACCAGCCAAAGAATCGCGGCAATTGATCAAGAGTGAGCGCATTGTCCTAGTCTCAGGTAAAAATCTCGCGCCCCCTTGAGGAAATTAACCGGACCGCTCGCACCTCATTGAGAAGGTATATAAGTAACTTCTACTGGCAAACATAATCCACTTTACCGGTCCCCGCGGGGCCTCGCCTACGCACCCGTTAAAGCCGGAAATTCCTAACTCCATTATGTACTTGGCGCACTTGGCGCTCGAAGACCTTTCATCAACTTTGGGAGTCGAGGGACTTGACGATGAATACCTACTCAGTTGGTCACTTGCGAACTTAACGTCCTACTCCGATTATATCTTTTACTATTATACCTATATATACCTATATATAACTCGTATATGTATTCAAGAATATACAGTTTACTTGTACCTCTTTCAATTTTACACAAACGGTTTATTTGCTCTTTTATCAGTTCATTATATTATTTTAATATCTATACTCGTACAACTGTGTTACACTTTTATTAGCGTAATTATTACATTTTTTGCACAATTTTTTCATTTTAATTAACTATTAAGTAAAAAACTAACGTATCTATTATAACATTCTGCTACTTTTACCTGTGAATGATTATTATTTAAAAATCCAAATAAATTATTAAAATTATATTGCTACAATTACTTGGATTGGGAAGAAACGATTTAATTAATATACCTTACCTTTTTATAAACCTGAGTTTCAATTTGACTAGTTTCTCATTAAAAAATTAAAGATTTATAGCTAAATCGGACGAATAGAAGGATGCTAATGGGATGTATACGTATATAAATACAATAAACAAAGTATATAATTGATTTCTATACGATTCATTCATTTTATTAAATACACCTTTTATTCACGTTTAAACATATCTAAAAAGAGGAATCGTGTGTTTTAAAACATTGTTGTTTTTTTATTCTTGCCTTACAAGTTGTTGTCAATAATTCTTCATTTGGCGCGTTAAATATAAGAAAATTCGCTATCACTCGGTAAAATCGCATACTCGTGCTATGACTTACTCGTTTATACACATTCAGCTTCAATCGTATTTACAATATTTATATTTACATATCTAGCTTGTATTTACATCATTATCATCATCATCATCATCATCAAAACGATTCGGAGGTTGTAAATCACGCGAAAGTTTCATTGTTCATTACGTTTTTTTCCTCGACAACTAAGGTCAAATCCAACGATTTTCTTTAACACATATATATATTTATATATATATATATATAATTATTTATATTATATTGCATATATTATGCTTTGATTATATACTATGCAAAACAAATGTCACAATTTTACTTTATTTATTTATTTTAATTATTTCCTTGTTAAAAAAGTGGAAAAACGCGTTGATTTGAAACGATGAGTTGTCGAGTTTAAATTATCATTCCGCGCTTTTGATTCTCTAGTAACTTCTGTTTTTTTTCCTACAGAAACAAAGAGATCATAGGATGCACAAAAACATAATTTTCAATTTTTTCTAGTTAATCAGCTAGTTTTCTTTTGATTTTTAGTTCTTCATTCTTTCTTTTGGAATTAATTTATGAGGTATACTTACACAATAAATTATAATCACAGCGTTTCATGCTTGTTATTTTTATATAGGTTTAGTAACGCCGAAAATTATTATGGTCTGTGTATTAGAAAATTGAATTCATAAAATTTTCTCTTTTAAATTTGGGATATAACAAGATTCAATAAATTATAAAGTGAGAGTTCGTTTTAGTTTTGATTGAAATGAACCGTCGATTAGAATGATTTATTTCGTAATTACGTAAGAAAAGTGAGGTAATTTTAAAAATTATAAATTATTAAAAACGAATACCTTCTAATTAAAGTAAAACTATTCAGTCAAACAATACTTAAGAGTTAAATAATAATTTAAAGAAAACTGTTAACTTAAGCTGAAATTTCATATTGCACTATACTATATATATATACACATATCTCACTCTATATTATAAAAAAGATACTTAAGGACATTACTAAATGAAATAAATCAATTTTAACAACTCCACATTTTTATGTAATACGGCCTGAATAAGATTTTCCCAAAAGAAAAGAACCAACAAAGGACGCGAAAAAAAATGCTGACCAATAATTCTTAGCGTCACGTGTTCAGCGTAAGGAAGAAACTTGGCTGAGGAAAAATCGATGAACCCCTTTTAAACCAAGAGGACACTACGCGACCTCAAGATCTGAACTATCAGTGTCGGTATGTTGTTGTTGTTTAACTGCGAGATGTGCCGTCGATACACGAAGGGGATTCACCGGTTCACCAGGACCGACGGAACTAGTTCGCGAACGTTGCTCCATCTGCAGTTTACGCAACCTTTCTTGTTCTTCTCGTTTCTGTTTGCGCCACTTAGCGCGTCGGTTCTTGAACCAGACCTGAAACAAAAAATAAATAAATTATCATTTATGTGAGGAAATTCAATATAAATGCGAAAGGCTCTTTTTAAACGAATATACCCTAGTAGAAATTGTAATATTTGAAGGTTAGATAAAACTCTAATTTTGCCATTAGAGTATTTATTGGTTATTTTATGACATTAATTGGCCATTTTTTGGCTTAAAAAACATTACATTTACGGTTAGATTTCTACTAGGTTTCTATGTGATTTTAATTGTAACTAATTTTTGTTTTATTAATCAGTTGGTCTGTATTGTTCATTAATTATATATATAAAGATACGAAGACGGGAAATTAAGTCTTTACCAAATAAAAATCAATAAAAAATATATAATTTATTTTAACGTATAAGAAAGAAAGAAATATTTAATTAACGGAACAAAAACAATCTTTAAATTGATTATGTAAATTATGATCTATTTATGAAAAAGACAAACTATGATAATTAATTTGTTCAAAAACAATCGTATTTCGTTGTAATTGTTCACAAACGGTAATCCAACCATTACTCTTTAAAATAAATTAGTAAATATCCACAGAATAATTAGTGAACAATCAACAGTAAGTGACAAGTATAAGGCACTAATATTTAGTGAATATTCATTAGTAAAAATAGAAACATAATTGATAAATTAATAAATGAAACATTTACTGCTCAGTTAGTAAAATAAATAAATTAATAATTTCCACTAATTATATAGTGATTATTCAGTAATACATTAATGGGAGAAACATAATTGATCACTAATTAATTAGGAAAAAATCCACTAATTATTTAGTGATTTATTTTCAACTAAGCAAATTAGTAGAATTTTCACTAATTTACTTTAAGAGAGTAATTGAAAATACATTGAACTCGCACAACTGGTTTGGCAAAAAGTAAGAATAAAGAAAAATGAAATTATAATTTGCAATGTAAGTTTATATATATATGTAACGCTAAAAATGTAGAATATTAAACGCTGTCATCAGCAGTAACATTTTCACATAGAAATATATACACATACGGATGAGAGGGAGCTGGTCACGCGAGAAGCCCGAAAAGGCTCGATCATAATAGGAACCCCGTCGATTATTATGCCAAGGGGTCGTCCTTTTTGATTTTGCCCCCTCTCGAGACGCAGTATGAAATCGATTCGGACAGGCGTGAGGAGCAAACGAATCGCTTACCAAAAGACCTAACCGAGATATATATATGTGTGTGTGTGTGTGTGTGTATACTATATGTAGCTCAAGACGATCTCAACGAGGGTTTGTATAAATTTATATTATTGCGATTCTTTATATTTCAGGTTATGTTTGCTCTACATTTTACCGGGATAAGGTATATATATATCCACGCATTTCTATGCGGTTTTTACAAAGTCTCGTTGTGGGAACACACTCGCACATTCATATATAGTTTAAATTGTAATCTGTATGGGAACCGTTGTTGCTCCCCTTATATCAATTCGCACGAATCCTCTGGAGTAACTTAAATAATCTTTCTTTTTTTTAATAATTAACAAAGCGTATATATACACGAATATATAAATAATAGCGCAAACGAATGTGATTTACTAAAATTCTTACGATAAGAGCTATAGAAACATTGGCAAATAATAATCGAACTATTCAGAACGTTCTCATAAATATATATCGTGGTATAATAATTTACCAAAAATGCACGTACATATTATATACCAACGAAACATTCTGCGAAGACTATAAAGATACTAATGTAAAAATTATTTTCCTATATAGTATCGATAAGATAGAATCCGAATACATATATATATATCGACGATTAATATAATCGACGAACTCAATTTTAATTGTAATGGCCGCACACATTAAAAATAAATAAAATTAATGATTGAAAGCATTCCGCGCGCGTGTCATTCAAAAACTTGCAATTATCGGAATAATATCGAATTGTTTCCATTCGCGCATATTACATACGTGTATATGTATATGTATAGATTTTTAATAAATTATGAAAGGTGGGGCAAATTAAATTGTATAAATATAATTAAATAATTAATTAATTATTCATTAATTACGCATTTCCTAACCGTGTACATACACCTTTCTTCACCGATTTGTTTGCTGTATATTTGGAAAATAATTGCGCCTTTTGTTAACATTAATATTATTTAATTAATATAATAACTGCATTATTATTTCATACATACTTTTACCTTGTAATTACATTAACGTGTTTTATTAACAAATTACATACATTGCACATAAATTATATATCGTTACGAAAAGAATAAACCGGTGAAAACTCTGCACGATCATTATATACTCGCATACAATATTTATTTAGAGCGTTGTTGTTTACATACCTGTTTAATTCAAGACTTATCACGTGCAGTTTTAGTAATGGCCATTTCCTATTTTCGACATGTATTTACAACTTTTTTTTTCCGGTGACGCGATTATTATTTGAATTTTAAATGTAAAGAAATGGATTTTTAAGTTGGATATTGTCACGGACATCGCCGAGCGACTTGGGCATATGAGAAGGAGTCAAGTGACAGATAAGAAGTGTGTAGCTTGTATCGTCGATGCTCCGTCCGGGTGGACGGTAGCTCGACGGTCAGAGCGCGCGATTCGCACGCTGAGGTCCCGGGGTCGAATCCCGCAGTCCACCTTTTTATTTCTCGCTTCTCTCCTTTTCATACGTAACAAAGTGGTGGCAGCTAATGGGATACGTTACCATGTCGTCTCCGAAGATAAAAAGCCTTAAACGCAGAAAGTCCCTACCTAATCGTCATAAGTGAATATGAAGTATATAACCCTCCGACCCGTGAAGTCTATATAAGGAATTTGTATTTACAGATATTAGTACACGGAGAAAAAAATGTTCTAGTTAAAATGACCAGGTTGTTTAGTAATGGAGAGGCAGGGTTGACAAATGATAACAAATTACTATTTACTGTTGTAGAAAAATTGACTATTAATATTTACTATATGTCTCGTAAAAATTGTTCCCGTGAAATATAGTAATTTTAATCATTTGTCAAGTTTATCTTTTCATTACTAAACAACCTTGTCATTTTTACTACAACATTTTTCTCCGGGTGTTATGAGGAGAAATGACTGGATCGCTTTTAAACTCCTGGAATGTAATTTACTTTGAAAGAGTGAAAACCATAATTGTACATGGAGTAAAAGTAAAGCTTGATTGTCACTCGACAAGTTCCACTAGAACGCGATTAAACCATAAGTTTTTTTTTATTTTCAACAAATGTTAAATCATTCAGTTTTCTGTTTACTATCCGTTATGTAAATCTCTTTAATACATGTGGCACTATATAAGGGAGGACGTGGCTAAGTTGCCCGTTTTTATTTTATAAATTTTTTTCTCAGCCAATTTTGATTATTTTTACACTCTACATGGACAGAAAATAAGTCCAACATCTTAACTACTTACCTGATTTTTACCAAATGTAAAAATTTAAAAATAAAAAATCTATACCGAGGTTGAAAAAAAATCGTTTTGGGCAACTTAGCCCCGAGGCTGGGGCTAATTTGCTCAATTCTTGGGGCTAAGTTACCCTATCTTTTAACATGCGTTTTTCAAACTTATAAAAAATTTTATCTAGCTTCTAAATTTTACATAGTTTAAAGTATTTGAATATACAACGACTTAATAATTCATTTAATAAATAAATTAATTAACAAATTATCTCTTTTTTCATTTAAAATTGCTCTAAAAAACATTTTATTTATACTTCCATAATATGTCCATTTAATATTGCATTAAGCTTTAATTTTCTTTTCGGTCGATCTTCAAAAATATTTTCTTTTCCAACGCTTAAAATGGAACTTTTCGGTAAATTATCAATTTTTGAAAGATTGCTGTCCTTTAAAAAGTTCTTGCAGATATCTTACGTTTTTAACTAAAGATACTGAAAAGTATGCTAATCCGTTTAGTTTGAATCTAACGTAAAATTTACTTAAATTCGTGTGTTTCCGGTAGGACAAACTAGCCCCACGGTTTTGAGCAACTTAGCCCCAAATGGTACAAATGACTTTAAATGCACATAACTCTGTTAATAATTGACTATCAGAGACCAGTCGCACGTCAAAATATTCATCTTAAAGTATAGAATTCTACTGTTTACTGCCGCGATTGGAACATTCTTCTTTCGTTCGCAAAATGTATTTCTGCATGAACAAAAAGATCCCAATGCAAAGTACGAAAACAGTTTTTTGGTACTAACTTTTCGAGTGCTTTGAAATTCCCAAATGTATCTTGAGACAAAGATTTGTAAATGAAAAAGTAACTCTTTTACCCGGGCACAATTTAGAAAAACGCATTCTGCGTGAAAATATTCCAAAAGGTTAAATTAGCTCCGTGGTCAACTTAGCCCCGTCCTCCCCTATAATCAAATAACAATAAGGTAAAGTACCCAGTATTGGGACACTTACAGAAACTCAACTACTATAAGCACTGTTTTACAAATTAGAAACAAATATTTAAAAACTTGATAATCTAAACGTTAATTAATTGTCTATTTTATTGATTTTTCATTAAAGGTCAGTGGTTTATCTAAATGTTTTAATTAAAAAAGTATGTTTTAAAAGTATGGCAAAGAAAAAACCGCAGTAATAAGACATAATTCGGATACAGTACCGGGATAATACTTTTTCAAATGTGTCTCACTACTTACTAACTTTACTCGAAAAATTTTTATTGCAATTTATGCTAAATTTACAAATTAAACGAACAACATATTTTATACAAAAATACATTAGTTTATTTAGTAAATAATACGAATTCGTTCATATCTATAGTTTATTAACGTTTGCAGTATTAAATACAAGATATTGGGTACTCGATACCTTAGTCAGAATTTACAACAATTTATAGATATATCGAAATCAAATAATTATAAAACGAATAAATTGTAAAGATATTTGAGTGAATGTGACAAAGTATCGGAAAATCAAATATCTCCCCTTTTCCTGTTGTGATTTCCGGGCAGTTCGAGGGGCTCTTTCACACTCGTGTATATATATATAGTATATAATGTAAACCGCTCTATCTCTCAGAGGCTCGGAAACGCAAATACACGATTATGTTTATTCATAGAGACAGAGAAAATCTCATACAGTATTTACCTGGGCTCTTTCCCTTTTATTTTTCCTCGTCCACATATATACGTACACTCGATTATTTTATTTTGTATAACATTTTAGACTCGCGTTTTGTCGTTTGTCCTGGTTTTTAATGAAAAAAACGTCCGTCTGCGTCTGCGAGATTTCTTCTCGTTACGGTAATATGCGTAATAATTGCATTGAAAAAATCATTACCAGGATTCTTGTTGACTTTTCGACGAAATATGTGATTAACGAGAAATTATACTTTCTTTTCTTCGAACGTATATCGTGAAATTGGCGTATTCAAAAACAGTGATTTTACATTATGCGATTACACGCTAAAACTTTGTATCCCGCGTATATTATACAAGAGATTTATTTGTCTGTGATTAAAACTGTATAAACGTTCATTCTAGAAAAAAAAAAGAAAAATCTTGGTACAAGAAAACAAATTTACTTTTCGTACACCTGACTAGTGAATATTTACCAGGTTGTACCTTATCTCCACATCCCCTTGTAAAAAGTTGAACGTTATCTTTACCGTAGATGCGAGTCGCATCTAATTCTTAGCAAACACCACGAGGATGAAGAAGAAGAAGAAGAAGATGAAGAAAAAAAGGGAAGGTGCCAGGTGTATAACTTAGGTAAAGGGGATTTTTTCTTCTCTTTGACGCATGGGTGGTCCGTTTCTTCCGACGGTTCTCTCTTCAGATGGGTTTTTCTTTTCTCGAGATGTGGCTTTTCAAAGAAAGAGGACGGGGGAGTGGCCCGAGCGAGATAGGGTCTTACGCCATTTGGCGCGAATGCAAAGTCGATTTCTTGCACGGATTTACTTTGATGCTGTGGTTCCATACATCCTATACACATTTTCTTTAGCTTCGGCAAACATTTTCGAGGGTTTTATATTTATGCAAAATTTCGGATTTACAAAGAGTATTACGTGCTTTCTTTCTTTTCCTTTTCCTTTATATTTCGATATATTTCTATTAATAAAAGGGTTGAGCCCGGTAAAATTTTTTTTTCTACATACGCCGTGCATACACTCGTACACACACGCACATATATAAATCGAAATACAAGAAAACTATTAAATTATACATATATAAATGTATATATATATATGTATATAACCGCGTGCATATAACGTATATAATGGTAATGCCAATACATATGCAGACAATTGAAACGTATATTCTAAATTTTAAGTAATAATTAACGCGCTCGACAGTTTCTGATACGAAATTGATTCCGGGCCTATGTGTGCATATCCATATACGTATATGTATATATGTATATATATACATTCGCATGTGTGTATACAGTCGTTGTTCACTTATTTATATAATTACGTATGCACAAATTTACACAAAAGCTCGAGGTTATTACAGCGTATATACACACCCTCTCTCTCTCTCTCTCTCTCTCTCGCTCTTTCTCTCTACTCGGACAATTTCAATCAGGTGGGTAGTATATATACCTACAGATTTATTTACCATATATACCGTAGAGCTCGTGTTGGCGCGACGTAATCTACTGAATAATATAAAACCCACGGCATAATCGGTTTGCAACACAATTCGCATTACTGGACAAAGCCTATCTAACGCCAACGCGTAACAATCAATTATTGTAAACTACATGTGCCTATATCGTGTCCTCGTGTGTGTGACTGTGTGTGTAAGAGTGTAAGAGTGTAAGAGTGCGTGTGCTGCGGGTGAAAACGTATGTACTCGAGGTTTTTTACGATTTTTCATTTAATCACCGGATCTCGAATAAAATCTATTTTCTTTTACATTTCTTATCGTAGGGATTATTATTTCAATTTACTTTAAGTTTATCTTATTTGTCGAAAAAGTAATTTGCGAGGTATGCGCGGAGATTCATTTTTAGTGAACAGTTTTATTATATATACTTTATATGGTATATGTAACGCCTACACGGAGAAAAAAATATTGTAATGAGAATGTTGTTTAGTAAAGGAGAGAAAGATTTGACAAATCATAAAATTCACTATATTTTACGAGAAAATTTATGAGATACATGAGTAAATATTGATAGATATGTTCAGTACATTTTTCTATAAAAAAATAGTAATTTTTATCATTTGTCAATCTTCCTCTCCATTACTAAACAACGTTGTAATTTTTACTATAACATTTTTTCTCTGTGTAGTATCACCGTTTATATTGATCATTTTGATTTTGAGATTACTCAATATTATGCAACAATATAACTTCCGTCAATGTAATATTATAATATTTTTTTGCATTAGTTTAAAATTAATCTTGTAAGAAGCTGATTGTACACTGGACCAAAATAACTACTGTTTTCAAATTTTATTTTAACATATTCTAAATTTCTTATTAAATTGAACTTTGAGGAGTGTGTTAATTTTTTTTATTTTTAGGTAAAACGTACGCATAACCGAGCTTTTACTTAACATCGAATGATCAATTTTCACTGTAACTCGAAATTTTAATGAATTTACAATGATCATTGGACTTTTTAATAAATTTGCAATTTCACTGTTAACCCCATCGAAATATATGAAATAGTAATTTTCACAATCGTGTAAGAAATATTAAAGAACTTTAATATAATTTTCAATTTTTTAAAAGTATGTAAGCCATACCTTTACGACAGAAAGAAACGGAGAAAACAAGAGTCAATATCTCTGTAAATATTTGACTAAAGGGAAAAGCTAATAGGACCCTCACGACAAATTACTTTTCGGATCCTCGGTAAAAGTATTAAGTTTCAACGTTTCGGTCGAGCGAATTTCGTCACGGGTTGTCCTACAATTAATTCCGCGTGTTTTGATTATTTAACAACCCATTTGTTAATCAAACATTATAGTTTCCAAATGTATATTTGCATTATTAACGAAATAAAGAATATTAAATTGTAACAGTGTACTGTACAATGGGTACACCTAATGTATATACTACAATAAAATTTCACGAATAAAGGACCATGAGAAGGACAATAAAACATTTTTTCCACGTATGTGGGACGTACAATCTCCAATTGAAATAACGAATAAAAAATAGAATTAAAAAAAAAAGAAAGAATAATTATCCATACCTCTATTCGCTCTTCTTTAAGATCAACTTGAAGTGCAAGCTGCTCGCGCAACAAAACGTCGGGATAATGCGTCTTGTCGAAGGTGGCTTCCAGTTGTTCAAGTTGTTCCTCGGTGAAAATCGTCCGGTGTCTGCGCTTCCGTTTGGCCATCGGTCCAATACCAGGTCCACCGGGACTCAATTGATACGGATGTGCGCCGTGATAGAAACCTGGTTGCCCGTGTAACGAGACACCCGCGGCAGCCATTGCTGCTACGTATCCGCTTGGATATAAACCTGGATACGCCGCTGCTGTAAACATATTGTTTTACATTAATTATTCGGTTATCCTTGCAATTACGATGTATTTTAATTATCTCGTGCTGTACACATTCCACCTTCTATCGCTCTCAGTATAAATAAAAGATATACATTTCATTCTCGAAAAGTTCTCGGGAAATGCAATTGCGTGCGGAAATTTTTTTTTTTTTATTTATAATACCTATATATTGTATACTTGTTCTTGAAATTATTTTCATTGTAACGTAACACTTTTATGAATACTATGCCTATATATATATTCCTTAGATAATTTAGTGGTATATCAAAAATTTCTATTTATTCATTGATTATACTTTAAATCCATATTTTATTTTTGGCAACACTGCAATTGTATTTACGTAGTTATAGCTAGATAGTTTATTTTACGTTATGTGTGTTATTATAGGATAAGCCAACTTTTCATTAAAGGTACATTTTGTTTCCATTTAGATAAAATGAACAATTTGTAGGTAGAATGTCGCGATCGATTACGTCGTCAAAAGATTTTTACACATACATTAACCCTGTGTAAACCACGCCCTTTATAGTGCAGTTATTTGATCTCTTTAGGCCCGGCGGACTATGCCTATAAGATTCTGACTATCGACCGCGTCTCTTTCGACTCGAAATCGACGAATTTTTGTGTGCTTATTGCTTGAAATATATTTTTATCGAAAAGTATTGAGATAATCGCTGGTCCTGGGATCATACTATATATATATGAGCATCACTTATTTCCATTTCTTATAGAGTATTTTTATATTTATTTACATTAACTATATATTGCTTATTATAATAGTATCAATTTAAGTAACATAATTTAATTTTTTTCTTAATGCGAATAAATAAAAATTATATTTTAGAGTATAAAGTTATATACAAGCCATGAATTTTAGATTAATTTATTGCACGGTTACATATACAATTGTAAAATTATAACATTTACTTTTCATTTTCTTCGTACTTTGAAACGCATATGTTAAAGTTTTAATCAAATCTATATACAATCGCATATAGGAAACATTGAATCAAGAGCTCGCTTTAAACAACGGGGATACGAAGATTCTTAAAAGAAATACCGATTAATCTCTAAACCGAAAATCCAATAAACGTTGTAAAAAAAATTCTTCACAATCCTACTTTCCATTCATTGGAATCCTAATATTAACTTCTCGGATATAGAAGAAAAATTTAATCAATCGTACAAATGCACGTCACGCAAGCAAAAAAAAATACCTTTAAAAAAACATCCGACCCACATTACTCGACCGCGAAGACACAAGTCAGTTGCTAATAGCTAGATGCGGCAGCGTAAAAATATGCCTCGGCGGCAAGAACTACGTACGATCCCCGGGGACGTTTTATGAAAAAAAAAATCTCAGTGCCGTGAAAGCAGCTTAAGCGTAATGTTTTTTACCCCCAACCCCCAAGAGAAAAATACTTTTTCGAGTGCGATATTTCGCGTCGGATTTCGCGCGGTTCTTGCCATTCAACCGTACAAAACGCGGATTCCCATCTTTTTCCAAGAGGGCGCGAGGCAAAAAATAAAACGTAAAGTATTGTTGCTTTTTCCTGGGGATTTGCTTGCTTATGTAAATGTTGCTTGAAAAGTGAAGATTACATAGTTGACGGAATAAATCATGATTTTGTTGCTTTCGCTTTCTCTCTTTCTCTAACTCTCTCTTTTTTTTTTAATTTACGCATATATTAATTATATCGTAAGTTAAAAGTAACTTAAATTATTATAATTTTTTATTCGCGTTGAAATACATTCGTTACAAGTTCAATGAGTATTTGATGATTAGTAACTGCGCAGTAGTCTCCAGCGAAGTAATAATAGGTATATATATATATATATAAAGTTTTTTGTGTTGGATAAAAAAGTATTAATAAACCGTGAAATGTAAATCTACGTGAATAATGTAAATATATCTATAATCCGTACAAAATTTTGATAAAAAAAATCTGTGAAAATAAGAAAATCGCCCGATTATGAATGAGGTCAGACGCGACTAAAGTCATCCCTTTCCGGCGGAGCTTTTTTTCTCCCCAAGGATTTACTTCGGAAGAGGAATCAAGGAATTTCGCGTCGACTATTAGCGTTTTCTCGTGAGAATGTTTTAAGGCGATTTTTCGAGTCCGACGGGTTGGGGCTTGAAATAAAATCGTTTCTACTACTTTTTCTCAAATGGTAAATACCAAAATTTATTTCGGATAAGATGCTTTTTTACCTTTTATTTGTATTTATTCAATTTTTAATATACGTTATTTTTTTTTATAGAAAGTGTTATAAATTCTTATTAGAAATAGCAACCAAAATATTCATATAAAATACCATTTGCTTTTGTCAACGTAAATATGCATGTTGAGAAATATACGTTATTCCTTTGAGAAATAATTTAATATATGTTATATTTAATCGGATATATTAAATTTTAAGATTAGAAAAATGCACCAAAACTATTATATATAAAATATTAATGATATGTACTGTTTAATATGTTCTGTGTAAAAAATCTCATTTTTCAGACCTAATTTCCCATTAGCAAATATTATTTTATCCTATGATTGATTCATGTGTAAAGTAATTCATTTTTGTAATTAGAACTAGATCAATCAATACACGCGTAGTTCTTTAATATTTGTGTAATACATTCATGAAAATTAGTTTTGTAATAAAATATCTTTCCAATAATAAAAGAAGTTAATTAAATAAATACAAAGTTGGTAGTCGTTAGCTGTTTAAAGCGTAATTTAATTAACTATTAAAATGGCATTTTAATGGATTTTGTTAATTGTTTAATTTCAAATCCATATAACATCACTTCTATCTGGTAGAAACGGATTCCATTTCCTAACTACAAAATATCTAACTCAAATATATAAATAAGTATAAAAAAATTTCCCATTTTCTTCGTTACGATAAAACAGTTTTCCTTATTTTACGCTTCTTATATTTATCAGAATGTAATCAGCACCCTATAGTACTTGTAAATTTACAAGCTATACGTTTAAACTTCTTAAAGTGTGTTTCGTCGAGTACGTCCAAACCGAAAGCAGAATCTTTTTTATTATCTTTCGAAGGATTGTTTCACGGGCAAAAACCATAATTTTAATTAATAATCAAAATCAAGTGACTGCTACAACGCAATACAGAATTCAGACTATAATACTCAAGTCGCATAAATATTGGTGAGAGAATTCAAATATAAATTCGAGATTGTACGATTATTTAATCTAGATCTAAAACCTAAACTAAATAAAGAATAGTCTAAAACCGTTCTGTAACTACTATAATTAATATAATACTTTCTATATTGGTGGATTGATTTCTCCCAGAATGATTTTTTAATACTATTTTTTGCCTCTGATGGTTGTTCTTTGACAGTACACGGGATCCCCATGATATAGAATAGATGAGAAATTATTAACTCTAAGAAAGAGGAGTCGGTATTACACAACTATGATTTTGTTTTAACTTTAGAAAACACCTTTTTTCTATCAACGTTCTAAAAAATCTTGAAATTTCATATAAAAAATTAGTATTTGACTTTGTCTCGAGATCAAGTAAATGGAAATGAAAATATATATAATAAAGGTATATTATTGAATTTGATGTATAGTTATATAACAATCTAAATATTATAACAAGCCTTTATGTCAGTACTATTTTATACATGTTATTTCTTCTATGCGTTTGAAATAAATTTACGTACGAGGGCTCATGATTTCATTGGGAAAAAGGAAAGTCTTACGACAAATGAATATGATTTAATTATTAATAGACCATGTATGAAGCTCCCCATAAGAGAAAAATTTCTTGTACATGATAAACAAATGATGAATTGATAGTCAAGTCATATTTCTTGCGATAAGACTTTCATTTCCTGAGTGTTATTTTCAAATTTATCACCGTTTAATTTTTGACACCGTGTTATAAAAGTATATTCAATTGCCGATTAGTTATATCCATCACCGATTGAAAGTCCATTTTTTTGACGTGAAAATTAAAAGGAAATTCAAGCTTCGAAGGGTATCATCTATGTTGTCGAAGAAAATCATCTATTCCATCAAGCTAATATTTCATAATAACGACTGTACGCTTCTGATACACGAATATATCCTCATCTTCAAAAGTGTACGAGACGTGCATCTATCATTTTAACGAATGATCGCATTTCTTTGAGTACATAACTTCGGAAACATGCAGTATAATACCAACAATTGTCGCACTGGCATTAAAAATGATTGGAATAATTAACCCGTTACATAATAGACGATAAGGAAAAAAATCTATATAGACGTACCAAGAAAATCGGCTGAAGTGAAAGCCAAATGATGCAACTGCTGCTGATGTACGGCTGCGGCAGCAGCAGCAACAGCGACAGCGCTCCTCGACGTTTCACCTTGTAAATTAGCGGTTGTCGGTCTTGGTGCCAAAATACTATCGATCGTGAATAACGAAGCAGCGCTACTCGTAGCTGGTTGTACATCCGGCGATCTCGAATAAAGTAATCTCGTTGCTTGTTGCCCATAATCAGGATGTCGAAGGGGTGTTGGTGAACGGGATGATTCCCCGTTGTAACCGCTTTCGACCATCCCGTGATTACTTGACCTTGACGTCTCGATATGTTCACTTAGTGTAGGTAGATCAACGACGTGTCGGATACCGTTCAGGACATGACGTGGGAGGATTCGTCGCCGGACTCGAGCGTTCTGACGCTCTGGGCTTCGACCGCTCCGGGGTAAGAGCGTTAAAGGGGGCGTGGCTCGTTTTAGAATAAGGGTGGGGACGGTTTTCCATATAGGGGTGAGATAGAGCTATATACTCTTGTGCCTCACCTTTCTTTCCCTTCTTTTTTTTTTCGTTCCGAAAGATAGTAGGGGGTTGATGTATGTATGTGTGTATATAAACACTTTTTTGAGGGGGGGTGTCATCCGGGTTGTTTAGATGTAATTACGAGGAGATTAGCGGGACTTGCCGATGTTTAACCTAATCTTCTATTTTTATAACGATCTTTAAATATGTGTAATAATAATATTAAATTGCCAAGTTCAATTCAATAAAAAAATTGTCTAGATAACCAGCGACTAAGTTAGCTTAAATCATCCGAAAAATAAATATATAAATAATTATATACCATTTGAAAAGATCTTGTATAATTATATATACAAAATGTATCATACGTTACGGATTAGGGAATCAACATTCAGACATCAAATGGTTAAAATTCGTGGAGTTTTTTTCGGTTAAATATAAAATTGTAATAATAAAATTCAAAGAGTGATTTACAGGTTTTTCCCAATTTAAATAAAACCCCGTGTGGTAAAAAATAATATAGTTATCATAAAATATTATTAATTCCCTGGAAGAAATCTGACCATAAATGTAAAGTTTTTATAAGCAAAAAAATGGCCAAGTGTCATAAAATACCACATACATGCCCTATTAAAGGCAAAATTAGAGTTTTATTTAACCCTCAAATGTTACAATTTCTAATAATATTAATTATAAATATAAAAATATCACGTAGACGTTTACATACAAATTTTAATACAAATTGTTATTAAGTGGATGTTGAACTAAAATAATGGTCATATTTTACTTTTTTTTATAAACAAATGAATAAATTATTTGAAAAACCCTGAACATCAGGCCCTTAGACATATTTTAAATAATATACCCAAATGTTTCCAGATTTTTAAATCCATAATTTGATTACGATGATTGGGTTGATAGTTTATAGCTTTTTTGACTATAATAATATAAACCGACCAATAAATGTTTACTTAAATATTATTTAAAAAAATGACTTTTTCTTCAGTAAATCAAAACATCAATCTCTTCCTCATGTATTAAGCTATTGGTATATGAATTTTGTTCCGATATTTAATTCAATATTTTTATACAATTTTTGGGTTAAAAGGTGCAGATCAATCCTGCATAATTTGGGTCCGACATCCCGTTAAACAGTCTGCATTCACTTGTAACAGACGTAACGCTCATTTGTCACAAAGGTAAAAAAAATTTTAAGGAAAAAGCTTAAAAAGCAGTAAACCATAAAAAATGTAAAAATAAAGTACATCCAAAACACCTAATACCCGGTTCTACACCTTATAAGAAGATTTCGTACGCTCATTTACTCGGGTAACGCATAATCAGAGACACATGGAAGGCCAAGCAGATCAAAACCAAGCACTCGTTACACGCGCACGCACGCACACACACACATGTTTTAAAAGATGTATATATACCTGTATGTATACGTATACGCGTCGGGATGAAAATAAAACCGATAGAGAGAAGGGATGACGGCGGGCGTGGCTAGAGTCGAACGCAGTGCCGGATTTACATAAGGGCACTATGGGCTCGTGCCCATGGGCCTCCACCGACCGGGGGCCCCCACAAATTGATATATAAAGTTAAATAAATATTATTTATTACGTATTTTTAAAAGAATAATTTTTAAAAGAAAGTAGACCAATACTTAAAACTTACTTATGATACCAATCAATTATTGTACCCCCTTTTATTAAAATTGAATAATAAACAATTTTCACCAATTAAGCAGTAGATTATGATGAAATTTTGTAAAATTCATATTTTAATCGAACATTAAAATAAAGAAGAAAAATGCTGCATCTCAGTCGGTAATCTGTTCGTATGTTAAAGTCGATTTTGGCATTACTTTATAAAAATTTTATAGAATTTTAGAGTTTTCATAAGAGTAATTTTTACATTGTTGTGAGATTATAGTATATTAATGCATTGAAAATGCTTCCTGTTTTTTTTTAAGTAAATTTAACAAGAAGCAACTCCAATACTTAGAATAGTAAACATTGCGCTGGCGCGTGTCCGCGTGGTTCTTGTTTACGTTCATGCGAGTTTTATTATGAAGTTTCATTGCCAACGGTTATGGGCGTATACTCGATAGTATGTGTTTTTATTACTGCTAATAGTGTAAGTGTTTTGTTTTCTAAATCTGCTAAAAACTGAACCAAAAGATGAATCAACAAAGTGATAGACATAAAGTAAAACGTTCGTATCTAAGTGGTGCTGCAAAGCGTCGGCTGGCATCGGATAAACAAAAAAAAGAAAACGAAATTCTTAGTAAAACTCGTCGATTGTCCGATTTTTTTGTTTCTGAAGCACCTTCCACATCCACCTGTACTGAATCTGCTAGCTCTTTAGAGGAAAATATTTCAGAGAGCATGAAAACTTTTAAGGATTCAAATTTAACAAAAAGTGACGAAAAGAAACAAATTGAGGTAAGTATAAAAATAATATAAAGTAAGTGTAATTAATTTGTTTAATTGATTTTTTCCTTTTCTTATAACTCATTCTTATATTTATACGATGCAAATAATATAAAATAAATAGAAAATTTTTAAATTAGAATAGAAATATAGACTTTAATAAATCATATTTATATACGTATGAATCTTGCATTATATTCTTATACAGTAACTATATAAAATACTTCTTATATAGTTACTAGAAAATAATAGCATTAATATTATACTTAGAAATATTCCAGACATTTTTGTGAAAACATTCCTGTCGAAGGGAGATCAACCGATTTTGCGAAAACACGACGTTACGCTATGGAAAAAAAATAAAATATCATTTCTCCAGGCTAATTATAAGCGAGGCTAATAATTAGTAAAATTATTTATAGGTTGTTTTCGAGCCTGATGACTAATTTTCTATATTTTTTTAATACAATTGATGCTGTTTGATTGGCTATATCGTGAGAGTTTCCTGCCTTCTATTTTTTGTGGAGCAAATTTTATATTAAACACAAATTTATTTATTTATTAAGTTTATATTTACAAATTTATATTTAATTACCAATTTATATTTAATTTTATTAGCAATTTTGCATAAAAAACATAACTTTTATCGTATAAGAAAAGGTAAAGATCAAAAGATAAATTCGTTTTAGACGTATATAAAGCTTTCAAGTATCAAAATAGCAATTTGCAAAATCAGATTTTTTTTATTATCAAATTTTTACTTGTTAAAAATCCGTTCAGTGTGCACAAAATCGATTCATCAAGATTTCGCAAAACTGACTGGAACATTTAATTTAAAAATATTGCACAGACGTGTTTTATTTACTTAATTTAGAACAATTATGTACTTTAGGTTCAAAGGGAGCAGGATCAAGGTTTATCTTCTGATGTAGGAGCCTGGCCTAAGATAATGAAAGATAATATTAATTATTGGATTAAAAATTATAGCCCAGCTGTACAACAATGTAACGATAATCTCTTATTAAAAGAAAAATCAGTTGAACAGCTAGATGGAAGCAAGTGTAGAAAATGTAGTGTGAATATGTTTCAACGGAAGACCAAAATGGGGGAAATTATACATCGTTCTTGGCTTTGCTTTTCACCAAAAACTGGCCGGTTATATTGTTTTTTCTGCAAATTATTTGATGAACCCAGAGACAGCCAATTTACACACGATGGTTTTAGTGATTGGAAACATGCTAGTGCGAGACTAGTACAACATGAAACATCATCACCGCATTTGAAATCAGTAATGAGCTTTAACTGTCTTTCAAAACAATCCGGCCGTATTGACAGGGAACTGCAAAAAGAGATTGAGTCGACAGCTTTATATTGGCGAAAGATGTTAAAACGAGTTATAGATGTTATTTTATTTTTAAGCGAACGTAGTTTAGCTTTTAGAGGAAGTAACGAAATTCTGGGATCTGCAAATAACGGCAATTTTTTAGGTATTATTGAATTAATTGCTAAATACGATCCTTTTTTGAAAGAACATCTGCAGAAGTATGGGAATTGTGGTAGTGGGAAAGTAAATTATCTTTCTTCAACTATTTATGAAGAGCTTATTGAAGAAATTGGAAAATCCGTACAGAAAGAAATAATTAATAGGATATCAAGAGCCCGAATTTATTCTGTTTCATTAGATGGAACAAGCGATGAAGGGCATATCGATCAATTGACGATAGTTTTAAGATACGTAGAAAATGATGTACCAGTAGAACGATTTTTAGAGTTTTTACCTAATGAAGGTCATAAAGCGCAGGATATGTTTAACGGTCTCATAAATTTTTTGAACAGACATAATATTAATATTAAAAATTGTCGTGGGCAATCTTACGATAACGCTTCTTCAATGAGCGGTAAATTTAATGGAGTGCAGGCTTTAGTAGCCAAGGAAAATGAATTAGCAATCTGGGTGCCTTGCTTTGCTCATTCGTTGAATCTTGTTGGCGAAAAGGCTTCTGACTCATCAGTCGCTTCAACAAATTATTTTATGTTTTTACAGTCATTATTTGTATTTTTTGTTGCTTCAAATGTACGCTGGACCCTGCTCATAGACAATTTAAAATCACATCAAACTGGAAATAGAGTTCGAGTTCCGCAAAGAGTTGATTGTACACGGTGGTCCAGTCGCGCTGACGCTAATAAATCATTTATACAAAATTATCTACCTATCCGAGAAACTCTGCTTAATATATTGGAAAATAATGTTTATGATGCAAAAACGCGCTGCGAGGCCCAAGGGCTATATAATAATATGTGTCAATTAGAAACCGGCATTATGGCGACATTTTGGGATGATGTTCTACAAAATCTTAACAGAACCAGTAAGACGGTGCAGAGTTCGGAAGTATTATTGAATACAGCAATAGCGTGTATTAGATCTTTAAAAGAATTAGTAGCCATTAAAAGATACAATTTCTCTCACTATGAACGTTTAGGAGCAGAATTAACTGAGATCACTGATTACAAAAATGATCGTGTACGACGTCGCAACGTTCGCTTGAATCCCCTCGACTATGGTACGACGCCTGCAGCACAATTAATACCTTCAGAATCGTTTCGTATTTTTCAATACATTCCTTTAATAGATACTTTTGTTAATTCACTCGATCAAAGAATATCTGCTTATGAAGAAATAGAATCACGATTTAAATTTTTATCAAATTTTGAGAATCTAAGTACGTCTGAAATTTCAGAGAGTGCTGAAAAATTAATAAATATTTATAAAGACGATCTCGATACTAGCCTTGGATTGGAACTGCTACAATTTAAAGAATTTTGCAATGGTTTATTAGAATATGATGTTAAAAAAACTAGCCGAGAACAAGCGATGTACTCGCTAATAATTAAAAAAGGGATTCGAGAATCTTTCCCAAATGTTGAAATGGTTCTACGAATTTATTTAACCTTAATGATTAGTAATTGTACTGGAGAAAGATCATTTTCTAAACTAAAAATAATAAAAAATGCATCGCGAACTTCAATGGGTCAAAATCGATTGAATTTTTTAACTTTATTAAGTACAGAACGCGATGTTGTACGAGAAATAAATGTAGACAAAATCATAAACAATTTTGCAGACAGAAAGGCCAGAAAACAATTCATTTAATTTTCGCGTTATTATTACTTTAGTGAACATTGTAAAGTTAAATATTATAGAATAATTATTTTTGTATAAATTTAATACATGTTTGTAATAATTATATTAATTGTAATTGTATTTAATAATTTAATAAAAAGTATATAGTAAATAAAGTGTTCTATGAGAATCAAGCATTTATAAATTGTAATTCCTTAAGTGGGCCCCCACGATTTCTGTGCCCATGAGCCCCCCAAAGCTAAATTCGGCACTGGTCGAACGTAAGCCACACCCACGTTTAACTCGATAGGTAGTGGGGAAAGAGGCGCGGACGCGCGAATATCTGGTTTATTGCTGCGAATCCGATGGCCGGTGCGCGGAAAACGACGACACGCATGACGGATCGAATGAATTCGTTGTCCGTATCTGATTTTTGGGATTGATTACGCGCTCGTCAAGCTTAATCGCGAAAATTCCAGAGAGATGAATTTTCATCGTAATTTCCCTTTTTTTTTTATTGTATACATACGTTCAGTGCTTTTTTTTAACGTGCGTCACCTTTATTTTTTAATAATCTATATTCCTTTTTAATTAGTTTAACATTATATAGATTTGTAAGTTACTTTTATTTTTATATTTTTTTTGCCAAAGGTTCTCTTTTAAATTGCATTAACGTTTTGTAATTCGATACTGACGATGTGCTCAATTAAATACTTGTGGATATTTTTCTATCCTAACTGATGTATGTATTGTTTTTATGTTTGCGATATGTTTTATATTGTATTAATTTATATTACGAAGCCCTAAATTTATACTACTACAAATTTAGGTCGTTAAGGTTTATTCTCGTTTAATAAACTTTATTAGTACATTCCTATATTACAAAAAGTAAGTAGAAAAATTAAATACATGTATAACGGATATTTGTTCACGTAAACATTTTTTAATAACCAAAGAAAATATTGACATATCGAATATACATTAATTATGCACTTGCAACATTGTGTTTGCATATACTTTTACAGTGATAATACTCAATTTGCAAAACGATTACCAAAATTAATGAAAGAATAATGATTAAAAAATAACTGCATGCACGACAATGCGATGCTTAATCAGATTGAAGATATCATTTTGAAAATTATCATAGTGAAATTGTTGCGGTCGTATAAAATATCAAAATATAAATATAAATATTATTTTATGTGTAAAATATATAATATATCGAAACACTTTAATTATTATGTACAAAATACGGTATATATACATTGAATTATTGAATTTAATCTAATCACAATTTTTCCATATTAATATTTACATCAATATTTAAAAAAAAGGGAAGAATAATCACTGAAATTATTTGAAACTGTTAAATCCACAGAATGTATAGTTGGTGGACGGGTATTGCACGATTTTTCCGGTGCATTTATAGGGAAGGGACATATATGGGCGTATCATGAGAGTATATAGAGACGACGTGGGAGGATAATCTGGCTGGGGATTGCGCATTACGCATCTTTGACCGAGCTGGGATTGGACGAGGATGCGTTGGGGGTTTAATTGTGATACCTTCGATTTTATATACAATACGTATATATGCAGAACCTCCGTCTGTTTCTGTATTTAATTTTATCAAGGTTACTGTAAAAAATTTTTTTTTTTATATAGACAACACATTTTTAAAATAATTAAAAAAATCTTTTTAGAAAAATTTTTAATACTTTCTATACTAGAAAAAAATCAATATTTAACTACAGAATTTATGCATATATACATTTTTCTTCCCGTCGTTCATTCTTCTACAGCAATTAAGTCAGAATTTAAATATACATTTATAATTCATAAACGGAAGAGAAAAAAAAAATTATTTATACGCAAACGTTGTACCTTGGCGAGAAAAAAGAAAAATAACTGAATCGGCGAACGTATATGTATACCATGTATAATAATACATATATAAAATATGCATCTATATTTTAAAATTCCCCCTCGAAAGAGAAAAAAATCTAGTTTCACAAATATGTATGTATATAATCTAGTCTCACAAATATATACATAGGTATAACTTCCTCAAACAAGCTGATTTTCATTACAAACGTTTTGGTTGGTCCTTACGTATGTATATACGGAATATCTGAACAGCAGATTTAAAAGTGTATATAAGAGCATAGACCAAATCAAAATACAATCATCCTAAAATCCTTCAACTACTCCCCTCTATGTACAATTTTAACGCTTATCTATATATAGTCCGTTTGATTCGCGAATTATTTAAATTCGTGTACCATCGAGTCTAAGCGTTTCTAAAACGGTTGTAATGCGTATTAGTCGCACGTTACACATGGGACTGCCTCGTCTTTGTGTCACGAACCAACCGGAATTTAAGGAGGGAGTTTAACCCTCCATTCTGTGTATATACACACATATACACACACACACACATGGATAGACCATCTGTATGTGATTCGGAAGTGTCGCATTTGCTGCAGTCTATCTTCAATGGTGGACTGGTTTTTTTTTTGCATTGCATTTTTATTATTTATATTATATTTGCCTTGGACTATCTTATTATTAGTTAGTTTATTATATTCCTATGTATTATATAGATTTACAAAAATCTGTTTACATTTACCCGACATTAATTTCGAAATAATAAGAATGTATGTATTATGATACATATATATTGTTACGTACGTAACATCGACGCGCGGCGTCCGATCAATTTTTTATTCGGTCCTCTCCTATCACCTTCTCCATACGCAACAATATATGTATATATATAATAGCAAAGCGCAGAATTATATACGTAAAGAAGTGCCTGCTAATTAATAAGTTTCTATAATTTATTATTTACCTTCGGTTTTTTTCGTTATATGTTTATATTTTTCCTAACTGCATATTTTTATTTTCCCTTATTCTTTCTCATTCTAAATCTATATACTATATACCTAATTTTTAACTTATGAAGAATGGTCATATTATTCTCGAATTTGTATATAAGTATGTTTTTTTAAATTCGTATAGAAGACAATGTTATTATTATTATTATTTTCATTTTAAAAAATTGACAACGTATATACCTATATAAGCTAAATAGAATGGTCAAAAAATGGGTGAAAAATAGGCGAAATTTTTATCCTCCCGGTGAAACGCTTTTCTCCTCCCAATTGTTTTAACCATTAAATAGACTAAAATATAACCTTATTCTGTTTGAGCTAATTTTTAGCTTATAAACATAGATCAAATTTGAGTCTAATTATGTCTATTAAGTTCTATTAACATGGACAAGTGAAAAATAAAATAAAACCCATTTATTTCGTAAAGACTGGAAATATAACAAGAAATTAGTTGTAAATCAGACGAAAACATTAAAAAATCCCTCCAAAACAATAGAAAATTTGAAGTTTACTGTTACCGGGAAAGCTGGAAACATTATTCGAATGTCTTGAGGTTATGGTCATTCTATTAAGTGTTAAAAAAATGGGTGAAAAAGCTTTCATCACAAGGTATTTACTACCAATGTTTAATTCCTATTTCTTAGATTCAAATTTCTACTCGTCGTATATAAAATGGAAATATCGCTTTTCAAATTTAACCCAAGAGATTTTAATTGAAATTTATCTAGTATGAGACCTTTATGAAATTATCATAGAATAATAAAGTAAGAAAAAGAAGTAAATATATATGATTATTTCAAATCACTTTAAAATAACTTTGATTACAAATTTTTTATTGTCGAATTTTAATTACAAAACGTTGAATTTATAAAAAGGTATTGTAATTTGAGAATCGAGATATCAATATTTAATCAATTTTGTGAAGTATATGTAGGTTAAAATGAACCTGGAATAAGCTTTTGTATCACTTTTGAAAAGTATGTGTTTACAATTTTTGTTGGAGAAGTTATGAATAATTAAAATTATAAACATAACATTTCAAGGCTTTCTGTATATACTTTAAAAAATATTCCTTAAAATATATTAAACGAATGAACTATATAGATTTGATCTTTAAATGAAATAGACTCGTCAAAAAATTTAAATTATATAATATATATTTTATTGTGAACGTGGCACGAATTAAAAGTGAAATTTAATAGAATAATCTTAGTCTTCATATCGTCTTAGTGCAAAAGGGTGTCGATTCAGAGATATTTTTAAGAAGGTGCCAACCCTGGTAGAAATCATATTCCATTAAATAAGTATTAAATAGACTGTTTGAATAGAATGGGCAAAAAATAGGCGAAAAATGTACCCATTTTCTCCTATCGATGAAACGCTTTTTCTCACATTTTATGACCATTTATTAATGTAAAATCCTATTTTTCTCCAATTTTGAGCTTGTAAATATAGATTACAGTTGAATCTAGTTATGTCCTATTAAATATCTATTAAAAATGGACAAGTGAAAAATCTAATAAAACAGCGTTTATCTTCGTAAATACTGGAAATACAACAGAAATTAGTTGTAAATCAGACGAAAACGTTAAAAACCCATCCGAAACTGTAGGAATTTTGAAGTTTACTCTTTCCGGAAAGCTGGAAGCATTATTCGAATGTTTTGAGGTTGTGGTCATTCTATATATTAAGTCGTATATAAATGGAAAATCGCTTTTTCAAATTTAACCCAAGAGATTTTAATTGAAATTTATCTAGTATGAGACCTTTATGAAATTATCATAGAATAATAAAGTAAGAAAAAGAAGTAAATATATATGATTATTTCAAATCACTTTAAAATAACTTTGATTACAAATTTTTATTGTCGAATTTTAATTACAAAACGTTGAATTTATAAAAAGGTATTGTAATTTGAGAATCGAGATATCAATATTTAATCAATTTTGTGAAGTATATGTAGGTTAAAATGAACCTGGAATAAGCTTTTGTATCACTTTTGAAAAGTATGTGTTTACAATTTTGTTGGAGAAGTTATGAATAATTAAAATTATAAACATAACATTTCAAGGCTTTCTGTATATACTTTAAAAAATATTCCTTAAAATATATTAAACGAATGAACTACATATAGATTTGATCTTTAAATGAAATAGACTCGTCAAAAAATTTAAATTATATAATATATATTTTATTGTGAACGTGGCACGAATTAAAAGTGAAATTTAATAGAATAATCTTAGTCTTCATATCGTCTTAGTGCAAAAGGGTGTCGATTCAGAGATATTTTTAAGAAGGTGCCAAAAGATAATAGTCTTTTGTCACTGTTAAAATTGTGACAACTTACATTAATGTCATTAATTATCTACACTTAAAGACTATTATTTTCGACACTTCCTTAAAAATATTTCTGAATCGGCACCTTTTTGCACGGAGCCAACGATATATTATATCGATGTATATATATGAAAAAATATACAATCGTGAATAATTTTTTACATCCTATCGATAAATATGAAATATATACAAATATTCTGGGAAGTATATATATATACATACGAATTCCACTCGCCATTTCTCGTGGTTCCTAGCGAAGATTCATTTTCCACGCCCACTTTATTATATTACTCACCAACTCTCTTTTAACCATTCTCAACAACGCACGCCGAGCGCACCTATATATATATATATATATATACCTATATATGCATCCACTCTCGCTCTTTCTCTCTCTCTTTCTATAGACACACACACTGAACTCCTACCTCGATTTTCCGGAGCTTAATCCTAATCCGTACGTTGATCGTCGTCCACGAACCAGTACTGATCTCAATACCTGGATCATTCGCTTCCTTTTTTTCATTCCTTTGTCATTTAATCGCGTACAGATGGCTCAGATTATAAACGTTGGTTATAAATATGTAACGAGAGGATCATTTAAACCACACCCGTGTACATTATACACACGCACACACGCACACACACACGATATACATACGATCGTTAATTAAATAAATCGACGATTTAATCGGTGAGAGTTTTGCTTTTGATGATGACGTTCGCAGTCAATAAGAGAGGAAAACAATGATGTTGAAAATCGGGGCTGCACTGCGTACTTTTGTTCGTTCAGAATCATTCGTGATCGTTCATTAATTATTACCTTTCGTTGTTTGGTTGCGGATAAAAAATTATAATGGCAGCTCGTGCTTGTTGATTCGCGGATAGACGAATTAGTTTGATAGAGCTTGCTTTTTTTATTATTCTTTTTCCGCACTATAAATATATAATGTATATCTATACATATTTTTGATCATTTTTTCTTCTTTACGAATTAAGACATAATTATACGTCTTATACGATATAACTTATAAAAAAAATCTATAGCGGCTTACAAATATTAAGAACAGGATCGGAAATATTCTATTATATAGATATTTGATCGTTAAATACCGAAATAGAGATAATATGGACGTACTCATTTTTACTTTGTAAAATAGCTTTTTTTGGGCGCTATCTGGAAATTCAGTCAATACGTTAAGGAATACGTACATCTGATACGCGCAATGCATTGAAATAATAGGTAATTTAGCACCGCATAGATTTCACGTGTATATAAGTAATATATATACGTATATATACATATAAGTAAAATCAGTACGGAGTGCACACGCGCGTGCGTTACGCGAACGCGTCGGATTTGGATTATCCGCGGGCGTACAGGATTACCCTAGCGTTTCGTAACCCTGGGATTGGACCCTCGTATGTGCCTTCGTGTGTGTGTATATATATATAGTGTTATAATGGAGGAGAATTGTATTTTTGTGGGAACTCGTGTGCGGATTTTGCTTTTGTTCACTTTTCTTTTTGTTATCCTTTTTTTTTAGTTTTAGTTTAACTATGTGTATAGTTACTTAATTTTACTAGTCGCATCCGAAATATACCGGTAATGTGATTTGTCAATACTGAATAAATACGCCGTTTTTGGGAAATCAAATATCACCGAATTGAATAAATGCCTTATACGTTTAAAATCCATATACGAAATAATAAGGTGTGTGCTCGCTCAGCACGGCTTATTCTCTCTTGTACAGAAAAAATAATATTCCATCAATAATTTTTTCATAAAGAATAATAATAAAATATATATTGACGTACACACGCGTTGTGCCACGCATACATCGAAACATATATAAATCGTTATTATTTCGTATAGCCGATGGCATAAAATAATATAATGCTCGATTGTTTGTATTCGGTATAGCATAAAAATACTAAACAAATCGTATATAGGACCTTCGAAAAGAAGGGAAAAAAAAAATTTGACGATATTCGTCGTTCGTGTCAATTAGTTTTCCATAATTGGACACGGACGTTTCGCTCAGTGTTTTCAAACCGGAAACCAATTAACGATGGGCGCGTTTTTTTTTCGTCACGCAAAATCAAATATCGTCGATTTTTTTTTTTTTTCGTCCCGTTGTTATTCTCCTTGGTCAAACGTCGGCAGTGACAATTTGCATCGTATATACGTGGATGCGTTTTTACATTGTTTAGGTTTATTTGCCATATATATACCCATAGGTTTGTTAATCGAAATGTATGAGGTGTATTTTTTTTTGTTTGAGACGCGGCACAATGTATTAGATAAATTTTATAGTAGGTTCATGTAATTGCTTTTTCTCTTCCTTTCTCCACTATATACGAAAAGGTACGGTTACATTATATGATTATATATACATACACACGAGGTTCTATTTTAAGTAGTTATATCGTGTGGAATATATCAATATGAGATGTTACGATGTATAGATTTGTTTCAATAGTCGGGTATACTACGCGTGTTTTATATATACCTTATAAAGGCAATTAAAAGTGAAATACAGCAATTATCTGTTCTTCGTTGATTTTGCTTTTATATACACTATTTTAAATGACCGGGCGAAACACAACGACACGCTAGGAGTGTATCATACATACATATATACGCATATATACTTGATAATGGAAAATTATATAAATTTGGATCTGTGACGGAGGATATTTCATTATTCGATGCGGTTTGTCTGTGCAGATTCATCGAGTAGGTAATATTTAATTTATATTTTGTTAATTATTGATAATAACGATATACGTTTCTTCGATTATACATTTCGCTTGTCCATAATATTATCCTATCGCCAGAAAATATATATTTTCCACGTGTGTATTTGTTTATTTAATTTTTCTGCTTCTTTTTTTTATATTTATATTCCAAATGAAAATATGTAATTTTTACTTTGATTGTAACAACAAGAAGCTTATTAATTAATAATGTAAAAAACATTACGTATTTATCAATGCACATGTTTATATAAAAATAATCAAATTTTATAAAAATAACGTTGTATTGTAATTAAACTTTGTGAAATATATTTATTTAATAAGAAAAACTTTATTAGAAATGAATATTTGATTATTTATATATTTAAACTATGCACGTATGATACATATTCGATTAATGTAATATTTTCAGTTGACGTAAATAATAGGCGATCGACATTGTATTATAAAAACTAATTCATTTAGTTGTACATGATGATAATACTTGTTTTTCACCCTGCATTGTTAATTTACAAAATTAAACTGATCATTTATCAATTTCTTAGTACAATGAGATTATCCTAAGATCAATAAGCCTAAAGAGGTTGACGAATGTTGCCATTAAAACGTTGCATATAAGGTAAAAATGATTTTTTTTATTTATATTTAAGGAGGTAGGCCTGAGTTAAAACGAAAAATTGAGCAAATTTTTGTTACGCTGTCAAAATTATATTTTTGTATCTATAAAAATAAAAAATTTTGGGCTTGTAGTACTTAATGAGACCTTCAATTTTCGGGCTACTGGGCCTCAAAATGTTGCTTTTAGGCCTTGTAATTAATTCCTGTGCTCGATACCTCAGTTTCCTGAATTTTATAGCATGGGACACTTTTACTCGACCACTTTTGTTACCAAATCAAACGTAATCAGGCTCAAAAAGAAGTTGTTGACACTACTAAAATTTTTATGGATTATATTTTTTAATAAGGTCTTCATTTCTGTGTACCAAAATATGTAGCTATTAAGAATTTTTAAATAAATTATTTAGATATTTTGGTACACTAAGTAGAAATGAAAAACTTATTAAAAATTGTAATCAATAAAGGTTTTAGTATGTGTTACCAGCTTCCTCTTGAGCCTGATTAATTTGGTCCAAAAGTGGTCGAGTAAAAGAACCCCATGCGATAAAATTGAAGAAATTGAGGTATCGAGCATAAGAATTAATTGCAAGGCATAAAAGCGATATTTTGAGATCCAGTGGCCCCAAAATTGAAGGTCTCATTAAGTACTTGAACCTCAATAGTTCTGTTGATATATAGTCACAAAAAAAATTTGACAGCGTAATAAAAATTTATTAATTTTTTTCGTCTTAACTCAGGGGCCTACCCCCTCAAACTAAACACAGCTTAAGGCCTGGCCCTCAAGAAATTGAAAAATATAATCAGTTCAATATTTTTTATTAACCAAGGAATTATACTTGATATACGATTCAAAAAATATTTATAACAACAAAGAAAGGTTCTCTTTTATCCGTAACGCACCACCAAACTTGTCAACGTATATATTTCTACAAAACATCGCACCGCTAACATTACAATCTTAAGTATATAAAGGATGTTTAATCGATTTCGAAATAGCAGCATCCGCATATATATATATATATATATATATCTCCGATACACACACATACACTTCCTTTACCATATATATATATATAGAGAGAGAGAGGGGAGAGAAAAGTGTACACGAACGGAAAAATAGGGTTAATCCAACGACACGGAAAACTCATCGGAACAGAATCAACAATCTAGCTGTGCTGGATTATGGAAGTATCAGAATGGTATATATGCGATTGTTGTCCTTACGGGTTATTGGGTTTCGAAGTGTATGTGTCGCGCTCTTTTCACTATGTCGAGAAAAGAACTGTGTGTGTAGTAATTATTAAGTACAATTTTGCGACAATACATGGAATTATTTGACTATTTTATAAGAAAAAAAACATGTTTTATTGCAATTTTTAATTAACCATTATATATACTCATACTTCTTTTTATTTACAAATGCGAAACCAAAAAGAAGGGAATTGCAATCGAAAATCAATTTCATGTATATGCATATATGTATGTACAGATCCTATATGTAAAATAATAAATATAATAATAAAGTAATTTCGAAAGTTAATAAAATTTTTCTTACCAATTTTATATTTACGATGTGCATTGATAATTACGAAATATTCATTACATTAATAATGTTTATTATAATAATGGGAAATTATTAAATCACTAACATAAATATATTGCGAAGAAATCATTGAAATGATTTCGGGCGCGTTTGCGTAACAACAAAATTATTACATTAACGCTATTGTGGATGAACGAGGGTACAAGTTTCGATTTTTATTACAGTATTGAACTAAATGATGTATAGCCTCGCGTAACAGGACGACAAAAAAAACTAGAAATATTTTAATGCTTCTCTCAATGCCTATATACAACTGGTATCGTAAGCGAATCCTTTGCTAAATCATTGTCCTTTAAAGAAGACATGTTTTATTGTACACGGAAATAAAAAATCATTTCTCGAAACGATATCGAGTTTTACGAATACAAGACAATTTTAGCGTAGCTATATCGGTATTTGATATATAATATAAACTTTTTTCAAACTAAATAGGAAAATTATGTCGCAAATGGTAAAATAAAACAATTTAGATGCAGTTCAATTACGTTTACAACGGTATAAAATGAATTATATTTCAAATCACGTGTATAGTATCTTAATATACCTATAAAAAAAGGGGAGGGGCGATATATACTCTATTCTAACGTTTCATTCGGTACACCGAATATTTTTCTGGTCGGAAGAAAACTTTATACCATGTATCAACGTAGTAAAAAAAAAAAGAGGAAGAAAACTATGTACACCGCAACGCGAAAATAGAATTTTTCTTGGCAACCAGAGGGATAAAAAAAAACTGTTGTTTACTTTTGCAAAGCAATTCTCGGCCTCGTTTTCCTCGGAGTGAAAAACTTTGGTGCAGGGGAAAAAAATCCGATCGCCGTTAGACGCCAGAAGCAAATATTTACCCCTACGAATCGTAATCCTCGCGTTGAAGTATACCCGTACGTATGAAAAAAAAGGGAAAACGCAATCCCATAGGGGGTTTCGAATTTTATTTGCCATTTTCTGCAGAATTCGGCGCGATTTTTAATTATTTTCGCATAGATCGGCGAGCGTGTACATAGTTTCGTAACAAATAAAGGATAAAAATAACGGTAACGCAATTTAATGAAAAATATTTCGACGATGTACATAGTTTCGCGTGTTCGTCTGTATATATATTTATTGTTTCTTATGTAATTTTTTAATTTTAAGGTATTGTTGCAATCATTTTTGTAAAGATCATATTTTATACCGGAATTATTATATTTTTTAACATTGGCAAGCAAGCACATTCTTATAAATTTTTGAAGTTTCATTTAATATCAACCATAGATTTCTTCTTGGATCATATATTTAAAAATAGAATTCCTATATGAAGTAAAAAATTATTTTTTTTTAATATTTCTCCAAATTGAAAGAACAAATTTAATTAATTCTACAAAATAATGAAAAAAATCGTTTAAAACTTGGTTATAAACGAAAAGAATGATTCGTGAAGCCTGTGAAAATTATGGAAAAAGAAGTAGAATCGCTGTATATATATTCGAGCGCGAATTGATCTGTTTTAAGGATCCATTCTAACATGCATTGTTCGGAGCTTTATCTCGGCAATTACCAACCGAGCAAGACAAAAATTTGGGGAAACTTGAGTTCTAGGAAGGTGGATTTAGGCGACAATACATCTGTTTTCGCGACTTGTTAACCGATCGTCACACTTGACCGGTTACGCCTTTTTAACTCCAATGGGGTTTCGTTTCTCGGTTTCAGTCAAAATAAAGAGCTTCTGGAATGTTTATTTGTACCTGATACTCTCTTTAGTATAATTTCGAATTTTTCAAGACGCGCTGCTGAGCTATTGTTGCTCGACCGTAGTTTAGGGATTTCCAGGTCTCGAGAGAATGAGAATATATATGTAAGAACGATGTCGAATATTTTCGGGAACGTTTTAATTGAGGCGAATTAACTTTTATTCATGAATTTATAAGTGCATCGTGCACGTGATATGTGATACACACTACACTTATTGTATTATAGTATTAATACAAATTTGTATTTTAAATATTGCAATAAATATTTTAAATAAAAGGCAATGCAGGCAATGTAAATGCGAATGCAATTCACGTACCGTTACCAAAAAGATATATATTTATAACTTTAAGTAAATAAATACAATGTAAAATTTTTAGTTGTAAAGAAAGCAACGATCTTTCATCTGCAACTAAAGAAAGTTCAATCGAGCGTAAACGTGAAATCAACACCAGCATTGATGTAAGTTCGACGGTCCATCTTCGTATATATATATACCTCAGTTTTGTAGGGCCCAAAGTATATAACTCGACATGGTCCATCACCACGAATTTGCCGCTCAGCGGGAGAGGACTGAAAAATTGAGAGGAATATATATATACAAGTTCTCGGTTACCGCAGTCGCAAATACGTCGGGATTAGTAAACCAAGCGGGGGAGGAGTATTGTTGAAGAGTTGTCATCGACTCTTTTGTCATCGAACTAGTGTCATTTTAACGAGGGTTGCTTTTATATAAACGTATAGATACACCAAAGTGAGCGTGCGTGAAATTTTTGGGTTTCCAGACACGAAGAAAAGGGTTGCTCGAGTTACTAACAACCTTCGCTTTCGGGATCAAGAGGATTCGCGCCAAAATTTATCCTTTTTCTTTTTTTTACTACACCTTGGATTTTCCTGATATACTCGAGCATCTGTCCCTGTATAGATTTACCGCTGCATTTTGTTGCAACAAACTACTTTTTTTTTATTTGTTTTTAAATTCAATACTATATATATATTTAATGTAGTGTACTTATCATTATTACGTCCGATATTTAACGGATATATAACTCCCGATTACCGTAAACTAAATCGCTAAAAACATTCACGCAAATCATTCTCAAATTATCCATATAAATATATATATATATATCATCTGTATTATATTACTAAATTATTATACTTATATTACTAATTATTATTTACTGTACTGAATTATTATTTCGATATATAAATCGAATTATGTACATTATACTAAATGAAAAAAAGGAGTATATCTCTTGGTGTAACAAAGCCAAGATGAATGTATTTTGTTGACATTCGATATAATAGAATAATCTAGATGGCATCGTGGGTGAGAGGGGTGGAAGGAGGAGGAGGAGGGGGGGGGGCAGAGCGCGCTATACTTACCTTGGGGCGTAATTGTACGATACCCTTCTGCGATATAGGCCTTTGTTTCTCGCTTTAACGTGCGGCTTCGGTATTACCTATATACGGTATATGCACACACTGCTACAACCCCCTGACGCGTGATTAAAATATCCCCGAGTTATAGGTGTGTGTGTGTGTGAATATTATATACATGCCTTTCATGCAATTGCAGATTAGACTCCGCTCACCGCTACGAATAGTAGACTCGCTTCATTTTTACATTTTTTTGTTCTTTTCACGAATCCTATCGGTTGTTTTATTAATTTTGGTAAATTTTACTAAAGTTTCATTGACACGGTAACAGACTGCCAAAATGCAAAAATTTACTGAACTTTCAGTAATAATTCGTAGACTTACATGAAAAGTTGATAAAAGATTCAGAAAAATTTAATAAAAAGTTCGGTAATTTTTTAGATTTTGGTAGTCTGTTCCCGCGTTAGTGATAGTTTATTAAATTTTACAGGAATTTTTGTAAAATTTACTGAAACTTTGGTCTTTGTGTATGTACACGAAGAGAAAAAATTTTAGTTACTAAAGTTTCGGTAACAGATTTCCAAAAAACAATGAATTGCTGAACTTTTATGTTGCTGAAAATTAGTGGACTTTCAGTAAGAAATTGTTAGAAAGTTGAGTAAACTTTTAGGTTACGGCAGTCTGTTACCGCGTTAGTGAAAGTTTAGTCAAATTTACTGATACTTTTCTTTCCGTGTATATAACATTATATGTACATATATATATATATATATATATATATATATATATATATATATATATATATATATATAAATTAATTATTATACGTGATCTTTATATTTGATTTGTTTATATGATCCTAATTGCATTGTAGTTGCAAAAGGTTCGATTCTTGTACATTCATATATATATACACTCATATATTTTCTAATAGTTCGAATTTGCTTTAGCTGTATTTAATGTATACCTAATATAATATATACAAACTATTATAATTTTAATTCAATAATTCAGGATAGCAAAAAACGAAACGTAAATAAACATTAAGTTGTATATAATTTACATATTTTTTTTAATTTTACATTTTATGTTATTATAAAAACGTATAATTTTTTTTTTCTTATACACATATTTTCATTTAAGAAGAGCGCATCGTCACGGAAGTACTGAAGAATAAAGAAAAGTGTATATACAGCGCGCTTAATCGGGAAAGCCCAAAGGCAATCCTGCCTCCGCAATCGATCGTGTATATAGATATAGATATATATGGATATATATATATAGATATATATTTTGCAGGTTTTTGAAGCGCGTAAAACAAGGGGCCTAAGTCAGTCATCCGTAGCTAGGTATAACCCAGTGCCTGAGGCCCCAATCGATCATGATGTAATTATCCGGACGCTGCATTTTTTATCGTACTGGAAACAATAAGGTATTTTCAGACCAAACAGTTAAACCAAGTCTCTACGATACACGGACCCTCGTTCACTTACGACCCCTGACTGTCCACTTTTTTATTATTACACGATACTTGTTTTTCTTCCGGGGGGTATATTTTTTTTAACAATATTTAAATTATCCTATTTTTCGGGGGTCTACTTTTAATAATTTACATGATCATTATTTAAATTGGCAATCTACCGAGTTCTCTGCCTATATTTTTATACTTAATGATCTATACAATATAGTATTAATATTATTTTATGTTAATACCGAACTGTCATGCAGTTACGATCGAGAATTCGCTAAAAACTATGTAAAAGCCGCGTAGGAAGCAACATTTTACAATTTTTAACGAATATGTTAAATAGAAATTAAAGCTTGATATTCTCTTCCGTATTCCGAATTTCATCAGGAATTGTAATAGCTAAGTAGGTTTGAAACGCTTAGCTTACAATACCTTGATACGATAGCCTTATTTGCCTTCTGCTGCTGTAATCGATTTTTCGCATCTTAATACAAGCTCAATATTATGTACTCGGAGAATACAAAATTCAAAAATCTAAAGTTAAATATATAACAGTAATATAGTGCTTAAATTAATTTAGGAACTATATTTAAGTAAACATGATGAGCGAAAAAAATTTAAACGTTTACGTATTATCCAAATAAGAAATAAAATATATTGTATCTCAAAATTAATTATGGAAAGTAAAAAAAAGTAATGAAACTTCATTGCACGAAGTGGTGGTTAAAAAAATTAAAACAATTTTCTGAAACTCACTATTTAAAATACTAGAAAGTGAAAACAAAAAGGAAATAATCGTCACATCCTGAGTAGGGATCGGATCAGGCAAATAATTAAGGATCATCCTTGTAGATCCACATAATGTATTCTATTTGAATATCTAATTGTATGATGTAGATACGTCTGCGAGTTCAACGTCAACGGTCATATCAGGCTGAAAAAACTGGTTCTCGTCCGATCACCAAAGTTAAGCAGCGTTGAGCGCGGTTAGTACTTGGATGGGTGACCGCTTGGGAACCCCGCGTGCTGTTGACTTCTTTTTTTTTTACGTAATATTTACCGTACCTTATTTTATGGATAAAATCTCGTTTCAAAATCGAACATATTATTATTAATTTTCTTAATATTCTGAATAGTAAAATAATAGAAATGTAGTGGTATATTCGATAGAATACCGAGTAATATGATCCTATATGTAAAATCGAGATTTAATTATGATATGTTTATAAATATCTGCTGTACAATGTTTTATGGAGATATTACTGGAATAAAAACGTTCCATGAAATAGATTTATAAATATAAAGTAATGTATTAAGTAAATTCTATATTGTCAGGTTTTGGTAGAAATTTGTCCAATTTTAAAAAATGATAAATTGCTTCAACAAGTGCTTTCTTAACAAAAAATATCGTATGACCGCTGATTAGCACTAAGTTGAGGTCATAAAAAAATAACGTTAAAATAGTAATAAAAATATCTTTGGGTTATTGTCATAAAGTATTAAATATTTAAATATTAAAAATATCGGATAAAAAGCGTTTCAACTCAATCTTCGCTTCCACCACTTATTATTACCTATAATTCGATTGAAATTTCTGCCAAGTTTATCGATTAAATTATCTAACATAACATAATATATGTATATAGATATAAAGCCAAAAGAAAGCCAATTTTCTGTCAGGGTAATAAGAAGTATAATGAATTATTTCTCCGCGAACTTACTTTATCGCCCGACTTTATTAATCTTAAATTAGCTCTATACCATCCACACCACATACGTTGCATTATATATATATATGGTATTCACACTGAAGTGTCCGATCAAATAAAATCCCAATTTTGGACACATTGCAATGTTTTCAATCAGAAAAAATTTTTAGGACTGTGAATTATAGATCAAAGTTATTTACCTCAAAAAGTGATTTTTAGTTTTTTCAACACCGCTGGTTCATCCTTTAACTAATCTATATTACTATAGAATATATGAAATCCTATTATAGCTAGAATTTATCCGTCTGGGTTAGAATTTCCAATCTCAAGGTATATAAACTACATTCACATTCACACTACTTCGCACAGTATTATCAAAAGAAAGCTTACAAACCTTTCAAATTTATCATTTTTATCCCAATTTAAAATATGCAATTGAAATCAAAATAACATGGTATTTCCCATTTAAATTTTTAAAAAATTTCGTCTTTCTTTAAATTATCATAACTTTTACAGAATTGAAGGCCATAAAAATGCTGCAGATCATTTGAAAGGTATTGCTCCAAGCTTTCTTTTGGACTTTGGATAAAAAATCAATTGTGGCGAAGTTAGTTTTTTTTTTAAGTTGAATGTTGACATGTAGTTTATTGTCATTAACCTTGAGATTGGAAATTTCTAACCCAGAAGGATAAATTGCTTCAACAAGTGCTTCTTAACAAAAAATATCGTATGACCGCTGATTAGCACTAAGTTGATCATAAAAAAAAACGTTAAAATAGTAATAAAAATATCTTTGGGTTATTGTCATAAAGTATTAAATATTTAAATATTAAAAATATCGGATAAAAAGCGTTTCAACTCAATCTTCGCTACCACCACTTATTATTACCTATAATTCGATTGAAATTTCTGCCAAGTTTATCGATTAAATTATCTAACATAACATAATATATGTATATAGATATAAAAGCCAAAAGAAAGCCAATTTTCTGTCAGGGTAATAAGAAAGATAATGAATTATTTCTCCGCGAAGTTACTTTATCGCCCGACTTTATTAATCTAAATTAGCTCTATACCGTCCACACCACATACGTTGCCATTATATACTTAAAAAAAACTAACTTCGCCACAATTGATTTTTTTATCCAAAAGTCCAAAGAAAGCTTGGAGCAATACCTTTTCAAATGATCTGTAGCATTTTTATGGCCTTCAATTCTGCAAAAAGTTATGACAATTTAAAGAAAGACAAAAAATTCACAAAAATTAACATGGTATTTCCCATTTAAATTTTTAAAAAAATTTCGTCTTTCTTTAAATTATCATAACTTTTTACAGAATTGAAGGCCATAAAAATGCTGCAGATCATTTGAAAGGTATTGCTCCAAGCTTTCTTTTGGATCTTTTGGATAAAAAAATCAATTGTGGCGAAGTTAGTTTTTTTTTTAAGTTGAATGTTGACATGTAGTTTATTTGTCATTAACCTTGAGATTGGAAATTCTAACCCAGAAGGATAAATTCTAGACATAATTAGCAACGAATGTTACATATAATGTTCTATAGTAAAAGTTGATAGATTTTGAGGTTAAATAGCGATGAACCCAGCTGGTGTATATATATATATATATATATATTGCACACAATAATGTTGTTGATATATAAATCTCGTTTTTGAGAACATTGATCGCGATGAACAAAAACGGAGACCATTTCCTCGGGGCAAAAAGGAAAACTGCCATTTTTGAAGGAGATTGGTGTAAAGGTATAGATAATATGTTGGTTCAACTCAGGATATCGGTATATATATATATATATATATATATACGTAAGGTACACGCGGCTAGCCAGAAAGAGTCACAAAGCAACGACTTAATCCCGTCTGAATGACGAAGGAACCGATATTATACACACCCTAGTACACAATTGTCCGGAAAGATATACCTATATACCTATATATATATATATATAGACGCGCATATACAGATCCCGCCCACGCGTTTCGACGAAACCGATATATCACGCGCCGACGGAAATATTAAAAAGGCTGTTCTATTTATACATCGCCTATACCAGGTGTCCCGTAGTGCAATTGTATTTTCACTCGAGCTTCCGAAATACATCTAAATATTTTCATTTTGACCTACCACCGTGCTTCTTGTGTCTATGTGTGTCTGTCTGTGTGTGTGTATTATATACAATATATATACAATATATCCACAAAGCTCGATTAGTTTTTCCATTTTTGTGGATTTTTGACCAATTTTTACAATGTATGAGAACGCGCGCGCGTGTGTTGTGTGTGTATGTATATATATTCCAAGTATGTAGCAACTAGTTTGATGTTTCATTATAATACTATGATTTAAAAAAACAGCTAATGCTCTCTCGGTTTGTTTCTTAAAAAAAATACCCTCGGATGGGTTTTTTTATAATTGTGATTACATTCGCAATTTGCTGTCTTTTGGAATATATATATATATATAATTGTTTTTATTGTTTTCGAATAACAATAGCTTTGCGACCTTACAATAAGTTTCTTCGAATTTGAACATATTTATTTCTAAATTAATAAAAATTAAGACGTCATCGATGATAAAGATAGGCGAATTATCTTGTAATATAAAGCTAAATAATTAATATTGAAAAAAATATAATTGTAAAATAAATAAATAAAATAGGAGGCGCGTGTTGTCCACTCGAGGCTAGTACAGACAGCCTTGGTATACAATTTGTATTCTGAATAGACAGGAGAGTTAGACTCGCTCTCTGGTATTATCTCCGGTGTTTTGCCGATTCAATTGTGTGTGAGAAGAAAGCCACCGATCCAACAAGAGTTTAATAAAAGGCAAACAGTCTACTGGTTCAATGGATTTCTCGAACCCTTTTTTTCTTATATACTTACATACCTTCTTGAGTCTTCGACACTTTCTTTATGGTTTGCAATAAACTGATTATTATATAAATGTTGTTAACATAATCTATTTATATTAAAAATTTTGTTGTTAAACTTGCAGGTGCATTCATACATTACAATCTCCAATATTTTAATAGTATCATTCTTTAATTTTAATATAGTAACAATAGATAGTTTGGACAACGTTATAAAATAATAGATCAAGAAAACCATTTAGAATTATTATATTTAATTCCATTTTCATTTTTACAAGTACATACACTGAGAAAAAGTTCAGATTAATAATAACAATAATGTGACTAGTATAAATAAATCCCAGAGTGACAAATTACGAAAATTACTATATAGTTTCTAGTAAAACTATGACTATAGTTTATAATAAAAATTACTGTAACTAGGTTTGTAAATTTTAATACAATCTATAGTAATTTTCCTCGATTTGTCAGTCTATAATTTTAATTCACTAAACTAAACTATTGTCATTTTTTACAAATCATATTTTGTAATTTTTAATACAAAAGTTCTCAACGTGCAGATGCGATCAGAAATTAAATATGATACGCTATAGTCGTCGCTTTACTATACTAATTACATTTTTGCTACATGTAAGTACTCTCGTTCCGTATACGTTGCGCACGCGCGCGTGCGATTTTGAAGTATATAGAATAAAATAAATCTATGGAGAATCACACGGAATAATATAGATTAGTCTGGGTTACAGATCCAACTATACGTGAAATTAAAGACGCGTAAACGAGAGGATAGAAAACGGTCGATCGACGGAGCAGCTGTTCAAGGGATCAAGAGGATATATACCTTCCTTTTTTTAAGTGTTTTCGTATTTCTGAATTATACGAGCTCGATTTTTCCCGCGGTGTACGGGATGATTGCATTTTCGAAAGGTATATATATGTGTGTGTGTATCATTCGGTTTACCGTCTAAACGAATTTCTCCTTTTTTCCTTTTCTCTCGTTGTGAGCTTACGTTTAGAGGATCTCTTTGAGGATTACGTGCTACTTTCATTTGTATGTACAGTAAACACGTGTGTGTATACGTGATGTACCTATATATACTTTTATTTTTTATGCAGTGTATATACGATGAATTTTATAACAATATATAGATATATATACGTTTTCGGATCTTACGTGGATGTATCAATCTCGATCGATATAATTTATTTTACCATCGTATAATCTCCGTTCGTTTAAAAGTATATATAACTATACAAGAAAATAAATCGACCTGTGAAAGCAAAATTGAATCTCAAATCCAGTAACAATACACCTATCGTATATACGTCATTGAACTGAAAGAAAAGGAGAGAGACTCATTGGAATAATAAATGATGATTATTATATGTACGAATCAAAAGAGTTTTATACACATAAAAATTCGCGCAATGAAAAACCGGAGGTAAAAAGAAAACTAAAAATCCCTTTCATTATTACGCGGTATAATCTATATACCCTAAAAGGAGAAGCAACGAAGGATCAGATCAAAGTGAGGATCAACGACTTAAAAAACCGTAACGCTACGTTTATTCCGCGAGCCTCGTATTTGCTCTTTTGAAACGTGACGTGTACACGCGTGTACATATATATATATGTGTGTGTGCATCCGTCTGTTGTGGCTGTCAAAAGACATGTCGGAGGTCTCGATCTTTTCTTCCTACCTTCTTAACTTAGATTATATCTAGAATATATACCTACACATAATACTCAATTTCTTTTCCGCCGAATAAAGTTTTTCCGTGTATTGATTACCAGCTTTACGACAATCTGTATAACGCTATTTTGTATTGTAATTATATATCTATAGATGTATACCTCTCTTTTTATAATTGAAGATTATTTAAAATATTAAGAAAATTAATAATAATATGTTCGATTTTGAAACGACGGTTTATCGATAAAATAAGGTACGGTAAATATTACGTAAAAAAAAAAAGAAGTCAACAGCACGCGGGGTTCCCAAGCGGTCACCCATCCAAGTACTAACCGCGCTCAACGCTGCTTAACTTTGGTGATCGGACGAGAACCAGTTTTTTCAGCCTGATATGACCGTTGACGTTGAACTCACAGACGTATCTACATCATACAATTAGATATTCAAATAGAATACATCCCGAGTAGAAATGCTAGCCAGGCCGCCTGAATTAGAAAACAGGGCCTGAAAAGGCCGCCTGTTAAGGGCCGGGATACGAATGTAATGGAATTTAAGTCAGGGCCTAATTTTGTTAGTTCGGATGTGAGGTTATAGTAAAAGTCAATTTTGTTAGTTCGAATGTGAGGTTAGTAATAGTATCTACAAATTATATAGTATTGTATATAAATTTTCAGGTTAGAATTTTATCAAGAATTTTTTATAAATATAAAATGAATAAAAAAATTGATAATGCTCAGAAGCTTAATTTACTAAGAGTTCGAAGGTATCGATTGAAAAGGAAAATACAATATATAAATAGTGAAAGTTTAAAAAAACACTTTAATAATATAAAAGTTTATGCAGTATTATATTGCTTTAAATATGTGAAAAGATTTAATTTTGTATTGTATAAAAAAGTGCAAAGTTATTAATATTATATTATATTAAGATTGTTGTAATTATTTGGAAATTATATTAAACCATATATTTTAATTATATTATCTATAATATTTATGTTTAATAAATATTAATGTCTTAAAATGCATTTTATTCTATTTACAAAACCTATACGCACACACACGCACACACACACACACACACACACACACACGCGCATGTACGCACGCCTAATTAACCTTATATTTATAACTTTATATTAGTATATTTTGTGGTTTTTAAGATTACAAAGCTGTTACACATGTAAGATAACGTTTTTTTAACCTATTAACCTATACGGGCCATGCCCATGATCGACCCTTTACATGTGTTAGTTTTGAGATGTAAGACAACACATAAACTCGATTTCTATAGAAAAGTGAGAGAAAACAGTAAACCCAAATCCCCGTCCTGTAAAGGTTAAAAGTGATTCGATGTTTTTAGACATTAATTTTATTGAAAAAAGAAGCTTTTTTGAACCAGAAAATCCCCGTCCTCTAAAGGTTAACAATTAAAAACAAATGTAAAATAACAAATACATTCAGATTTAGTTTTTACTACTAATTCAGTGCCTTAATATCACCTGAACATACCCACAAAATAGTATTACATAAAACAGGCCCTGATCTCCACCCCATTACATTTTTTAAAGGTCCTTTACAGGCACCTGTTCAGGGCCTTTTAATATTCGTCAGGTACCTGAACAGGGCCTACTTTTTGCCTGGAAATCATTTCTACTCGGGATTATGTGGATCTACAAGGATGATCCTTAATTATTTGCCTTATCCGATCCTTACTCAGGATGTGACAATTATCTCTTCCTTTATGTTTTCACCGTTTATAGTATTTTAAATAGTGAGTTTCAAAAAATTATTTTAATTTTTTTAACCACCACTTCCTGCATTGAAGTTTCATTACTCTGTTCACTTTCGATGTTTAATTTTGAAATACTATATATTTTATTTCTTATTTGGACAATACGTAAACGTTTAAATTTTTTTAGTATCACACATATGTTTGCTTATTAAGATGTATAAGAGTCAATTTGTACCGACCGAGTCAATCGATTCTACAAAACTATTGTAGTTAACTATATATGTATTTGATATATTATGAGAAACTAATACATCATTGACCTTCGTTATAATGTTATCCATCCATGTACTCAATTACAAAAATATCATTACATTAAAAAATACGAAGTTAATATAAAATTTTTTAAAATTTTGTTCTAATGTCATTTTTGAATGAATTGATATTTTCGTATGAAATTCGGCACAGTGATATTGGGAATATAACAGATATGGCAGACGGTTGTGTACCGAATACATAGAAAGCATGGATCAGATTGCAGTTTTTTTTAAATTTTTGCGAAAAGTAAACGTATATTTTCCGAAAAATTATTTGTTCTGAGTAACAGAATAATTTTTTAATAAAATAAAAAAAATTTTTTTGTTTTTACAAATTTTCCTTTTTGCGAAATTCACAAAAGAATGTAATCTGACCTATGCTTCCTGTGTATTGCCTACAATAATTCGCCATGACATGGGTGTATTATATTGCCAATAGATAATACTCAAATGAAAGACAGTGATATATCTTTTTTTTTTCATAAGTTACCATATTTATTTAGTTTTCAATTAATTCGTCGGTAAAATTTGACTATTATATCTTGCAAATGTAACTTTGTTTTTTTTTCTATATGTACTCCGTGTAATAAAATTTAAAAAATCTTATGAATATTGTACATTCTATATTACCTACCATCAACATTAAAAAAATAATATTAGTTTTCAAAATAATCTTTATATTAGGAAACATAAACGTAATTAAACACAAAAATCATGTACAAAAAGGAATTTTATTTAACATTAAACGCATATAGGAATTGGGCAACAATCAGGATATATTTTTGAAAGATCCGCCGGTTTCGTACCTCGAAACTGTCCGCGCGAGCAATACGGCATGGGGCATCTGAATACACAAAAATATATTAATATTAAAAATAACAATGTTAATTAACTTATAAAATATACATTGATATTTACGTATTTGCAGACATGCTGGAACTGCCATGACTCCCATTATTAAAAAAATAACACTCCACGTACGAACACTCGTGTGCACTGTGAGACCTTTTAATGTGCTCGTCGCAGCCTTCTACAAAATCAATATTAATGAATATAAACACGTTTTTTAAAAATATTTTTGTTTTTTTTCTAAATTTATTTACGTACTGAACAATGTAACTTGAATCGTAAGAGTTACAAGATAAAAACTATGCAAAACAACGAATAATTTCATATTATATATATTTTTTTTATGTACGATACACGTCGACTGCTGCTATATTAATAAACGCCGACTGACACCGGAATAATCAAGTCCATCAAGGTTTTATATCACTTTTTTGTTATCGCGCGAATCAAAATAATGCGTTATGTGATTGAATTTAATTGAAACCTCGTAATAACGTTTAAACTTGTTTACCAAATAAATGGAGATAGACGACTGTAAGTCCACAAATGATTGCGATGTTTCTTTTATAAAATGAACAGGAAACTAAACAAATTTGATACGGATCTATTGTGGAATTCGATGTGGATTTTTTTTTGAGTTAGGTAATTCGTACATTGTATTTTTTTAACCTATTATTCAAAGGATATGTGCATATACTATAGAATTTAGTTATCTTTATTTACGTATTTTACTATTTTTACTGTTATCTTATAGGTATTATATGTAAAAATTTCGATTTTTATCTATTGTACTACACTTCGATAAAATTATTTAAATATATAATTTTATGTTTTGTTATAAAAAAAAGCGTATGTATATCACCCTTAGTTTTACATACTGATTCTAAAAAAAAAAGTTTTGCGGTTCGAAAATTCAATTTTTTATTAAAATACGCAACTATACGCATCGATCAAAAAATACGTGCAACGAGATATTTTACATATACGGATTATTGGTAATATTAAATTTTATAACAAGTTTGGAGTTACACTCACGATTAAATTACATACTATATTCAGGAAATACCCTAAATATATGTACCGATAGACATTTTACCGACGGCTAGTTGACCGACGGATAATTGACGAATATTATCGGCCACGTGCAGTTTGATCAGCGAGAATACCTAACTAATTAATCTCAATGTGTAATACTGAATAATTAATCATTTTTCATACTTCAAGATATTTAACTATTTATTAATCATTTTTTATAATTCAAGTTATTTAACTATTATTTGGTTTATGGATTTATTTGATTTTCGAGTTATTGGCGTTATTGGGTTATTAAACGAAAACTGCTGTTAACTCCAAACTAATCTAGTTTTACCGATATATTTATCAAATCGTAGGTCAGTTTTCTCGCAAATTAATTAAACCGACATTTGATTGCCTACAATAATTCGCCATGACATGGGTGTATTATATTGCCAATAGATAATACTCAAATGAAAGACAGTGATATATCTTTTTTTTTTTCATAAGTTACCATATTTATTTAGTTTTCAATTAATTCGTCGGTAAAATTTGACTATTATATCTTGCAAATGTAACTTTGTTTTTTTTTCTATATGTACTCCGTGTAATAAAATTTAAAAATCTTATGAATATTGTACATTCTATATTACCTACCATCAACATTAAAAAAATAATATTAGTTTTCAAAATAATCTTTATATTAGGAAACATAAACGTAATTAAACACAAAAATCATGTACAAAAAGGAATTTTATTTAACATTAAACGCATATAGGAATTGGGCAACAATCAGGATATATTTTTGAAAGATCCGCCGGTTTCGTACCTCGAAACTGTCCGCGCGAGCAATACGGCATGGGGCATCTGAATACACAAAAATATATTAATATTAAAAATAACAATGTTAATTAACTTATGAAATATACATTGATATTTACGTATTTGCAGACATGCTGGAACTGCCATGACTCCCATTATTAAAAAAATAACACTCCACGTACGAACACTCGTGTGCACTGTGAGACCTTTTAATGTGCTCGTCGCAGCCTTCTACAAAATCAATATTAATGAATATAAACACGTTTTTTAAAAATATTTTTGTTTTTTTTCTAAATTTAATTTACGTACTGAACAATGTAACTTGAATCGTAAGAGTTACAAGATAAAAACTATGCAAAACAACGAATAATTTCATATTATATATATTTTTTTTTGTACGATACACGTCGACTGCTGCTATATTAATAAACGCCGACTGACACCGGAATAATCAAGTCCATCAAGGTTTTATATCACTTTTTTGTTATCGTCCGAATCAAAATAATGCGTTATGTGATTGAATTTAATTGAAACCTCGTAATAACGTTTTAAACTTGTTTACCAAATAAATGGAGATAGACGACTGTAAGTCCACAAATGATTGCGATGTTTCTTTTATAAAATGAACAGGAAACTAAACAAATTTGATACGGATCTATTGTGGAATTCGATGTGGATTTTTTTTTTTGAGTTAGGTAATTCGTACATTGTATTTTTTTTAACCTATTATTCAAAGGATATGTGCATATACTATAGAATTTAGTTATCTTTATTTACGTATTTTACTATTTTTACTGTTATCTTATAGGTATTATATGTAAAAATTTCGATTTTTATCTATTGTACTACACTTCGATAAAATTATTTAAATATATAATTTTATGTTTTGTTATAAAAAAAAGCGTATGTATATCACCCTCAGTTTTATATACTGATTCTAAAAAAAAGTTTTGCGGTTCGAAAATTCAATTTTTTATTGAAATACGCAACTATACGCATCGATCAAAAAATACGTGCAACGAGATATTTTACATATACGGATTATTGGTAGTATTAAATTTTATAACAAGTTTGGAGTTACACTCACGATTAAATTACATACAATATTCAGGAGATACCCTAAATATATGTACCGATAGACGTTTTACCGACGGCTAGTTGACCGACGGATAATTGACGAATATTATCGGCCACGTTTGATCAGCAAGAATACCTAACTAATTAATCTCATTGTAATACTGAATAATTAATCATTTTTCATAATTCAAGTTATTTAACTATTTATTAATCATTTTTTATAATTCAAGTTATTTAACTATTATTTGGTTTATGGATTTATTTGATTTTCGAGTTATTGGCGTTATTGGGTTATTGAACGAAAACACTGCTGTTTACTCCAAACTGATCTGTTTTACCGATATATTTATTCAAATCGTAGGTCAAAGTTTTCTCGCAAATTAATGAACCGATTTGTCTGAAATTTTGGCGACTATAATTAAAAATATAAAAATTAAGGAATAAATCAAATATTCGAATATTTCTATATTATTAAAATTTTGTTAATTATTTAAAATGTATACTTATAGACAAATTTTATTCTCTTAAATGCGCTTTGTAATTTTATAATCTTGAATAAGTTGTCCTCCCTTCATTTTTATATTTTTAATTGATCGCCAAAATTTCAGACGAATCGGTCGATTCATTTGTGCGAAAACTTTGACTTACGATTTTTTTAAAATATCGGTAAAACAGATCAGTTTGGCGTACCCTTATATAAATCAAATAGTTACATTTAATCTGCTCCTCTGGACGTGTCGTATATTTCTACTTAATTTGTATAATACGTTGGAAAAACCTAAAAATCAGTTTGGGAATGTATGGGGCAAAGACATAGTGAATAAATAATTCAATGTGATGTAACCAATCGACTGTTTATTTCTCCTTCACTTTTCTGATAATTAAAAATGTATCTTAACGCTATCATATGATTATATATATATATACTATCACACTAATCACCTCACTGTTGAATTTATGCAAATCAATACGTATAATTTATTTTGTTTTTTAATCGCTCGAGTACGGTTTACACAATTTTATATTTTGTCATCTAATTTTGCATCAATTAAAATTCCTTCGATTTATGGGTAAAATCACATAGTCAATTGTAATTATATCACCTTATACCTTTGACATACTGATGTTACATTCTCTATTGAATTCGCATTTGATCGTTACGTTACGTAGTAACGGTGTAAAAATGATAAAGGTGACAAAATTAACGAATTATCAATTTCTCATTGTTACATGAAACGAAAAACTATCATCTCGAAACGGCACGTTTTTGTACGTGTGTTTATTGTGTAAAATGTGTCTTGGTGTATACAATGTGTGTGAGTGTGTGGATATACGTTTGCCACTTTCGTTTATTTTTACGCAATAGTAAAAACGCGTACGATGCAAATTATGAATTAATTGTGCCCGTCGTCGCTCACCACATATATTTTATTTCGTTCATGTATGGATATGTATCGTTTTATTTCTTTTTCTATTATTCTCACGTATTTGCTGTACTACGATTTGTCAACTTTTCTCGTAGTTATTGCTGTTTATCAGTGCTTCGTTATACCGAATGAGGTGTCGTTTTTAAATTCTTATCGATTATGATTTTGATTCTCATTTTCATTATGGTTATTACTTTTCGTCCGTGTGTGTTTCGCAGACACTTGTTTTATTTGATTTTAGTTATATACGCGGTATATCAATTGTTATTGAGCAAACACATTTTTTGAATCTCGCTACGAAGAAAATAATGTAGTTTTTTTTTGTAAGTTATGTAAATATGATAGATTTTGTTATTACTTAGTAACTGGTGTAGATAGAAAGGATAATTAAATCGGTAAAAATCAAACGTCACCTCAATCATTTAACATACCTGATAGTACCAACTGAATACATTATAGTTATCGGCTCTACGATGGTTTTTGATTCATTTATTTATGTATTTTTCTTTTTTTTTATTTCATCACTACGTCTTAAAAGTATACACACATATTTTCCGATAAAAGTGGCTAAAACGGTACTTTACTATAGGAATTATTTTTCATTTTCCGATAATAATTATCTGGTGTATTTTCCCATAACGTTGGTGAAGTATTGGCATTCTTTTTTTTTTTATAACAACTACGGACGAGCTTACAAAATGCTTCTATCTCTTTACTAACATAATATAAAACTAAAAGAAAAAAAATTGTTAGTTTGTGAAATGTTTAAAAAACAAACGAACGATACAAAAAATAAAAATGCGTATAATTGAACACTGTAAATTCGAAATTAGTATACCACTTATATGTGAATAGTATGTATAAATCGAATTCGCGTAAGAGTACGAGGTAATTTTTTTAACTGTTCTATATATCGAATACTTTTTATTTCGGTCTACAAAAACGATCGTAATTTCTAATTTTCAATGCTCAACGTAAAAGGGAACGTAACTATATATAGACAAAAGATTTTCTAAAAAAAAGAAGGAATAATCAAACGTCATTTTTCTATCGGTGCAAAATCGTTGGTGTTCAATATAGAGACCTACAAATTACCTATATATAGTGCATCTAAAAAAGAAGAACCTTAGTCAAGGCTCTTATATGTGTATTTACAATATTCTTTATCATTTTGTTATTTTTTTTTTCATTTTAATACATACTAAATGACTTTTCCCAGAAAAGCACGTACACCGAGCGGAAGATAGAAAAACATCGAGTTCCACATATTCGTCTGTAGATTTTTTTTTTGTATTTTAATCAGGGATAAGCGCGATAATGGATCATTCGCATGATACTTTCTTATACAATTGCCTATCTAATCGATAAAGATCGAATGTTAATATAAGTTTATTATTAGTTTTTTTCTTCGTTGCGCATTCACTGGCTTGATATTCTCACTCATTTTTAAAAATGCATTACGCATCGATACAAGCAGTAGAGATTAAGTTTTGTTTTGATCGTCTACGGAGATTTTTTGGGATAAAAAATTCTGTCTGCGCATTTCTTTTGGTTTAACATAAATTAAAAAGTCGTTTCGTTTTAAATTACATAAATATATACAGTATTTTTTAAAATCCTTTTTAACTTAAAATTTTGTTTAAATAATATACATTTATACATTTAATGTTAGATGCAGGTCCGTACAAGTGTGGTATCTCAGATTCATAATACGGAAAGTATTTTTTGTTTTTTAAAATGCAATTCCTTCTATTTTTATTCATAAAATACACGTTACTGTTAATTTATATTATTAAGCTGTTTTATAATCTTCGATCTAAATCACTATTTATTTAAAAGTAAATTATAATTGCCTATTAATTAAATTATCCGTGTACTTGGTCCACGACCGAAATTGTACTAAACATTTTTTTCTTCACAAAATTTTAATGAGAGTTCTATTAGATGCATTTGGAAGACTCATTATAGATTGTTACGCTTTGAAAATCTTATGGTCTCGTCGAACAATCAACAAGTTTTAAAAACAGTCGAAACGAATTAAATTAAATTCTTTCGCGTATTTACGTTTCAAAAAGATAAGTTTTCTTTTGCTTCAGACAGAATTTCCTACGCATAAAAGATATCGTGGAAACAAAAGGATAGAAAATAAAAATAAATGTATTTGTGTATATTATCTGTTTTTCATTCGACGTGTTTCTTTTTATGTTGAATAAAAATAATATAAATTCTTGTAAACGTACGAATATATATATATATAGCAACGAACAAAAATTTAAGCTACGTTTCGGATGATTTACATTTACATATACATACAATACATACATTATTATTATATATAATCTTTACAATTATCGATAATAAATACCTAGTAGCAGAAATTAAATACCGGTTTTCTTTTTATATATATTTACAATACGTTTGATAGACGCAGCTATGTAATAGTTTAATATCTATATATGTATACGCACTTCCTATCACTCACACACGCATGCACATGCATACATAATTTCATGAAAATATCTTAGTACATATTCTGTGCCCGATACAGGAGTTATTTACGATTGTGTGTATTCTCTTTTTTATTTTTGTAGTGCCTGTATTAAAGTACGTTTTAAAATTTCCAAGTAAGCATAAACATTTTCTCTTTGCTTTAAGCTTATACAAAAATACCTGGGTGTTATATTTTACGGCTTTGAAATAATATAAAATTTGAGATATGGTCGGAAAGATTGCTCGACTTGTTCGGTTATGCATTTAGGCCTTGCGTTTTTTATGTGATTTACGGATGAGAGTTTAGATGCAAACGAAAATTCTAAAGAAAATGATATTTAAATAGTACGGAACGTATTGCTGCGTAAGTAAAATAGTAATTGCGTAAAATATATCATCTCTTTACGTAGCACAGTGGTTGTACATAGACTGTTCAACAATATAGAAAATTCGGTATAATAACTCATTGAACAATATTAGTTTTAAAAAAATCCCATTGCACATCTAATTTTTCTTCGCAACAGCGATAAGATATTTCATTTATACTAATACCTATCTGACACATATTCTTTAAGTATATCAATAATAAGTTTTCACTTTATGTTCATGTAAATAAATAAATTAAATAAATAAATAAATAATGTAACTATATTTTTTTATATACAATTATATGCGTTAAGTGAAAAAAAACAAACCAATAATCATTTCTTCAATTATTTTTCGTTCTAAATCCTCATCCGTAAAAATATTATTTTAAAAACCGAACGCAAATATATTATACCATCATTACAGACTTATTTCATTTACAAATAAAATACATACATGTATTCATTTTCGATGTCGGCAACACATTATCATAATTGCTTTACGAGTGAATTCCTGTATTCTCAGTCGTATTGTGTATGTATATATATATATTTTTTTAAAACATTCCTTCACCCATTCATACTGTTAAACGAAAAGAAAAAGTCACGTACACGCAAAACGAAGAAAGCACCAAAAAATGCCTTTTTATTTATGAAATGCCTCGTAAAATTTAATAATAATAGCATTCGTACATGCGAAAAAGTCGGCTTAAAGCTTGGGCAACTATTAACAATTCTTAATTTATCCAACAAAATGTCTCTCGTCTATATCAATTCATATACAATAGTATATGTAACAGTTAATTTCCTTTACTTAATGAGTTTCATGTTATTATAATTTTTTTGTTTATCTTTTTATATTCGCTTTCAGTCAATACCATGTGCCCCGAGTCACGCATTTAAATTTAAAGCGCTGACACGAAACTACCAATGGTCATCTACTATTTAATTCGACGTACTTGGTGTTCTTCCTTGTCCGATCGACAGAATTTACGAAATCTGTCGACCATTGAAAACGTATCTATCTACATAAAGCTAGACAAAACGGGTATCTTTTTTTTCGTAAAATACCAAAAGAAAAATTTGAACGAAAAAATCATTTCTCCTAAGTCTTCTTCTTTTACTTCTTTTTTACTGTACAATGGTTACACACACATACGTGGAATAAAATAAATAATTCCCTATTAATCAGCGCCAAGCGTTTTAAAAAGCATATCACTGAAAAGTGTATATGTATTTATATATAGTTACGTTTTTTTTAAAGCGTTCCCTTTTTATTTTTACAGTGCGCTACTTTTTTTTCGCTCTATATTGACATTATTTTTTTCGGCGCTTCGATCACCTTGTCATTTTTATCACAACACAGGAAGTTCGACTTTTTTTTTTGATTGTAAAGAATGCTTTTATGTAACAAACGCTGGTTTCTTTTTTCTTCTAAGTATAGAAATCGCTATAATACCTCACGGAGGCAGCAATTTTTTTTTATTTTTTGTACAAGATTCGCTTATGGCGAATCAAAAAAAGCATGTCTTGCTAAATTAATAATAATAATGATGAACAAGGAAATGAAATGTACATTTAGGTGGATGCATCTAATTTTGAGTTTGTGGCTTTTTTCCACCACGTGGTTTTATTGATTCTGATATTTGCCACATTGCTTCCTCGCATAGGAAATCGCTGAAGTTGTTGAAGAACGTGATTATTCGCTCGTTCTTCTTAAAGTTGTATGTTCTGAAAATGTAATGAATTACTCAGTAGCTAATAATGATTATTTATAAAATTTTATTTTAAAAGTTCTTTTCTATTTGCGGTGAAACCCAGTTCTTAATCAGAATACAAAAAGTGAAAAGTAGATTTTTATATTATGTATGATAAAATCACTATTTATATAGAATAGAAAAAATATATTTTATGAACTTGCATCATTTTATAGTCAAACTATTATTAACTTATATATTTAAATGTATTAAATAAAAGAAATTTTAAAGTACAGAGAATTATGTATACTTACCCCTTTTTAAATCTCTTCATATTTTCTACTATATTAAATTGCTGCCACCGTTTCGAGAAATTGATACTACCGTCAGTCAACAAATCACTGTTTCCTATGTGCACAAAAGTCAAATCTTGGAGTACGAGGCCACTGAAAAATAAGCAATTTATAAAATACAAAAAGCCAATAAATAAATTAATTAACATAGCATATCACAAAAAAAATAATAATAATATCTGATTTTAATATTTGGAAACTTATAGCCCATTAATATAATGCACTTAATAGAAACTTGTATATTTATAAAAAAAATTTTAGATTAAAATCTCTTATATCGAATTTCTACACAAGTTCTTGAATGAAAATAGTTACATACATGTACGGTATACATGGCGGTTGTGTTTCGGCTAATGCCTGTCGGTATGCCCTAAAACTACTGGAACTATCAATTAATGCACAATATTCTTTCAGTCCTTCCGTAATATGTTTTTGCCATTCGAGTCTTCTGATTGGCGCGCTGTCTAATGCCGACAACAATGCTAAATAGCTGTTGAAATTGTTGATTTTCCTTAGATGCTTCATTATTTTAATGAATTTCACAACATATTTTTCTCGATCTTTTGCCTCATTTTCCAATCTGCGAATGATATATTCGTTCAAAATCATAAATTACACACGAAATAAAATAAATTATTAATCCAATTTTACGAACCTATGCTCTAAAATCCTCGACCTTGCCCAGTACGACATCTTATTAAAATGCTCTGTGAATCTCGTGAGATTAGGACTTCGTTCTTCATTTTGCTCTTGAGCCCAAACGAGTACCTCCGGTATTTCAATTTTCATAAAGAGTTCGGCGTCCAATAAAGTCATTTGTTCAGCTATTTGTTCGCTCTTAAAGTCTAGAAGTGATGCTTGTTTAGTAGAGACACTTAATGACGATAATATTGGTTGAGCAGTTTGAAGTTGTTTACACGCGTGTTTTTCTAAAATTTTAACTCGTAACGCTTTAGCCATCGTTAAGTCGCCACTGCATACTAATTGTTGGACGAATTCCATTAAGGTTTGTAGGAGAGTATCGTCAAGGTCGGAGATACTGTAAACGTAAAAATTAAGTCAATGATTTTGGATTATCAATAAATAAATGCAACAATAAATAAATAAAATAGTTTTAATTAAAACTTACGTTAAGTCGCTGACAACTCTGACCAGCAGAGAAAAAGCTTCCCTAGCTGCTCGCTGTTTGACGAGATCCGGCGAGCATGAAAACCGTTGATGTCGCCTATGCAATTTTTTGATCAACTCTAACGGCGACATGAAAGTTCTGTACGTCGTTAAAAATGCTTCCTGATACAGGAAATCTATAAAAAATGATATTTTATATTGATACGCGTGTCCACTATTTATACAATCACGTAATATATTTTATGATACTTTTTAGACTACAACTAACCTGATTCTTTCTCATCTAATGCGGGTTTGGAAAAAAAAGATGATATGATGTTAATGCAGTGTTGCTGTGATATTATAATCTAATATAATCTATACGTGATTTTTACGATGATTTTTCATAATTGGAAGTTTTGATTTATTGACGTTTAATAAATTATTGATAAGTTATTCTACTTCGAAACTATTTTTAATTTTTTGTTATTTATAATAAATAGTTCAAAATTTTTCATTATATTCGTACCAAAAAAAAGTTCTAAAATCTAGTAAAATGATCTAAATACTTTCGTATAATTTTTAAATAATTCACTATCAATAGGTAACTATATTATGGTTTAAAACCAAATATATGTAAACTACCATACAAAACTTTTAGATAGGTAAATAAATTTTTACCCCAATTTTAAACACGTATGTCTTCAAATTTTGATCGAACAGAATTTGAAAAACAAAACCATTTTGTAGTACTCTCCAAGAGCTTTCTTTATGTTTAATTAAATTTGTTTTTAAATAGTTTTATTAATTTTTCTATTTTTTGTATTAAGTTCAATTATTTGAACAAGCTTTTACATGCTTATAATAAAATATTGATATCTCTATATTAGCGTAAAAATTATAAGTGATTAAACTAAATTAAAAAAATTAATTTTACTCTTATATTTAACAAAAAGTATGTAAAAATAAATATAATCAGACAGAAAGAAAGCTCTTGGAGAGTACTTTAACAAAAATTTTTTTCTGTGCGATTAAAGTTGGCAGAGATACACGTGTTTAAATTTGGGGTAATAATTTATTAACCCATCTAAAATTTTTGTACGGTACTGTATATTTTTAGTGAAAAAAATATATAACAAATTTAAATAATTTTATTGATTTCGATTAAATGTCAAATCATTCTACCAAATGATAAGAAACATCATGCAATTTTCCAATTATTCAAAAAGACAACAATGTAATCGTGTATACCATGTTTGTTTGCTTTCGTAGCGTGAATGAGCAATCCGTCAGGATGACCACCCCTTATGTCAGGTCCTTCTTCCTCTGGCTTTTTAACAACTAAGTACTTGTTTATTTCCAATTCGTCTAATATACTGTCATCTTGATCAACATCTCGTAATTCTAACGAATCGTCGATCGATATCGTCGACGGTGCCTTACTCGATGCTCTTGGCGAACTCTCAAGATTCAAATTGTTATTCTGTCAATAGGAATAAAAATATCGGTTTTAGTTTAAATTTCAGTGACAACGTCTATCTTTAAATCTGTTTTACCGTCCCCAAATACAGTTTTTAATGTATAGAAACTTGACCGGTAAAATAATTGTACGATCTTATTTTCGAGAACAATTAATTTAATTATAAATTTAATTCGATTTACCAAAGAAACATTACTCGTCGGTGTAACATCTTTGATATCGGGTGCAGAAGGTGTAAGTGTGATAGGTTCCTCGGATTTGACAGGTGTCGAAGTAACGATCGGATCGTGTCTGACTAGACTCGTAGGTTTTGGAGATATCGGCGGCGGTGTGGCGTTCGGTTTTACCGACCGAGATCGTTTAGGTGGTAACGCTGGTGGTAAATTCGAATTGCTACCAATTTCGCGTATCGTCGGTGGCATTCCAAAATTGTGACTGTAAATCAAATCGATTATATGAATATATATTTAAAAAAATTTTTTTTTCGTAATAAATAATAAATAGAAAAGATAGTACTATAGCATACAATATTTATTATCTATTTTTTCGTAATGTTCTTTCTTTTTAATATTAATTTAAATTTCATTTAATTAAAATTTTTGTGGTATACGGTCAAAAACTATTTCTACTATAACAGCTGAGGCACTAAGATTTTTTAATATCGCATATTGTATCTATTAAACAAATTATAAAGCTGATAATTGGATCACTACGTTGAATTTTACTGAAGCGTTAAAAAAAATATTAACGATATTTTAATAAAGATTAAACCTGACAATTGGTCAGAGTAAAGTATTTTTTCAAGCAAAAAATTTCTAAAACGCTACATTTCAAATAAATTTACTGGTGTAAGAAAATTGGTAAAAAAAAAATAATAAACATCTCACCTGGTACTATCGTGCAAACACATTGTATGGGTCATGAACGAGCAAGATTGCGTCGTCGTCAATGCCATCTCGTGTTGCTGCCATTCAGCTTGCATCGAATTGTAAGCAGCTACCGAATGTCTCGTTCCCAAACCCGAGATAAAATCGTTGTTACTGTGCGAACAGTTACCAAACATCTCCATGTACGCCATTACTGAAAATTAAATATTCGTGTCGATATAGGATACATCTACTCGCATAATCTACATCTACATGATCTATATATGTATCGTCTAAATATCGTAAAGCAAGCTAGATTTTTTAAATTTAAGATATAATGTGGTTCGATCGATGTTTACATCATACATGTAATGAGCTGTTTCGTATTGGTACATATACGGAAATAAATGGTTTATCGAAGCGAAGTGTATATTGTTTATTAAAGGTCGTCGAAACACTTGGAATTAGAAAAATTGTAATACTGTAAAATTTGTTAAAATTACTGCAACGAAAATAATAAATATTTATTAATTAAATTTGTAATTTACGGTATACTACATTTTTTTTTATTCTGACAGTTTGTATGCATCCATTACCAAGCGATACACTGAGAAAAAAATTTGGGTAAAAGTGACGATATTGTTTATTGATGAAATTACAGGTTCGAATATACTGCACAGTTAAATTTACTAAAAATCTATTAATTTTTACTACAATATTTATAATATTAACTATAACTTACGTAAATTTTACTAAACAGTATAGTAATTTTTTGCATTTTGACCGTTTGTAACTTTATCGCTAAACGATATTGTAATTTTTACCAGAATATTTTTCTGAGTGTATATACTAATATAAAGTGTTATTATACGAGTGTAATGAAATAATCGAATAAACGAATGAGTAATTTTTTTATAGATTAGCTATACAGGTACACTGTTCAATTTTAAACACCAACGTGGATTATAGTATTGGTCATTCGAATTCAGAAACGATTCAATCAATAAATTGTGGAGAATAGCCATCGATATAATATAAATAAGTATAACAAAAACTAGCGATTTAAAGTAAAAATACAAAGTGAATCTTATTGGAAACCACTTGACACTGGCATATGCGAGGTAACAAACGTTTATTTAAAACTTTTACGCGAACTATTCGACAGTAAGATAGCGCGATTATACTTAAAAATTAAGCAGAAATAATGAATATGCAAACACGTATATCAAAATAATTGTGGTAAATTAATATACTCTTGACTTTACGCGAAATAAAAAAAAAATACAATTAATCGTCTTGGTGAAAAATATATGATACTCCGATATCCTAGGTATACAACGAGAGGTATGAATACATAATATACTCTTCACGTTCCTACGTCTCACTTTCACGCGCAAATTAATCTAATATATTTTTAATACACACACACACATATACACGTATCGAACTGTTCCTCTTCAATCAAAAGAGAAAACTCACCGAATTTACCTCGCACGACACAGTATCACGATGTTAAGAAAAAATAATTAAACTCGACCGATTCACACATGTGTTTCGCGTACGTACACATCGAACGAGATAAATAATATTTCTCAAATCCAACGAAGCTAACATTCAACGAGGAAATGCAAAAGAAGAAAAACAACACAAAAAAAACTCACTCGAACGCGCGTGCAGCCTGAGGAAAATCATCTTGGTGTGTATACACATATGTAATATGTATATGTATGTATTATACGCGTGTGTGTGTGTTTGTGGGTATTACGTAACTACGAAATACAACACACACACACACACACAGAAAATGAAAATATGCGAGAGACGCGGAAAAACGAGTGCATATATACCGCGATCAACGATCGACTGCCTCAAAGGTATATATACGTATTATATAGGAGTGTCGACAATAATAATCAACGAGGAGGTCAATTCGATGATGAGATAATTACGTGGTTCGTTCACGCGGTCACGCGACCGTATTTTCGGTACATTTTACCATTTTACTTTCTTTGGTGCAGCAGGTATAGCTCGTTTTGTATCCTATATAGGGTTATCTTACGTGCTTTTTGCAATGGAATTACGAACGTTATTATCGTTGCAGAGGATTATCGATTTGATCGTGCTGCACGATCGGTATTGCAGATTCGCACTGTTTCTTATCGTACCTATACCACGTATTTTATCGTGTTGTACACTAACAAAAATAGATTTTTTTATCTAAACTGAATTTTTGTTAAATATGTCTCAAAAAGAAAATCTATATTCGATTCAATGTAATTTTTCTACAATCGAGCGAAATGTTCGTTTTCAAAAAGATCCAATATTCGGAAATCAAATTCCTCTCGATTATAAAGAAATCGCACTGGATCAACAGGATTTTCTTCTTGAGGCGTATTATTAAATAGAATTCCGCTTACATTAAAAATCTATTTTTTATTTCAATGTATATAATTATTTAATTAAAAAACACTGCGACACGCAGCACATAAAGCTCGTGTATTGTTGTCAGATTTAATTTTAAATCTGGTTATGATTTAAAAAAAGAACACGTTGATTTTTAATAATACAATTTAACTATGTTCATCCCTACCACAAAACTGTCCCCTATATCCTAAATCGTCTCCTGCGTGTCTAAATATCCCAGCAAAAGCGAAAAAAATGCATTTTAAAAAAAAATTGTTTGCCACAATTATATATAGCTATATATATACACATAATTGATTAAATGAAGCTTTATATACACGAAGGGATGAGGTAAAACAATAAACTCGCAACATGCCATAATAAGCGAAAAATATTGCATGAAAATTTCATGTGTATATGATGAAAATAAAAAAGATGTAAAAACGTATATTTAAAAAAAAAACTATATAAAAATATGTTTATATTGATCTTCAATATATACATATGGAAGTTATATAGAGTGTGTGGGTATATATAAATGTAATTTGTGTGGGCGAAAAATCCCACTTACCGGAATATGCCACAGATTGGAACACTGGAGGACAACAAAACATTGCGTCAGTTTCATATCGCAAACAAAATTGGAAGATATTATTATATTTTTACTTCTTTTTGTATCGATCGTTTTCTTGGTTGCGTTTCGGATTAATCCAAATGAAAATTTTTCACATTTGCATGTGGATAATCTTTTCGACGAGTTGCTTCAACAATGTCGCATTCGTAAATCGCGAGCTTTTGAGGTTTATTGTATTACCATTTTTTTAATTATTAATGAAATTTTGAGTCGATGGAAAATATTTTTGTTCGTTTAAATTAATTTTTTTTTTCAAACCCAAAAGGTCTTCAATTTGTAAACAATGTATCAACGTGTTACCAAGTATGCGTAATTTAAAAAAAATGTCATTGATACATATTCCTACTTGGTAAAATGAAATAACGTATTTGTTAATCTTTGCCATAATTATTAAACAATCGTTTACATTGAATTAAAGAATACTTTCACAATAATTGCAAGTTGAGAATTAAAAAATTTTGACAGAAAAAATAGTAAAGTTGTGATACACAAAATATTGCTCAACGTATATTTCAAGATGTAATGAACAATGATACATTTATTGGTCAAAAAATGACAAAATCTCTAATGAATTTCCTATTCGAGAATGAGGATATTCATATATCGCAACCTTATAGAGAGATAAATACAACATATTGACCATATTAGACAAAAATGTAACATTATTTCATTAATTGACACCTACCTCGATTTTCTTATATAAATATTTAATGTATATCAAAATATTTCGTTTGGAATAAAAAAAAATAAAACAAAAATTAATTAAAAATTCAAAATATTGTTCTGACAAGTTCCAAATGAAAATTGTACGATTATTCAGGTTTCGTTTGGCTTACAATTAATTAAAATCTAAATAGTCAGTTTACATTGTAGATGAAAGTTAGTTATCATTATTAAAAAATTCCTCATATAGAGCGCATAAGTTTCCTAATTCTGTAAAAAAAAATTGTATTTCACATAATACATATTACACAAAGAAATCGTCAGTGAAACACTTGATATAAAAAAATGTGTACGCAACGACAAAAAAATCTCACTCGAATTTATATGTAATATATATATATACGTATGAAAACGGAAAACTGGCAAAAACGAACAAACGCAGATAAATTTCAAAGTACCACAATCATTGGGTGACATATATATAAATATGTACGTATATATATCGACATTAAGCAACTGTTCCATTGAATAAGCCATTAAAGAAGTAGTATAGACAGATACACATATACGTATATGTATATATGTATATATGTATATGTGTGTATGTATAAAGAAAAATGTGAGAATACTTACTGTGTCGTTTCTTCATCGGTAAAGGAGGTGGTCTATTGTTGTCAATCGGACTGTTACCATTGCTTGTGTGCAAACTGCATGTCGATAGATGCTCATTTTCCGGTACGTTATCGTATTGGGACGGCAGTCGATCCTTTCGACGTTTCGAGCGTTTCTCCGGCAATGCCGGGGGTATACCGTTTGCGTCGGAATTGGCTAAAGCTTCGATTTCCTGTCGATTTCCAATTCGTTCGTTATGTAGACGTTACAACACTTACTTAACACTATTAATCATTAAATCTACTTTGCGAAAGGCGCTATTACATTATCCACCAAATTTAAACTATATATAAGATTGCAAATTTTCCGATATATCAAGTGCGAGAGACGTGAAACGATATCAACGTATTCCATGTACATAGTGATTATCATTCGTATATTCTGTAATTTGATAACTCGGTCGATAATGTTAATTAACAGTACGAAATTGACTTTTACGTAGAACAAAAAACTACAGCGTGCAAAGAAAATAATATAAAAAGGTGAATCAGATAGTGAATAATTAATTCGTAAAAATATAGGATCTATAGAATCGATACACAATTAATCGATAATTAAGGGGGTGGCTTATCCGATGGATTACCGACCGAGCCAAAAAAGGTAATTATTACATTTATTTAAAAAAATACGCAATTTTATGCATAACCCGAATACAGAACTGCACTAGATATTTAAATAATAAGTCGTTCTACAAAGTTTCAGGTCAATACAACCAATAATCCTCAAATATTTCTACACCGAAGAATCACGGATAATCGTACATTTTCGGTGCAGAAATTTTTTAGAGTGTCTTTGTTGTATTGACTTGAAACTTTGTAGAATTACTTATTTAATTATTTAGTGCTTCTGTATTATTACATAAAATTGCGCATTTTTTTAAATAAATGGAATAATTGTCTTTTTTGCTCAGTCGGTAACCTACCCGGTATGCCACCTCCTTAAGAGAACGTCAAAGATATGACCATTTTTAATTTTTATCAAAAACTAAAAAAGTTTACGAGGAATTTTGGCACCAGAACGCCATTCTATATAATAATATAAGTAATCTGTCAAATTTTGGGGCAAATTCATTAAGTATATACGAAGAATAGTGTGAAATTGTAATTCCCAATAATGAAGTTATGTTGCATAAAAATTCGTAAATGAATTTGCACTAATAATTGACAAGTTACTTGTAGTACTGTATAGAATGGAGCTCTGGTCTTAAAATTCTTCAAAAACTAGTTTAGTTATTGATAAAAATTATATGACTCCTATATGTCGATAAAGTCACTAGCTTCGACGTTCTCTTATTCAATTCTTAAAACAATTGAATATAGTTACAATATAGTTAAAAGACATTAGTAAAAAATAAACAAAATGCAATTTAATGAAAATTTCCTTCGAAAAAAACTCCCTCCATTTTTGATAATGCAAGTCGTTAAAGTTAAATGCTGACGTTAATGATACTATATAACGTAAACTAGAAACAACAATTATGCACAAAGTTACAATAATTCAAAATGATCGCATATACATGTACGTAAAGGACAACTTTTCAATTGTTAAACTTGAAGCGTCAGAACTTGAAATGCATAATTGTGAAAGATAATAGATGAGCGAAGTAAAATTGTACGAAAAAAGTAAATAAAAAAGGAAAAATGATCGATATAGGATATAAATAAATAAATAAAAGTAAATAAAAACTAAAAGCATGCAACACCCACATATACCAATTTCTCCATAAAGGACGGATCGCCGGTGATGTTAGTAGCACTGTGCAAACTCCTCGAACTCGTGATCGTTGTTGTTTTATGGCTGTTTCCATTGGTCTCACCCGCCGAGAGCCTCTGTTGTGAAAACGACTGGGAATTGTAGCTTACGGTGCTCTGTTGGGAGGATCTTTTCGAGACAAGGCTTGCAGCTGTGTAACTTTGCGAGGACGAGCGTTGCGAGTGCATTGATACGAAACCTGATTCCTGGGTCTGCGTCGAGAGTCGTTCCATTTTACCCTCGATGCCTGTCGATAAGGAAGATTCCGTGATGATTTGCTTTTTTATTCTTTCACCGGGTAGCTTACACACTCTTTACTTACAATTATTTCATTTTAACTTTTAATGTACAATTAAGATATTTTATTTCGATTTTTCGATTCAGTCAAATGGATTGTCTCTCAATAGTTTCATTATACGTATACATTGAATAGTAATTAGTCGAACGAATGGGTAGCATTGATAGTCAATTTAAAGTTTTAAATATACTTGAATTTCATACTTTTTTAAATCAACAAATAGGAAAATTAATCCTATAATAAATAGTACTTAAAAGTTATACAAACTGGATCTTACCGATATTTTGAAAAAATCGTAGGTCAAAGTTTTCTCGCAAATGAATCGACCGATTCGTCTGAAATTTTGTCGATTAATTAAAAATATAAAAATGAAGGGAGGACAACTTATTCAAGATTATAAAATTACAAAGCGCATTTAAGAGAATAAAAGTTGTCTACAAGTATACATTTTAATTAATTAACAAAGGTTTAATAATACAGAAATATTCGAATATTTTAATTATTCCTTAATTTTAAGAATCTATAATGAGTTGTGCCCCTCTTCATTTTCATATTATTAATTAGTCGCCAAAATTCCAGACAAATCACCCAAAACATTGATCTACGATTTTTTAAAAATATCGGTAAAACAGACCAGTTTGGCATTGCCTTGAGATAACCTTTTTGAACTGCGCAAAACAGTTGTAAAATTATGGTTTGATCATTAGATTTTTATTCATCTATTATAAGCGTATGCAAACTATATTTATGCACTCCAAGAGAATCTTCCTTTCAAAATTGAATAAACTGTAATGAAAGAGAGCTAAATATAAACTACGAAGCTTAAAAGAAAATATAATATTGATCTTTCAGTGAAGACATAGAATCATTATAATATCCCTAAACTCTAAAAAGTGAAAATTGACGGTAAAATGTATATAAATCGCCAATTTTATGTTTTTGAAAAAAGTGAAATGTTAGTATTATCTTTTGAAAAGTCCATCTGCCACATTTTAAAGTGTAATGTTATTGATCCCACACACATGACGTCAATTTTCACACTTTAGGATGCTAATCGTACATATATTTCTATAGAACAGTATATTACAATGTTATTAAACGTTAAGGGATAATATTGTAAAATAATAAATGGACACGTAAAATAAGGATATCTACACGAGAATCAGAGAACGTACTATGTAAGCATTGACACGTTTTGAATCTGCATATATTAATTGAAGTTATAACAAAACAACGTCAGAATCCTCATACTCTCACGCGTTCAAGATTACGACTAAACGTATTGAAATTAATGCGTAATTAAATTTATGGAAATATTTCAGTAAATCTTCGTCGATGTATATTTTCATAATGATTCATATGAGTTTGAAGCATTTTTACATACATCGCAAAGATAAATATATATGTATATATATATATTTGAATTAATTGGTGTGATCATAAGTTATTATTGAAAGAGGTCGTATACTGAAATCCTACATTGTAAATTAGAATATCGTAATAATTCAGTCCTAAATTTGAACCTGAAACTGCACGAGAATTTTAAATAAAAAATTAAATTATTTAAATTTTATTTTTAAAAAATGAGAAAAGAAAGTGGTAATTACGAAAAGTAAGCGAGGTTTGTACAGGTGTGATAGTTAGTACCTAAATTATTAAAAGTATTTTAAACAAATTGCAGAAAATTACTTACTGTTTACTCCGTTACAACAAATAACACTTTAAAGAAGGTGTACCCTCGATTAACTATACATACGATAATATAATGCCTTCTAAAACGCTTAGTGTATTATCGCTTAAATTTTATATTCCTTTCTAATGAAAAAAAAAGAATCTACTAAACCATGCATATTAAAAATATTTATATATGTTTATAACTTTACCTAAGGAAGAAAAATGTTTATGAATGAACGTGTATAAAAATAAATCATGCAGCAAATATAAAAATCACAGCAAACTATAAATCGTCACTCGGAGTATAAAAAAAAAGAGAGAGAGAAAGACGAAATCACTCTCGCAATAAGGAAGAAAGGGTTGTTTGGTAAGAAGCGCCTCACATAGCCAAGCCTTGAAATTTTCCCAGGTCATGTACGACTTCTTAGACATGCTCCGATAAACGAGACGGACAGTTTCGCGATAGGATACCAACTGGTGTGTCGTTCATTCATATATATGAGTTGTTGGCTCGACGCCTACACAGGGCTATATTTAAGGTCTGTTGTTGTGCAACGTCGAGAGAGAAAGACAGAATGAGAGAGAGAGAGAGAGAGAAAGAAAGAGAGAGAAAACTGCATTTTTATTCCTATGGGTGGTGGTGTATTCAAATATAGCGCGCGATGCATGGGGGACATTTTTTTTAGCCGATATGAATTTTTGGGTGATAGAGAAGTTTCTTTTTTAGATGATTCAATGTTCGAATATTTCAATTTTTTATCGTATTAATTATTTCTTTCTATTATTTTTTCCAATGAATGTTTAAAAAATTTTGTCTTTCGGTACGGTATAATAAAAAAATATAGATTTATGAACTATAAACTTTTCATTAGATTTGGCTATTAACTTTGTTTTGTTTTAAAATTAGAGGCAAGGTACTTTGAACGATGGGTATCAACATATTGTAGAAAATTTAAAACCTCTTCCCTTATATGAGATTATAAATTGTTAACATAAAATTTCAACATTTGCTCAAAGGAAATATAATTTTATTAATACTGAATAAATCTGTTAAAAAAAAATTAAACCTTACACAGTAAATAAAATTGCTAGATATACAAAGTTTCATTAAGTTAAAAATGAAAATTTAAGTTTTAATTAGAGAGGAAAAAGTGGCGGGTATTCTTTAAAATCCAGAGACGTGTACACAATCCCAAGGATTTTAATGAAATATTTAGCACTATAGTTTAAACGGTATTTTTCTTCTTTAATTACAAAATCTGAATATAATTGTAAATTAAAAGTTATGTTTGTATATTTATATTTGTGATATGCAAATAATCCTAAATTTCATTTAGTGCACCTAAAACGCATCAGTAATACTATAGCTAAATTCATTCGAATAATAGAGAAATCAATAATACCGATTCACTGCAGTGAAAAAGATCTTCGTATACAAAATTTTAAAATTGATCGAACAGTAATATAATTACGTAACATAAAATAACGACCACTTATGTAAGAATAATAATTTAACTTAAAAAAAAAACCAAAGGTAAAGGTACTCTGGCAGATGATTTCAATGAACGATCCAAACGATACACAAACCGAAGTCAGGGAACGTTGCCAAGATTTTTCATCGAGGTCAACGTTCGGTTCTGTATTCCTCGAGTAAGGTACAAAGTCGATATATGTATAAATGTATATATATATATATTTTTTTTTTACTCACCGGCAAACTGACCAAGCATTTCTTGAGAGGTTTGCTGACCCAACAACATCGTACTGGGCAGACTTGTTTCCGAACCGTCCCAGCATCCACAATGCGAGCTTCCGTTTACTTGCATACCTACGATCGATCATTTGGTTAATGGATCGGTTTTTTGCGTAAGATTATCTAGAGTACTGTTAAAATAGCTGATTTTTTTCCAGAAGTAAAAATTTATACTTATTTTTATTGCACCCTTATAAAAATGTGAATCGTTTCAAAAATAATATTTATAATGTTATCATCAACATTTAATTAACGATTTTTATTAAAATTGATTGCAAAATTTGCTTGACCCGATGTGTTTTCCATCATAATTTCTGAAGAAAAAATGTAATACTTATATAAAATATATTATAATATATATTAATTACTTTTATAGATCTAACATAATTGTTTCAAAATCGAAACATTAACGGATTGTTTGTGCTCCATGAATATCCTCGAAACTATATATTTTGCTTTAAAATATATATTTTATTTCTTTGAGTGTTGTTTATACGCAATTCTCAACTTATTTATAGCAATTAAATGTATTACAAATTACAATCTTGCCGACTAAGCTGATCAAATAAACCGTTATTTACCACAAGTGTATAAAATAAATTTTGTTTATAATACTTAAATCAACGTATCAGACATTTTTAAAATAATTACCTACGGCCGATTATTTTAATGTAATACAAATATATATTTAAAAAACTGACCGAAAACTTCTGCAATGTATTTTCAGCAATGTCTGTTTCTACAATGTTTTAGCACCATAACGAAATTGTAAACAATATAAATTTTATAAAAATCCGTTGTACAAAAAATATTGATAAAAAAATTTCACTAAATTATCTGCTTTTAAGTAATCGAACGTTATAAATATTAACGAAAATATAATAGCGTTATCAAATGCAACCATGATAAACAAGCAATAATTATAATTAAAAATACGTACGCTTATCAAAATGAAAAGGCTTCGAAAACTCGGAGAACCAAAATCGTTGATTCTGATCCATTTTCCTCGTTTTGTTTTTAGGTAAGTTACAACATCACGTGTAATAGATGTATATATATAAATGAAAAGGCAACCAACTCGAAAGAAAATCGCGAGACGACTGGCGACATTAGAACCGACGGTATATGTGTGCTGACTAAGCTCGGCCGCAAGAATATAACGCACATGTGGTTCGAGTTTTTGCGCAATCATACCGTATGTGTTTGAGGACGTTGCTGCTACTGCGAGAGATCTGGTTTACTACGTACTTTTTCTTTTTCTTAAGGTCTTGCAAAAAACGCGAATTGGTGGTTTATTTTTTCAGATTTGTCGTAAAAACAGAAAAATAGATAAATTTCACCAGTAATTTTATGTAAAATTAAAGTAATTAACGTACAATATAAATATTTTGGTGTACGTTTATTTCTTTATTTTTCAATTGACATATAGCAATCGAAGTAAAAACTATTTTTAATTCAAGTAAAATTAATAACATTCTATAATTTTGATAGATAAAAATTAATTTATTGATCTCAACGAGCTAAATCGTATATAATTTATATTTACACTGTTATTTGACGAGCAAAAATCTAACATTGAATTTTACGTTATTTTCAAGACGTTGTAAGGTGAAATGTTGGAATAATATGTATGTACACGGAAAGCAAAGTTTCAGTAATTTTACAAAATTCCTGTAAATTTTAGTAAACTTTCATTAACGCGGACTGCCGAAATCTAAAAAATTACTCAACTTTTTATTTAATTTTACTAAACTTCTTATCAATTTATAATGAAAGTCTACTAATTTTAACTTAAATTTCAGTAATTTTTTGCATTTTAGCAGTCTGTTACCGTGTTAATGGAAATTTAGTAAAATTTATTAAAATTATTCTCTCCGTGTATTAAAATTAATTCTATAGTTGTTACCTTGAATAGTTGCCATAAGACTGAGATCCATACTATCGGAAAACGATTCGTCATTCGGGCCCATAATAGCGCGTATCTCATCCTCGTCTCGCGAGTGATTCAGCGCCGAGTCGAGACTACCAGCCGAGGCGCTTAAAAGAGACGACGAATCCTCGGGTGATCGACTTCGCAGAGACACGCGATCCAAGCTTGAAGCGAGGATCCCTGCCTCCGTTTCATCGAGGTGAAGTTGTTGGGCACGGGTCCTACGTTTTGGTGGCAGAGGTGGTGGCGTACCGCCTGGTGAACTGTTGTTATCCTCTGATAGACATAACGTCCTGAACAAGTCAAACAAACAAATCCTATAAAACTGGGTTTACAATGATATCTTTGTTCAACCCGATCGATATTAATTTACGGTTAAGTGTCTCGTTTGTAATGTGTTAAGTGACACTTCGAACACTTTGATTTGAGTGACGAACGTTAATTTTTGTAATATTCATTAAGTGAACGTCCTTACCTTAGCTGATCGAGATGAACAAAGCATTAAATTACAATTCATTATGTATTATAGTAGTTAAAGAAGTAGAAGAAGACGCACCATTTTTAACAAATAATTAACTTCTGTACTGTCATGCTAAAATACAATTCCTTACAGAAAAATGTTGATTATTTTTACCCGCTTCATATTTTTGGTAAGAGAGGTTTCTCGAAAATGCGACTGCCCGATAGTCTGCAATTTTGTACAGAGATTAATTGTAAACAAAGCTGCGCCTTTTCCTACTTTTTCAAATACTTTCAATATTTTATTTATATCAATTTAATTATTTTGTTCAGTTCGGTTGATAAGGTAGGTAGGATAAAAGTTTACTTTGACATCCCATTTAAAAAAAAACTTAGTTTTTAAATTGAAAAATATATATTTTTTATCTAAAGGGAATTTATCTTGAATATACCTCGAAAACAAAATCTGGTTGCTATAATGTGATTCCTATACAATCAAGTGTAATTATTTTTTCTAAAAAAAGAGCGAATATAACTTTAAAAAGATCAACACATACTAGAATCAAGCAGATGCCTCTTAATTCTAAAGGAATTGTATTGGAGCAGTCAGATTCGTTTTGAGGCTTATTTAAGAAGAATTCCGCTTACATGAAAAGCTATTTTTTCCGTGTAAAATTTCTAATTTACGCTCGGCTTAAAAAAAAATATGTTCGTTGCAACTTGAAACATATATTAAACTGTGCTATCGAAAATGTAGAAGGAATTAAACGTGTAGAAGATCTGAATAATAATTAAAGTAATAATGTTGATAATAATCCATCTCCGTGGCAATGCGCATAATCGGAAAATAGCAGAGAGGCAAACATCCAGAAGACGGTATACATACCGTATACCTCACGAATTCCAACATATTCCAAGATACTCACCTGTCGGGCAAGGGTGGCTTGGGCGGGGGACTCGGATCCCTGAGGATTGACTCGGAGCTATGGGAACTCCGTACGAGGGCGCTCGATGCTGCTGTCTGCTCGAGGATCTGCCGTTCCCTAGGCGTTAACGGTATGTCAGGTAAGGAATTACGTTGCGGCGTTAGCTCCGAACTGTATCCTGACGTTCTGTTGATAATACCATTATCATTACTTTCGTTCATTATATTATTATTCCCCTATACATTTATATCTCTTCCGTTCAATCGAGCACACGTTCAATTATTTTAAAAGGCATATATGAAAACAAAATAATCTTTTAATTTTGCATTACATATATATGATAGTCGATATTATAATTATTTAAGTTCGTATACAGATCGAATTAAGACGATTTAAATAAAAAAGTTGATGTATCAATTACTTAAGAGAATGTCGGACTCAAAAAATGGCCATTTTTAATATTTTTGTATAAACAAAAGAATAAGTTTTTGAAAAATCCTGAACGCCATGCCCTTAGACATGTTTAAAACAGTATATTCAAATTTTTTCAGATTTTTAACTTTGTAATTTATTTCTGATTTTTGCGTTGAAAATTCATGTCTTTTTAGACCAATAATTACCGACCGAAAATCGTCTTTTCAATTATTATTAACTAATTTATTTTTTCTTAAAAAATTAAAACGCCATGCCCTCGCTTTTGTTTTAAACTACCCAAATTAATTTTTTCAGATTTTTAATTCAATATTTCCAACATAATTCTTATGTTCAAAGGTGTAGATTTCTGTAACTTGGGTCCGACATCCCGTTAAGGGGACAAGCCTGGGTTAAAATTGAAAAAACAATATTCAATTTTTACAATTAATAATTTTTTTTATAACAATGGAGAACATTTCTTAATTTTTTAAACAAATTATATTATTATTAACTATTATTTTAAATTTTTTGGTCAATTTACATGTAACATAACTATTTTAATTAATTATGAGACTTCGTACTATAGATTTTTTTTCTATAATGAAATAATATAATGAAATTAAAACGAATCAAATAGGAGAAAATTTTAACAGTAACTTTTAAATATGATTTTAATCCACTTAAGCGGAACAGACTGTGTTAACATTGTAATAAAAAAAATATTCTTACCAAATTAATAAAAAAAATTGAAAAATTGTGTTAAAAACAGTTTAATACTTCTTTTAAATAAACATTTAAACTTTTAGTGAAATTCTGTTTTATTCAAGAGGATTAAAATGATATTCAAAAGTTACTGTTAAAATTTCAAATAGAAATTGAACTGAGATATCCTACGGTAAGTCCATTATGGAAAAAAATCAGAGTACGAAGTTTCATAATTTATTAAAATATAGTTACGTTCCAAATAAATTGGCCAAAAATTTTAAATAAAAGTTAATATAATTTGTTTAAAAAATAAAGTAATGTTTTTAATTGTTATGAAAGAAATTGTTAATATTGACCAGTTGTTTTTCAATTTTAATCCTGACGTGTCCCCTTAATTCGAATTGAAGTGAAATATTTTAAGTATAAGATTATTAAAATAATAGAGTGAAATAAGACAACAGAACTAACCTATTACTAGCTGTCTGTAACGCAGGTTTTTGTTTATTCGAGATTTTCTCTTGCGCAAGCTCGACGAGATTTTTAACGGCATCTTCGACTAGACCTATAACGTAAGTGACATTCGCAGTATCGAGGGCCGATGATTGGTCACCGTGTAGCAACACGTCGTCACAAAGTTTCAACAGTTGGGCTAATGCTTGGTATACTTGATTTGTCGCCGAGCCGAGAGTTGAGCTTAAATGGTCACGTTACATTCAATTTCCATATAGAAACATAACATGCTAATATTCTATGCATTATGTTATAGATATTTTAGAATTGAAATATATTTTAATTTGTTTTCGTTTTTATTTACGTTGATGTTTTCACAATAATAAAATGGCACAGTTAACATTTTATTTTTTCATCAATGGGAGAGATAATTATTACATAGATGTGTTAATAAAATTACATCTTTAAAGCTTCAGTATTTTAACAAAAATTATGATAAAAAGTAGGCGAAATATTAGCTTTTGAAAAAATGCATAAATTACTTTCATTAGCTCGAATTCAAGAGACGCTGAAGAATTATTAAGTAAAAAGGTGTTTCGAAGAATAGTCGGTGTTATTTCGCGTAAAATAATACCCATTTGAATGGATCATAACTTAACGAAAGTATAAAGTATAATAAGATCGTAATAAATGGCATTGTGCCATATTTCAGTTGCATTTGAAAAACGAGCTGAAAATGTGTTGTAAAAATTTGTCGGTATAAATCAACTTGATAAACGAACATTCCTCAACTTTTTTGTTTTTGTTATTGTTTCTTTAAATTAGTTTATAGTTAATATATGTTATAACAACAAAATTTCGTGTAAATTTAAAATACTTTATATTGATAATCCGAATTTTAATCTTTAGACTGCCGTCACTTTTCCCTTGAAATAAATATTTTTAAATGGTAAAATGTATTTATATAAATATCTAATATACTGATAGGAGTTCTCAAGTCTCAGGTGACTCATGTATGAACCAGTCCGGCAGTATAAAGGTCAATATAAAATATTCTTATTTTTTTATTGACAATTTGAAGAGGAATATTAAATGTAAGGAATAAAAACGAACCTATTTTCGTAAAGCAAGTAGGACTTGAGAAGTGTGTGAATAGTCGTGACGGTATCCAATACCACAGTGCCATTACCCGGCAGCATCTCGAGCTTGTTCTTGGAGACGACGTCCCGGAAGTGCAGCAAGGCAAGTTGTACCTGCCTTACATGTATATGAAGGTCTCCAAGTGGATCCTTATCCGAAGCTGACTGGTGATGGTCGGATGCTGAACTCGTCATACCCTCCCGGGGTGCTCGAGGAGAGGAGGGTGAAGCGGCTCTCGTGCCCGCTCCACTGCCACCCCCGCCCCCGGTGCCACCCGGTGAGCGCATCTGCGAGAGCTTCTCTAGGAAGTCCTCTTTAAACGAGCGCGCGCGACGAGCTAGCTTACCGCCGCGCGCCTTACCCGCCGGTCGCTCCTCGACCTCTGTACAACAAAAAATTGTTTTTATTTAATAATCAAATTTTTTAGAAAATGTTAAATTTTTAGGTGCATTAAATAAATGTCGATCTATAAACAATTTTATTACTTTTACTGATAATAAATAATTCCATTATTTCAAAATATAATTTACTGAAATAATTCAATGTAAATTTAAACTATAATACATATATTGCAATAAATTGAATAATAAAATTGTTTATGTATGTTGTATTGTAATCTCATCAAATAACTATAACACAATTTTAAATATGATTTTGTAATCTGCCTCTAAAGCAGAAAAAAACCCTCACGTATAAGATTTCTAAATTCCAATAAACAAAAAAATATGTATAATTTACTAGAGAAATATTTTTAAAATTATTCGTAAGTTGTTATTTTCGGTACAATATTAAAGAATGATAAATTTAACGACAAATAAAAAAAACATAAGTATTCTATCAAATAATTGCTAAGATTCATCAATCAAAAGTTATCCTAAGTAAGTACATTTGATCTGTTTCTTTCGCACTTAACAAACAATCATACATCTGTCGACTCGCGCTTAGTTGCCTTCAGTCACTTGAAGAAAAAATATGTAAAAAAAAAGGGCTCACGAAAGATAATGCAAAACCATCAGTTAAAACTGTAAAAGAAGAAGAAAAGAGAGACATAACAAAATTCAATTACATTTAATGACTTTGAGTAAGCAGACACTGTTAGTGAAAAATTGAACCCCTGAAAACGGAGGGTCGCTTAACGTTTGAGTATGACGGGCTGCCCGTTTCAGGCGTCACAGCTGTTTTACCCTGACGCTTTAAGTGCTGAATCCACTTCGTTTTATCGCGTTCTCACGTGCAATGTATTCTTTAATTACTCATAACCATAGAATAGAGAAATCGGATAACGTTATATATTCGTTAACAAATTACATTATTCTCTGTTTCAGTATCTCTGAAAAATTGTTGTTGTACGCGTATCGATAAATAGTAATGTCACATTATTTTCGGATGATTCGATTGTTTTTATAAATTTTAACGGTTATTTAATTGACTCAGATGTAATATATATGCATACAAATGAATAATTATTAATTTTGATGCAACGTGAAATGTAATGTATATAATTTATTGTTATACGTACAATGTATGAATAAATTAAACGAATGATTCTAAATAAATTAATTGTCATAATTTTAATAATTATAGTTGAATAAATTATGATAAGCATTGTATTTTCATCATTATTAAACATCAAGCTTAATCAATTATTGATATTTGATAAATGTACATTTCTTATGCAATATTAATAATTATACGTGCATACAAGCATATGCACACATATACAACTTGTAAGTGCATATATCAGTTATACAAAGTCACCCCGCATAGGAACATTTCAAATTTCAAGATCATTTATAATCGACGCCAAAAATTTTGCACGAATCTCATTATATCACGTAATCCGAGTCAGTTACACGTTGTGTTGAAATATTTTCTTTTATCGGAGGGTGATGAACGAAATCCAATACTGCGAATTAGCCGATTTCCAGTTAGAAACTGACGTACCGAAAAATTCGTATTACATGCTAATAATTACACACATAATAATTAGTTTTAGAATTATAAAGCTCTGAATATATTTACATTCTTTAGGAAGAAATGTTTAGTGTGTTCATAGTGACAATAAAAAGTTAATATATCAGGTGTAATATATTTTTATTATATACATGTGACCATTTGATTTTTTAAAAATATACAATAATTAAATTTGTAGTTGTGTTATACATTCATAATTATCTCATTTTAATTCAATTTTATAAGGTTTATTTTTATTACATCTATTTTGTTTAATAATATAATGTTTATTAAAAATAATGGTAATTCTAATTGTCCATTACGCGGCGCTCAGCATTTTCACCACTCATTAAGTTTAGATATCGCACCAGATATTCTTCCTCAAAAGGATGAAATTCAGTTTAATTCATATATACGAAGAACTTTTATAATTATTTAAAATTTTTAACGTTTTAAATATATATGTAAGCCAGTTTAGGATACATTTCTGTAATTGTAAAAATATATTATATATACAATTACTGTAGATTATACTAAATTATTGTAAGAATATGTAGTACCAAGAGTAGATCAAAAAAATGATTATCTCTAAATTGTAAAAATTTAATAACAGATGTATATGTATAAGAACATTTTAAATATAAACCCAGTATATAGAAATGAAAATAATTTTTAGGTACAAGCCTTTTTTCAAACATTAAATCTCCAACATTCTAATGTTTAACGCGTTAATAATTTTTAACTCTATTTTTTCCTTTATATCTATGTCGATCATTCTCATTATATAAACCAAATACTTTAATTAATCAGCACTCTAAATATATTAACTAAAAAATTAACTTTGAAATAACAAAAGAATTGATCTTTAAACCCCGGATACGGTACATTAATAAAAATTCGTCGAGGAATCTCGTATCGTTCGTAAAACGAAAGCATTGTAGTATAAAATCGATTGTATGAAATTCGATTCTAAACATCACGATTGACTTGGAGTTTTTTTTTATACTTTATATACCCTTACATCGGTATATAGTTGGTATTGTTCCACGATACAATACAATGAAAAATGCCTTAGTTTCTTTCCAATACTGTTTCTTATACTACCAACTCTATACATGTAGCTCCGAGAGCAAACATTTTGATTCGGTAAATATACGAGGTAGAGGAAAGTTTATTCGAATATTATTGGGCGTATTGCTCGGAAAAAGAAAATCTCGATGAATTACAATTCTAATTTTTAGCGCAATATAATGTAATTACGATGCGATAACTTTTACAAATATCTATTATTTAAAATGGTAGTTGTAGTAATAATTACAATGCTATCTCATCTATCTAATAATTAAATTACAGACAGTCGAAATTCGCAACTTACGGTAAATATTAGACAAATCGTAGTAAAAATTAATAGAGTTTTTAGTAAATTTTACTATGCAATACATAGTAATTTTTTGAATTTTGTCAGTCTATTATTTCATTATTTATAGACATAGTATGGTCATTTTTAATACATATTTTTTTCTTCTTATATCTGTGTAACATTATTTACACATCTCAGTAATAAACTTTTCCAAAAAAGATAAAAAATAGGAACGACAAAAGACCAAGAAATTACAATAAATTTGAATGCAAAGTAATCCTGATTAATCCCGGAAATTCATCAACCCCTGTAAAAGAGAATGGGGAGAAAAAAGGATGATATACATGTATATTCGGTTGCATAGATCAGAACGGAATACTCGAAGGGAAATCAAGTCCCATTCAAGTGGGACTCGTGGATTGAAAGCCGATCCTACCGCGTTAATTTTGCCAAAGGCGAGTCTGGTTGAAGCCAGATAATGGCCGTACCGCTAGCCCTCTTGACGTGAAGTTTGTTTGGCTGAAAGGGAGAATTGGACTATTTAATTATTTACTCTCTACCCCCCTAGCTTCCTTTTCCGCGTGTATGCACCTAAGCGATGTCTTTCTCTCCGTGCATCTACATATACATACATACATACATATATACCTGTGGCTCTTTTGTTGATGGAGTAATTCGGACTGAAGGAAATTGAAATAAATTTTCAATTTCGATCAATAGATTGAATATTTTAGTTACAATCACGCGTACATGTGAACGCCGTCGCTACCACTTTCTTTATTAAAGTTACTTAACAAGGTTTATTTATTAAACTATTGAACTCGAGTGCTGCGTTCGCATGGGTAAATAACCTTTTTTTTTTTAAATGTAATTTTAAATACACTCACGAAGAAACGTGTAATTGTACATGCGCATTTAAATTTAAACTAAACAAATTTCCATCCGTACGCTAAAATCACAGTATCAATTAATAATGACAAATATTAACTAATAACCTGTAGATATATGTATACAGTGAATATATACCTGTTAAATAAATATATATACGAGATCTTATAGAATCATCGCAAACAAACTCATCAAAATAATCAAAGATTTGCACATTGAAAATACACAACTATTGCAATCGAAGACAAAGTTACTCGGAAGTGTCGAGGGGTGTAGTAAAACAAACGATATGTAAATCTCTACGATTGACTGGGTTTATAATATTCCGAGTGTACGTGTGTAAACGAGTATAGAGGATCACAATACTGTGTAATGACACCATCACGGTGATCAACAGACCGAATATAGTTCGTCTTGTTTGGAATAATACGAATTCATCGGGAAAATCATAATTACATCGGCATTCAATCCTGATAATAAAATATAGCACATGTATATCTCAAACATGTTTCAAATTTTTTACTTTTATTTAAACTATCATATCGCACGGTTTGTTCTTAATCTTGATTAAATAGCTGTAGTATTCAAGTTCACCTCGTATTACGATATGAAGAAATGTAAGAGACAATACATTTTGTATAATAATATACAAAAATTCGATTAATGTTAAAATTGCAGTTACTGAACTGACAAGGAGAGCATATCAAGTTTGGAAAACGGATCGTGCCCAGCTTGTATAGGATATGTTTTCTAATACAAAAATATAAAAAAAGCCAGAGCCACAGACCATACCAATCGTATTTTCAAAAGTTATACGCTATTAAAGCAAAATTTCCAAAAAATAGAGACTTCACTTTAAACGCTTGTAACTTCTAAACTATCAAATATTGACATTCAAACCAAAGTTTAATGAAAAGCTGAGATGAAGTAGATATAATTAAAAAAAGGCGCTCAAATCCATTGAAATGGAGCAAAGTTATAGCCGAATTAAGAATTAGAAGCAATTTAGCTTAAAAAAAACAATAAAATTTGTACTGTCCAATTTTTGTTTAAAATTGCTTCTAATTCTAATTCACAATCCGTTTCCCAAACTTAAGATGCTCTCCTTGTGAGTTTATTTAGATATCAAATTATTTAGTTCGTTATATGTACTGCAACATTTCCAATCATCTTTATAGCCATTTTGAACTTTACAAACAAACGTGCAATTAATAAATCTAAAGAAGTAATGAATCGAAACACAGATTTAATACAGCAACATACTTAGATTTACGATTGAATTACTCGCAATCGTGTTGTATTATCGTATTTGCTTCTATATATATGTACACGTCGGATAAGTAGGAAAGTTCAATAAATGAAAACAATCGTGAAAGTAAATGCAATTCAAAGTTTTTTATCGTAAAAAAGCAGTACCGAGAGAAAAATAGTGACGGAGAAGAAGTGAACAAACAGAACAGATAAATGCAATTTCTAGGCAAATAAGAACGACTTTTTGTTAACTCAAAAATAAAAATGAAAGTTATCTAAATGTTGACTTGATAAATTTGATGAGATTGACATCATTAAGTTAAGTGAGCAATTAAGTAAATTTCAATAAACTTTTAGGTTAAACGATCATCTTCCATTCGAATAAATTCCATTCGGCGTGTATACCAATTTATTCAATTAATTATAACGTCAATTCCATACCGCTGAATATTGTAAATACTTAATTTATTAAATGCAAAGGATTTTTAATTCAAGTTATTTTTCCCTGTAAAAATAAAATCATTCGTTTTAATTTATTCGTTATTAATTTACATAGTACTTGAATCTACGATTTTTTAAATAAACTATTTCTTATACATTTAAATATTTTTATTACCTGTATATTTAACAAGTGCAGTTAAGAAAACACACTGATAATTGCATGTAACTATATCAAGGCAGTGATGTGCTAGTAAAATTTAAAATAATGTATAATATATTTTAGGATCAAACTCGATCGATGAAACTACTATTACATCTTAAAAAATTGGAATAAATCAATGCTGAAGTAATAATTAAATAATAATATCCCTGATGAAATGAACGAGTTGAAAATTGTTGAAACTGTAAAATTAAGAAAAAGAACCAATTCTATGTAATCATCGCTCGAAAATTCAGTTTGATTGTTTTATGGAAATTTTTACATTTGCATATAGGTATTCAAACTCAAACTGGTGTTGGTGTAAAAAGGGAGGATTAAGACTTGCTTTCACGTTTATTCCGCTCGTTTTATTTCTATACGCGGATTGTCTTTCACGAGTTTACACTATAATTAATACTGTTTAACAAACTTTCGGTGAAGGGTCAAATTAATTTTACAATCCAAGGTAATGTTCTTAGAAACAGGAAGTTGATCGAAGTTTCAACTACAACGTACGAATTAAATTGTTCGTATAGATTTTATACGTGAACATTGTAAAGCGATTTATGCCAGCAATAAATTATAATTTGCCAAAAATCATTAATCAGAATATTAATGTTCAAAATTATAATTAATTTAAATGATTTTAACGTTGTAGAATATTAAATATAATACTTAAACTCCGTGCGTATAAGTACTGCAATCAAAGCAGTAATAACCTGCAGTCACCATCAATTTATATTGAATGCAGCATATAATTTGTTTAATGAATAATTAATATTCGCCGAGCCTGAATTTAAATTCAGATTCGTATGTCTATTACAATCGCGGAAAAATTTTGTTGTAATTAATTAATGCATTCATCGAGTGAGTGAAAATTTACATGGGACTTAAAAATTCCTGAGAGAAATTTCTGTTTTTTGGAATTACCTAAAGCACATTACAAATTTTTTTTACAACAAAGGAAAATTCTACCATTTATTAAAGTTATTTCTATATCTGCCGTGTTAAAATGTTATCTTGGAAATCTCTTCTTTTCAATTCCCTGATTTATATACTTGTTACAACAAAATGTAATTTAAATAGACTAAAATTATACAAACATCCAGTTTTGTATTTAATTTAATCTTTTAAAAAGATGTCTTTACAATTGTAAGATAAACGTTTCCAAAAATATACAATTGCTATATAAATACTTTTAATAAAGGTAGAAATTGTTCTTTTGGAGATACTTTTAACTTTGATGTCAGAAATGATCATATAGGTTAACTGACCTTTCTATTTTTGTATCTCCATATATCTATATATATCGAGCATTCTACGTCAAGCGGTCGGATCAAGATTATAAAATGCACCATATTTTAGGTACAGACTGGAAATGTTTTTCATAAAACAGAAAAAAATTTTTAATTACTGGAATTTATTTGTTCAAAAGTTATGCTAATCTCAATAATTCAATACTAGCTGCGTTAAAAAAATAAATAAATTCAGAGACACGTAAATTTAGAGTTATACATTTTTTTTAGAAATTTAAGTCAAGATTACCAGTACTATAATTTTTTACAGAATTGAAGGCCATAAAAGTGCTACAGACCGTTTAAAAGGTATTGCTTCAAACTTTCTTCTAAACTTTTGGATGAAAAAATCAGTTGCGGCGAAGTTACGATTTTTTCAAGGTCAATGTTGACATGTATTTATGCGACATTAACTTTGAGATTAGAAAGTCTAACCCAGACGGATAAATTCTAATGTGTAATGTTACACAGTAAATGTTGATAGATTTCGAGATAAACAGCTGTAAAGTCAGCTATTGTTGAAAAAACACTTGAAAAATTAAACGTTTTGGGGTTATAATAAATTTTGAACAAATGGATTCCAGTAACTACAAATTTTTCTCCGTTTTCTAAAACACATTTCCAGCGTGTACCAAAAATTTGGTGCATTTTAAAAGTTTGATCCGTCCACTTGACGTGTAATGTACCGTATACGTATAAGTGTACCAATATATATTTTTCTAAAATAGCGCATAAAGTATAAAAACGCGTTGTGCGTGCACAACTTTCTTTACGGACAACAGAGTTTAACAAAGTTAGTTTGGTCGAGTTGTTGAAACGATATTTGACAGTTAAGATCAGTGAAGATACGTATACCTATATACAAGACACAACTACGTTTGTTGTAAACCTACGGTATTTACTCGTTTGATACACCAACCCGTCAGGCATACGTCCAATTAACGTTATATACCCTACCCTGAGCTCAAGTTTCTTTGGAGATTCGCACACACCCTATATACGAATCAAGTATATATGTATATAAATACATGCACGCGTGAGATGTTTCCTCGATATTTCACTGCGCTCTGATTATACTTGCACTGCACTTGGGTATGTTAAATTTTCAAGCTTATAGTCGAACGAGTGCGCATTTTAGATGGAAATAAAGCGTACAGTAAACAATCCAGATACTCATAGTTTCAGGTAACACATACCAAATGTGTATGCAATTTATTAAAACTTTTCGAATATGCTTAGTTAAATATCACTCAACTGAGAAAGCCCTCGATGACGTTACGTTCAACCCCGAATCTATGCGCATGTATATATATATATAAAAGGTCGTCTAGCAATCCTGACAAAGTTCGAAGAGAAAATTTGTTAAACCCTGCCGAAACCGCGCAACTTTCCCACAACGTCATCATCGAGTTTTAATGGGAAATCCTCATTGTTAACGTGTCGCTAATACACGAGGTGCTCCTAATCCAAAATCCATTACTGGATGCGTCTATGTCGTCGCGTTAACGAACCCAAGCGTAATCAATTTTGACGACGCAGGTATATATACCTATACGCGTATATATACATATCGCTATTATTGGCTTTAACGCGACAAAGAAAACGTTTCGCGTCTCGAGGATACGATAAAACGCGTGAAATTATTTTTATCTGCGTAATTACCGAGAGAGAGAGAGAGAGGATATTAACCTCGTATACCTTTTTTCCGGGTTGACATTACACTGCCTAGGAATAACTATATACGTATACATCCACACTTCTTTACTATACATTAAATTTACGGTGGATGAAAAAATTACGGGTTTTTTTTTTACTTTAGAATTTATGCTTTCACCGATGATGAGATGTGTTATATATTTAACAAGTGTATAAACTACGGGTAGGATTTTCATTTTTACGGTTATTCCTGCATTAATAGATTTCCGATCCATTATGCCTTTTGATGCAATTACTTACAATCTTAAATGTTCCGTTAAAAATTATATTAATCAGTAAACTCACGCAGATACACATCCAGAAGTGTATTTTTATTGCTTTTGACAACGACATGATACTTTAAATATGCATATTCAAACACCGCAATATTGAAACTTCTGATCCCTTATCGAAACTTTAAGATTACGTATAGAATTGAGTCTTTTGAGGTTCAAAGAAAAGTTGCAATCCTTATACAAACTTGAGACCAAACAAATTTTCTCGGTAAGTTTCATCAAGAACCCTCGGTATACACTGATATTAATATCGATAAATTGTAATATAAAAGCTGATTCAAATCCATTAAAAATATATGATCATCGTATAAAAAAAACATATTTTCTTTTATGTCGACGACATTGCAAATATTATCTATTACGTATTTATATATATATGTACGTGTACGTGTACCTAGTTCAATTTAAAGATAAAGAATTTTTAATCTTAAAACGGAATACGACGCAGTTTCATATTACGTTGAAGGATAAAATCTCGGAACTCTTATTTAAGTCATATATATAGAGATCTATATACGTGAGAGAAACAATGTCTTATGTGGTTGATTATCTCATCCCATTTTACAAATGGAGTTTTCGTTCTTCCTCTTTTTTTTTTTATTAAAGGACAGATCCTTGAGCTAAATCGTTATTAGCCAATGTACGTATACGTATCTTCAATATTCTTTTTTACGGTTAACTGTTTTACCATACGATACACATATAGTCAGACATAACATTGATTACATCACTTGTTACGAAGACATTTGTATACTTACTTACCGAGAATGAAAATATTTGATTTTCAGTTAAACGTTGGGTTATAATTTACTATTTTACTTAATCGAAGTTGTTTTCTTTTCTTTATTAGTGCATTTAAACCTTTTACATGGAGCTATTTGCTTACTTAATCAAAGTACCGCTAATAAAATTTTTAAAAAAGAGAATAATACTATAAGTGAAATTGTGATGAATTTATTATTCGTCCAAAAATGTTATTTAAATAATCAAGAGAACTATAATTTTTACATTTTGTATGTGTAAAAAATTTACTAAATTTTCGGACGTTTCACCGTCTCTCTTTAAGACAAATTAATTAGAGCTAATTTCAAAAAAAAACTCTGTCAATCTATTAATTCTTTAAGAGGAATTTCCCGAGGAGAGTTCATATAACGACAATAATAATACTACTATAGTCAGAACGTTAATTGTAAATTGTTTCAACTCAACAACAAATTATTGTATTCATAAAGATCAATAAAGTTATTTTTTGCATCTAATCAACTTGCGACGAACAATAAATTCTTTCAACCGTCAATAATAATACTATTTGTATATATACAACTATATGTAATAACAGAACGTATTTTGACTTTTTTATTTTTACTGTGTATTTACCGAGTGTTTACTGTGAGGAAAACATCGCATTTCGGTTGGTTAACACACTGAAATCTGGCGTATTCATCTCGTTCGATTCCTGGTACAAGTTTTACAACTCACTTGGCGAATACCGTTCGGAAGGAAAATCGCGAGAAAAGAAATGCGACGGAAGGTTTAACTGGAACTCGATTACGTGTATATATATGCGCTTAGGGATGGATAGATATATTATATCCCTCTCTTGCATTTCAAATTTAAATTTGATCCTACACGGAACAAATGACGTCAATTTTTCACGCTCGCAATTTTACCTGCGTCGCCGAAAAAAATGAGGGAGAAGGACATTGCCATTACGTGACTCACCGAACGGGAAAATGCAAGCGCGCAGGACTTTTTTTCTCGACGGGCTTGTTTTTTATTTGGATGCAAGGGTGATACGGGTCATGCAGAAAGTTTAAGGTGAATTTTAATTTTGAAGACTTTACTGAGAATGCAAAATATTAATAAGATTCATTGGATTGAATCCTTAAATTATATATATATATATATATTCTCATATAAAACTATATCATTTTACACAAAAATTTGAAAATTGTTCATAAGAGAGAAATAACGCCACAGAGACAAATAAAACAAAAATTAACGTTTCACGCAAAGAAAGTTAGAATTTCTTACTATGAAAAATACTAAGTCAATGTAATAAGTCAATGCTACTGTTTTATTAGAAACTACTTGTGTCTTTTTTAAAATGGTGAAAATGATTCAACATTATATAGTAAGCAATCTTTATTAATGCACAGTTAAGGAGGTACCAAATTCAAGTTTTATCCTCCCTTCCTTAACAGCCTCAAAAGTTATAGAAAATGAGTTATTATTAAAAAAGGACGATAATTTACGCAAATTGAGTAAATTGCAGTCTCCTTCCTTTATTAATAATCTACCTCAGTTCAAAATTCGAAGCAAAAATATCGACTGAGTTTCGAGAAATTTCTTACCAAAATTTACGATAATTTCGTGCAATTTGAGGTCTTATACGCTCGTTTCATTAAAAGGCATGTCAAGATTTTTGGTAAGAGATTTCTCAAAATCTAGAGTATGGATGTATTTATCTTTTTGTATAATATTTATTGAATTATCCGAAATTGGTTTTGAGTTCTTCAAATACTACTATAATATATACTAGTAGTATGAAGTAACATTATATAAAATCAGAAATAAGCACTATACGAGGAAACTACGCGCTACTGTCAATTACCAGCGGCTTTTCGATAGATTTAGGCCCAAAAAAGATAAACTGTTGTTTTTTTTTCTCTCCGTGGTTTAGCTTTTCATAATTGTTATAATTTTTGTAAAATATTTTTCTTTTAAATTTATATGTATTATTGTTGCAATTCTAACATCAAATATGAATTTAATTGCTAATAACATCTATATCTTATCAACTGCAAATTGAAAGTAAATTTTTTTTTTAATTTGATTAAATTGACAATATCTTTCAGAAAGTTTATAATTTCATGACAATTCATCGGATACTGTTATTTCATTAATTACAACGTCAACGTTAAATTTCACGATATACCGTAATTGGTACTGAAGTTTCCATAAAAGAATGAGTGCGAGGGTGAAAAGGGAGACGGAGTAAACTGTATTATCACCTGGTAATAATGAGAATTTCATTAAAACTCGATACTACACAGGCGACCGTTCGTCTCGGTTCCGCGCGTAACTAAAAGGTTTTTGCGGTTTTGCAGGACCAAACGTAGACTCAACAGAAAATGGTAAATTTAAAAGTTAGTTTAATTGCTCGTGAGTTATTTTATTGAAATCCTTAATTCAAACATATTTAAATATAATGTTACAATACTTTATTTTATTTTATCATCCGATTACTAACGTTAGCGCAGTAAACATCAAAGTACAATCAAGAAAAAAAACCCCAAAAAAAAAATAAATCGTTATAATTTGTTTAAATTACCTAACAATTCGATGCTGTATAGAATAGTTTTTTAATCGAAATACGAGTGAAAATAGTATTAACAACAATATCTAAAAAAAATTAGGATTCCAAAAAATTGACGTAAAATATCGTAAACATGTATATAGAGTCTGGCCACCGAAATTCCAACAATTGGCCAAGCGCAAACAAAGCGACACGTCAAACAAATTCTTGGTCATCGACTGGACAAACAAACCGGCGTTCAATTAGCTTGGTAGAGAAGATGGCCGAAGCAAACCCAAAATGGTTAATATTCCTATAGCGACGTCTGCATTCCGCGATACTGAAATAGCGCGAGGTTGTTGCCATCGAGCGTAAAACGCCACAAGGGGGGAAAGATGATGGGGGAAGGGGAAAAAGAAGGGGGGGAAGGGAACAAACTGTTTGAGATTTTCGCGCTCAAATTCCGGCTGCAGTTGACACTAACTTCTATAGGCATCCAGCCATTTTATGAAAGCTTTGTTTAGCACTATGCACAGACGTGGTACACATAATTTTAAGCTGTGAATAAAACAACGTAATATTTTACGCGATTATTAGTAGACGTCGAATTTTGGTTTATTCTACGATAATCGTTGCTTAATTGTATAGAATTTTAACATTTTTTCAACGTAACAAATGTTTAATTGACTCTACTCTCAATAACTGGTTAATTTTTCACTGAATTCTTTCCTACATATATATATATGTAAGTGAAAATTACGGGTTTCTATAAAATCTATACTGCATTATGTAATAACCATTTTGGTATACAATATAATCGTATAAGCTTAAACAGGTAATTTCCAAATAAAGTAAACGTGACTATTTAGTTATCAGAAAGCTCGATCTTATTACCCACTCTCAAAAAGGAAGTAAGCTCTCCAACGCGAATGCCAATAGGATTAGTCCAAAAGCTAATCGAATCGTCCTCTTTACGATACGTGTAATATGTATGTGTGTATGTGTATATATATATATATGTAAGTGAAAATTACGGGTTTCTATAAAATCTATACTGCATTATGTAATAACCATTTTGGTATACAATATAATCGTATAAGCTTAAACAGGTAATTTCCAAATAAAGTAAACGTGACTATTTAGTTATCAGAAAGCTCGATCTTATTACCCACTCTCAAAAAGGAAGTAAGCTCTCCAACGCGAATGCCAATAGGATTAGTCCAAAAGCTAATCGAATCGTCCTCTTTACGATACGTGTAATATGTATGTGTGTATGTGTATATATATATATATATATTCTCATATAAAACTATATCATTTTACACAAAAATTTGAAAATTGTTCATAAGAGAGAAATAACGCCACAGAGAAATAAAACAAAAATTAACGTTTCACGCAAAGAAAGTAGAATTTCTTACTATGAAAAATACTAAGTCAATGTAATAAGTCAATGCTACTGTTTTATTAGAAACTACTTGTGTCTTTTTTAAAATGGTGAAAATGATTCAACATTATATAGTAAGCAATCTTTATTAATGCACAGTTAAGGAGGTACCAAATTCAAGTTTTATCCTCCCTTCCTTAACAGCCTCAAAAGTTATAGAAAATGAGTTATTATTAAAAAAGGACGATAATTTACGCAAATTGAGTAAATTGCAGTCTCCTTCCTTTATTAATAATCTACCTCAGTTCAAAATTCGAAGCAAAAATATCGTACTGGGTTTCGAGAAATTTCTTACCAAAATTTACGATAATTTCGTGCAATTTGAGGTCTTATACGCTCGTTTCATTAAAAGGCATGTCAAGATTTTTGGTAAGAGATTTCTCAAAATCTAGAGTATGGATGTATTTATCTTTTTGTATAATATTTATTGAATTATCCTAAATTGGTTTTGAGTTCTTCAAATACTACTGTAATATATACTAGTAGTATGAAGTAACATTATATAAAATCAGAAATAAGCACTATACGAGGAAACTACGCGCTACTGTCAATTACCAGCGGCTTTTCGATAGATTTAGGCCCAAAAAGATAAACTGTTGTTTTTTTTTCTCTCCGTGGTTTAGCTTTTCATAATGTTATAATTTTTGTAAAATATTTTTCTTTTAAATTATATGTATTATTGTTGCAATTCTAACATCAAATATGAATTTAATTGCTAATAACATCTATATCTTATCAACTGCAAATTGAAGTAAAATTTTTTTTTTTAATTTGATTAAATTGACAATATCTTTCAGAAAGTTTATAATTTCATGACAATTCATCGGATACTGTTATTTCATTAATTACAACGTCAACGTTAAATTTCACGATATACCGTAATTGGTACTGAAGTTTCCATAAAAGAATGAGTGCGAGGGTGAAAGGGAGACGGAGTAAACTGTATTATCACCTGGTAATAATGAGAATTTCATTAAAACTCGATACTACACAGGCGACCGTTCGTCTCGGTTCCGCGCGTAACTAAAAGGTTTTTGCGGTTTTGCAGGACCAAACGTAGACTCAACAGAAAATGGTAAATTTAAAAGTTAGTTTAATTGCTCGTGAGTTATTTTATTGAAATCCTTAATTCAAACATATTTAAATATAATGTTACAATACTTTATTTTACTTTTATCATCCGATTACTAACGTTAGCGCAGTAAACATCAAAGTACAATCAAGAAAAAAAAAAACCCAAAAAAAATAAATCGATATAATTTGTTTATATTACCTAACAATTCGATGCTGTATATAGTATAGTTTTTTAATCGAAATACGAGTGAAAATAGTATTAACAACAATATCTAAAGAAAATTGACGTAAAAATATCGTAAACATGTATATAGAGTCTGGCCACCGAAATTCCAACAATTGGCCAAGCGCAAACAAAGCGACACGTCAAACAAATTCTTGGGTCATCGACTGGACAAACAAACCGGCGTTCAATTAGCTTGGTAGAGAAGATGGCCGAAGCAAACCCAAAATGGTTAATATTCCTATAGCGACGTCTGCATTCCGCGATACTGAAATAGCGCGAGGTTGTTGCCATCGAGCGTAAAACGCCACAAGGGGGGAAAGATGATGGGGGAAGGGGAAAAAGGAAGGGGGGGAAGGGAACAAACTGTTTGAGATTTTCGCGCTCAAATTCCGGCTGCAGTTGACACTAACTTCTATAGGCATCCAGCCCATTTTATGAAAGCTTTGTTTAGCACTATGCACAGACGTGGTACACATAATTTTAAGCTGTGAATAAAACAACGTAATATTTTACGCGATTATTAGTAGACGTCGAATTTTGGTTTATTCTACGATAATCGTTGCTTAATTGTATAGAATTTTAATATTTTTTCAACGTAACAAATGTTTAATTGACTCTACTCTCAATAACTGGTTAATTTTTCACTGAATTTCTTTCCTACATATATATATATATATATATATATATATATGTAAGTGAAAATTACGGGTTTCTATAAAATCTATACTGCATTATGTAATAACCATTTTGGTATACAAATATAATCGTATAAGCTTAAACAGGTAATTTCCAAATAAAGTAAACGTGACTATTTAGTTATCAGAAAGCTCGATCTTATTACCCACTCTCAAAAAGGAAGTAAGCTCTCCAACGCGAATGCCAATAGGATTAGTCCAAAAGCTAATCGAATCGTCCTCTTTACGATACGTGTAATATGTATGTGTGTATGTGTATATATATATATATATACATATATATATATATTAAACATGACAATGGAAATTCATCAAGGTTGAGCTAATAAACGGGAGGGTTGTGGAAGATACAAAGGCTCATGTATACGACAAGAGGCTGGTTAATGGGAAAAGACCCAGGCGACGTCTCTCCCGACGAGACTTGCATTCCAAGCACTTTCGTAACGCTTGGAATACTGAAAAGCAGATTATTTCAGGATTCCGAGGGATGACGAGGCTAAATTTAGGTATAGAGTAGGCAAAGTGTTAAGAAACCCTTATACCACCGTCAATGCGATCAGGGATCGTTTAATCCTGATTAGACGAGGTTATTCATTTTATACGTCTCACCGATGTAAACAATCCTTTCGTCTTCGCCTGTTGACTGTGAAAATTGTAAACCAATCTGCCAGCAGTACATTCGATTAGCAAGATACAAGAAAACTATTGCTCTATTCGTAATAATAATAATATGGGACTCTCAATTCTTTGAAATATCGAGGTAACTTTATCGCACAAACAATATAACCATACGTTCGCTAACTAAAACTGTCGTGGATTCTATAACAAGGTTCCATAAATGTGATAATAACAATAACGCGTGCAATACTTTGCGAGTGTCGATTGTTAAAAAAGTACACGAGTAACAACGAAGGTGTAACGACCAGAAGAAAGTGGTCTACCAAATTTTGAAGGTATTAAAAAAACTAATCCGTTCGACAATTACATCGAGTACGAAGCTTCCGGAAGATATAAACCATCGGATACTTGGCTCCGACGATATCGAACGATCCCGGAAGGAGACTCCGTAGTTGTCGCTCCGTTTGCCTCCACCCGCGAATTAACTGGCGCATCGACCAGACTTGCCAACCAATCGATATTGCGTTTCTCCAAGGGCCAAATTGCTTCTGCACTTCCTCTCGTCGTTTTATAGTTTCAAGAGGGTTAGTTTGTACATTTGCACATTTATTGACATCGAGACTGGTTTTTATGCTTTTTCTTGTGTGTGTGTATATATATTTATTGTACCCTTTATTTTGTCGCATATATATTTGAAAATTACATTTTTTTACTTAGACTTGATAATCACGTAATTACACGTCCGGGGTTTTTACCCAATGATACCTTTAATCTTATACGCTCTACATATAAATTGCAATTAAAAGATCTTAACTGCACGCGATAAGACAATTATAATTTTTTCTCGGCCAAGATTGAATTTCATTATAAATTTTAAAAATTATACTTGGCAGCACGAAAAGAGCGACGTTACATTAATAATGAAAAAAAAAACAAAAATTCTGAAATGATAATAAGAGTTTTATTACACGCGTAAGCGAAATACACACAGGATTGTTTACCCTCGCACTCAACAAAATTATTCCGTAAAAAATTTTGTGTCCGGGTGTAACTCGTAACAAAAAAAATTCCATAAAATACGTTAAAATGTACATGGAGCTTTCTCTCGAAAAATAAAGGATATAAAAGAAAAAAAAAATTGTATCCGAATCACTCGTGTCACGAGATGCTCATAAACTGCATTTACAACCGGCATATTTACACAACTAATCCATAACGCGTAAAACGCGGCATCGTAAAGCCAATAAATTAAAATCAAGTAAACGAGTAACCCCGCGAGATTAAAAATCCAAATTGCTCGGTGCAGACTCGACGTTCGTTATTTGTTAAACAAAATTTAGTGGAGGAAAGCGTAACGAGCAGCGGCAGTAACCCCGGTTGCAAATTATCCTACCATTCATTTACCTCCACGTGACCGCCTAGTTTAACCTGCGTACGTGTCATTTTCGGCTAACGTGTACAACGTTATTTTTCTTTTAAATATATATATACAAATTTTCAAAAGAGATGCTATGTTAAATGTTAAATAATGACAATTTATATAGTATATATATAATGACGACGAAAATGGAAAGAAACGGTAAGATAAAGATAAGAAAAAATGTAAGTAAATTGAATTGTCAAAGGTTCTTCCTGATAATCGAGGAAAGGAAATTCGGGACGAAGGAACGATTGAATTTTACGAGTTGGATCAATCGAAAATAAGCTTTATGCACGTGTTGAACTAAGAGCAAAGCTATTACAGGCCTCAAGAGTGTATTCGATGAACGAGTTTGGATAGGGGAGGAGTCGCAATAAAATAAAGAAAGAAAAAACGGTTGAAGAATGGCACGGGCAAATGTAAAGAGGAAGAAAAATTGCAGGATCATTTGGGATTTCCTCCATTCTTTCGCGAATCACATAAATTGTATATAACGCCAAAAGTATTAAAAAATATTTTTCTACAGTAATGTTAATATCAAGGATTTATCAATAAAGAGAAACGTGTATTCTCAAACTTCGAGTGTAAATGCAACAAATAAACATTATTTGTTCAAATGACAACTGACACACGAAATATTATTATCCACAAACTTTATCATATACATTAAATAAATACAATCGAAAAAATATGATTAACCTTTAACTGTCGACAATCGAAACGTGACGCAATAAATTAATAAAAGAAAAAAAAATTAAATCCATCGTAAGGGAAAAAAAAGGTAAAGAGGAAACCGATCACGAGTTACAAAAGAGAGTCTGAAAGAAAACAAAAGGCAAGTTCGACGTCCGTCGTAAGAGCAAACAATGGATCCATTAGATCGACGAAATGAAATTACGGCGCTGTTGTGGCACTTAATTGATAAAAATGCGGGCGGGAATCGAAGGAGAAGGTAAGACGAGACGAGTTGGTAAGATAAAGCATCCTATAAATGATCGAATTTTCTTAATATAAAAATAATTAAATATTTGTGGTGAATTTAAAAAGTTAATAACATATAAAACTTATTTTTGTTTCATACGTGTAATATTATAGTTATTCAAATGAATTTCATTACCATATCCTGTGTTTAAATTATTTGTTATTCGTGATATTTGTGATCCTTTTGGCTTACCTGAAACAAAAAAGAAAATACAATATTAATCGTAATAGTATGCGTAATTTATAAACGTTATATATGTTGCGATTTGTAAATCGTACTTAACGTAATTAAATATTATGTACACACAGATTATTGTGCGAGATATTCGTTTTTCCCAAAATGTACAATACCGTATTTACGAAATGTGTATAAATTTTACATAACCATCAAATTTCATTCAATTTTGCACAAATTTCGTACAGCATAGAGAAATACCCGAAATATGAATAATATTAAACAAAAAGCACGCAGTACGTGCTTTGAATTTTCATAAATATACATGGGTACACGTATGTGTTCGAATATTATTTAAAAACTTCGGAAACAAAAGGTATATTCCGAATCCAAAAAATATATACAATGAAGAGATTTGTTTCTTTATTTTTCGATAAACTAATAAACAACTACATTTTCTACGTAAAAACGTACTTATCCTCCTATTTCATTCATGCATTATTCAAAAGGTGCGTCCAACTTCATGCTATTGAACCCAATGAGTGCTCAAATATATATACGAAATTTTTATAAATTCCCATCGCGAAATTTCAGTATAAAAAAGTGGTTGGATATTAAAAAAATTTTATCGCAGTCCATTTTCGTATATTATTTCATTAAAAAAATTCTTTAAATACGTTACAGAGAAACAATGTAAAAAGTAATGCTTTATTAATGTATTATACGAAATATAATAATTATAAATGAAATATAATTAATTTAAAATAATATATAGATTTTTTAATGTGAAATGCAAAAATAGAACACTAATATATTAGTTCCCGCAAGACTGGCATCACTTCTCTAATAACATTATATTAAACAGAATAACATTTCAGCCTTGCAACATCACATCACCTGTCAACATATTGAATAAGAAAAAGGCAAGATACATCTGATATAATTTAATAAATTAAGTTATAAATTACAAGTTATACATACTTTATTGAATAATTAAATTATTTATTCTTTTGTTTAAAATATATTTATTATAATAACAATTTCCATAATTCACGTAGGAAAAATGTAAAAAAAAGAAATAATAATCTTAAGCACGTTTCTCTCTAAAATGCAGGAAAAAGCACCGATAAGGTCGGAAAAGTGGAAAGAGAGTTTCGAGCATTAAATAGAAATAGGCGCAATCCTCGCTTCTTATTCACCTAATATCTTCTCCTTTCTCCTTTATTTTTTGTTCCTTATTCTTTTTTTTTTCGAGTTTATCGCGAAATGGTGGATGCAATTGTCGCCTTAATGAGTCGTACTTTTTATAGTGTATTATTTTTTTTCCAAGTTAGTCAAGCGTAAATTATTGTTTTGAGGGAGATGCTTACAATATTTAATAATGTGTACGTATAATAAGAAAGAGATTTTTTAAAGAAGAGATAACAATAATTTAATTTTGTTTCATTCAAATATTATAATTATTATACTTTAATTCCATCATTATTTTGTGTTATATAAAATTAATATAATTAATATAATTAAATACTAATAAATACTTTAGTTACTACAATAAAAAAAATAAAGTAATTTTAGTATCTGCACTATACGTTATTCATATCGATTTATTGTAAATTTTATTATCAAGCATTCGATATATATTGCGTTTACTTTGGCAACGGTTTATACATACTCCGATGTTTGCACAACCGCTTAAACATTATTTGGCACCCTTGCTTCAATAACTTTTATTCGTTGGAATGTTAAATAAAACGCAGCATTTGTAAATTAAAACGCATAGTTTCGATGCCGCAACATTAAAAGTTTATAAATAAGAAATTTTGATGATGACCCATCCTTCTGCGATTTTTGGGTTCGGTTTGGTAGGCGCCTTTTCCGTCGTATGGTAAAATAAAAACTATTGAAACCCTCAAGTTTTTCATTAGTTTTAACTTTAACCTTAGTGTAATTTGATACGGTAGGGTACAATGATAAATAATATTCAATCAAATAATTAAAAGTAATTACAATGTAAATACAAGTACCATTGTTTTGCCTTTTTCTATTATTTATTAAACACGTAACAAGATTCTAAAATATTTGTCTACTTATTACTTTATCGGCAGAATCTTCCCTGATAGAAATTTGGTCGTTTTTAAGGGTTTGAGCTAATAAATATGTATTTCGTAGCTAAAATAACAATGCAAATTTCTATCAATTTTGTAAAAATTGATATTAAATTGTCTAATTTATACCTAACAAAATGGTTTGAATTTTTATTACGGTCGAAAAATATTATTTACCTTAATTTTTTCTTATTAATAATATAATTAATTATCCAACAATTTTATAAAATTGCAGTTAAATACAATCTTTTATGGAATGTCATTTATATAATATAGAGGTGAAATATTAATATTATTATTTAAATAAGGGCCCAATGCATACATTGTTATACACGGCCTATTTTGGTACCCATATCAGGGCCTTACGTAAAATTGGTCTGCGCAATGTGACTGCAGTCTCAATAAACGTTTTCGTACTATTCCGTTTTCTCTTCCTCACGCGTATAACTCAAGGCGGTGGGGAGAAAAATTTTAGTAGGGCAAAAAGGAAAGGTAATATACACCCCCACACAGATGCTATGGGACGAGCTGAAAGAACTAATAATATAAATATATATATATATCTTATATCATATCATTATTTTCAAATATTTACAATTCATGAAACGACGTTTCACGATGAATCTTGAACTTTATGACAATAATATTTGAAATACAAAGTTTTATGTACTAAAACATAATAATTTAAATTGGAATAACTAAAAACACACGCAACAATTAATGCCGTGACGAATTAGTGATAATTAATCTAAAATTATAATCCCAGCAAATAAAATGGTGTGTCAAAGAATATAACGAAAGCGACTTTCACGTTAATCCAACCAACTAATCCTCACTCTTCTACTAAACGAAAATCCTCCAATTCTTTTAATAAAAAATCCCTTCTTTTTGGAGATAAAATCGTACAGACCAAACAAAACAGATCCGTTTCAATTTCGAGGCCACACGAAAAAGCTCAGGAAGAAAGCGACGTTTTTCCGGCCTGTCTCGTTACTATAAAGCTTTAATGCTCACCGTCCTCGTTCTACGTGGTGATGAAGAAAAAAAAAGAGTGCACTTTTACTCTCCTAATGGCCAGCCTCGTTAGGCGTCAAACTTGACACCGTTGCTTTGTGTCTTTTTTCTTTTTCTTTTTTTTTTAACAAACTTTCGATCGGTCCATTTACAATTTTATTTGAATGAACATATACATATATATATACATCAGTTAGAATTAAAAACGCATGTATTGCAGATTGCGTTAAATATATATTTTCATTTAGAGCTTAATACTATAAAAAATCACATGTATACATGTAAATGTAAAATGTTAGTTATATACAATAGATTAAATTGATTAATTTGTAAATCTCATTGATTTTATAAAACCATAAAATTTATGTATATTAAAGAAATAACTATTTACAAATTAAATATTATTTACTTACATTACGTAATAGGAAACGTTTAGAGAAAATATTCAAACTAGAGTGACGTTTGTAGATAGACACAATTAAATGAATAATAATTATCTAATTAGCAACACAATGTCGGAATGTTAATGTCAATGTCAATGTCAGATACGTAATCACCATTTTGAATCATTAAACATATAAGCCAATACATTCTTGTATTAAATTCATTTAATATTCTAATAATTATAATTGTTACATATATAGATAAGATAAATTTAAGTAAAAATAAATTTTTATAAATCGTACTAATTTAATAATCTACCATGATATATATAGACAAAAAAATTGAAGATAAATATTATTTCCTTGTGAAATTATATCTAATTTTATCTATGGTTTCCGTGCTAAGTAATCAGCAAAATTTTCTAATAACCTATGCATTGAGATAAAACAAACTCATTTTTCATTTTGAGTTATATCTATCCTTGTGAAACAAATTATAAAACCGATATACATTACCGTGCGTGTTTGTTTTAATTAAATTTAAATGCATTTATCATTCATCAATGATTTTCGAACCAAAATTAATAACAATTTGCGTGTATTACGAATTTTTACAAAGATATAATTTATATAATTAATTACGAAGAGTAATATTATTTATTTCAGATATATTAATTAACATTTAGTTTGGAAAATAAAATAAGATAAATTTTTATACATCGACATTATCTTTATGTGCGAACCTTCGACTCTCTTTAAGAATAATCAACTACATAAGCCGCCTTGCCAAAAATAGCAATTACATCACGAGTATAAATCTTTTTTCTGTAAGGACATAAAAAAAAATATAATGTACGTACAACATCGCATAACTTTAAGCTGTAACATGAATCTTGATTTTAACCTCGACGTTGAATTCCCGGTTGTTTAAACGGGTCCAGACTGGGTACTCGCATCGACTAATGGGGACAAGGTTATAACACTCTATATACGAAATATTGGATGACCAGACGCATTGTCGAGGCTTGTAAAATGTTATTGAGAAAGAAAAAAGGGAGGGGCTACACATACTAGCTGTATATATGTATCACAGAATGTTACCATTATTTCCGGAAATTTTTATATTTTTGGAATATCTTGAAAAATTCATTTTTTTTTCTGTATAAATATAACTTTATACATAAATAACTCGAACGTTTGTATTGAATAGCTAGCTAAATAATTATAATTATACTTCATTAAAAAAAGAGAGTAAAAATAATAATGAATATGGTTTACCGTCAATTGTCATAACAAATTAATCAATAAAAAAAATATTTTATTAATACTATAGGTTAAAAAAATAATTCATAACGTATGATTACGATAACGTACGTTTTCTCTAATTCCTCTATTTTTTTTCTACTGAAAAGGAAATATGAGTCGTCGACGATATTTTCTAAGTGAACGCGACTAATCACTCGAACTAAAAAAAACTAGATGAGATATTTTCGATCTCAAAGTCATAAATTTTATCATTAAGTGTTAGACATTATATACAAAAGTTATGAGATACTCGAAATATACGTTGACTAAGTAACGTGACGATCACTAATGATTTACATAAGTATGTCGTTTTATTCACAAGAGCATAATTAAGCTAAATAATATCTGATTTTGAACGATTGCTTTTATTACAATTTCCATATTATTTAAATAAATCTTTCAATATACATGTAGTAAAATTTACACATATAAAATATATTTGAAAGATATGTATAATCAAAATTTATTGTATACCTATATCGACGGTTTAATGTAACTTCAATAATGTAGAACATTGTCTTTTATCAAGATTATAAAAATATAAACAAAAAAATCATCTATGTACCACATACATAAATATATACATAGAAACACACACGCACATGCCCACACACACACACACACACAATATATATTCCCCACATGTTAACGATTGACAAGCCAGACAGACCCTCGAAAAGTGCATTACGACCAAAAAAAATGAGCCGCTCCTCAAATAAAATTCTATTTTCGAGAACTGCGAACATATCTATAATATCCATCTTTTTTTCACTTCGACGTGAAGAATTTTTTCCATTCTTGCGATGAATTTTTCTAAATTTTTCTTTCCGTGATGAAAGATTTTTTTTCCTCTCTCTTTTTATATTGTGCTAACAAAAACAGAGGGGATGAAATGTATAAAAACGATAGCAAAATTTGAACAGAATAGAAAGAGAGTGATAGATGTTTATAGAAAAATAGTAAGATGTAACAGACAATTAACTGGAATTTTCTTACAAAAAGATCATTGCAAATATTAAATTTTACAATACGGCTGCACCCCCATTTATCAAATTCTTTTTTTTCAAACTTACGTACATCCGCGGCTAAAACAAATATTTATCAATAAAACAAGACATATTTTATGTGCACAATATTATTGCAAATATCAGTTGCATGTACATACATCCACTTAAAATTTACGAGGCATCCTTCTTCTTTATTCCAAGATAAATTACACGTATACACCACCGGGTTTGTATTTCCCGTATCGAGATATAGATCGAGCGCGTAAAAAAAATATAAGCTGCATTGCGAAAAGGAACAAATAAAAAAATATATATATACGCGAGAGTATTCCCAAGCGACGTAAAAAAGGAGAGAAGCGTCGTTCGTACAACTTTCGATGTATAAAAACCCTTTTACCGAGTTAATTAACCTCTTGCACAGCGTCGTATATACCCTTGAGAAACACGAAATGTTAGTTTGACTTTTCGGTTCATCTTGAAATCTATGATATAAACTTTATTAATGAGAAAAAAAAATTTAATGAAGATACGCTAATGAGAGAGACTCGATAACTCGATTTTCCTAAAAGTTTGTTTTCCTTTTTATTGGAAAAATGTTGGTATTGATTTTAACCGATGGGATAGTGGTCGCTTAGTTTCAAGGAAAGCGCATTTTTTAATGATACAGTCTGCAAAGTTTATAATTTGAAAGCGATATTATATAAAAATGACAATTAAGTCAATTATCTAATATCACTGTAGTTTATATATGGTTAAGAATTTATTAAAAACATTTACTAAATTACATATGGATTTAAAATACTTAATTGTCATCGGTATATAATCTGTTGATTGTACTGTATGATTTAATAGATAAAAATTAAAAATTTCTATCCAAATAAACTTAGACATCGATATATTTCGATCGATGTATTGCTGACCCTTGACTACAACAATTTGAAATTTTACAAACGCAAAAATAGAACAACCTATGACGTTGAAAATTCATAAATTTCCGGGAAAGCAAGCTTGAGTCACTTAGGGAAAAAGAAAAAAGTCGATCGATTAATCTTCTTTACACAGGGCCAAGCCTTGAACGAATCAACAATGGACGCAAGTCGAGAGTGATAAGGGACTCTTTTATATATATATATATTATATACATATACATCGCGTGTCATTACGTGCAGGAAAAATATATACTTTTGGTCAATTTATGTAATAAGGAATCAGGATTGCTTTTAAGACGAAGAGATAAGTAATCGATGTTGTGATAAAATTTTACGACTTAGTGATAGAAAGTATTGATTTTCTTCCTAATGCGTAACGGAGGTGGTAGTTACAGCTTTTACAATACAAAATTAATCTACGACGTATAAATTTAATGTTTTATAACATTCATCTTATAGTAATAACCTCTTCATTATTAAGTAAAACCTTTTATTAATATTTACATTTAACTGTGAAGGAATTTTAATACTTCGTTATAAGCAGATATATTAGTATATGCATGTAACATCAAAAGAAAAAGAAAAAAGTCGATCGATTAATCTTCTTACACAGGGCCAAGCCTTGAACGAATCAACAATGGACGCAAGTCGAGAGTGATAAGGGACTCTTTTATATATATATATTATTATATACATATACATCGCGTGTCATTACGTGCAGGAAAAATATATACTTTTGGTCAATTTATGTAATAAGGAATCAGGATTGCTTTTAAGACGAAGAGATAAGTAATCGATGTTGTGATAAAATTTTACGACTTAGTGATAGAAAGTATTGATTTTCTTCCTAATGCGTAACGGAGGTGGTGTTACAGCTTTTTACAATACAAAATTAATCTACGACGTATAAATTTAATGTTTTATAACATTCATCTTTATATGTAATAACCTCTTCATTATTAAGTAAAACCTTTTTATTAATATTTACATTTAACTGTGAAGGAATTTTAATACTTCGTTATAAGCATATATATATATGCATGTAACATAAATTTTTTTTTTTATAAATTTATGGTGTAAGAAACTAATAAATACAAAATTGTCTAAATAATTAGACATATATGCAAACATATTATTATATAAATAGAAAATTAATTTTAGATTCTCGGAATATTTCTACGAAAATATTTCGAGTATATACTTGCATATAATTACATTTGACATTGCATGCATTTAAATCGTTCTTTTCAGCACGATGAGTCACTGCTTCATGAATCATGCAATTAATTTCTTCGATTTAAGCAAAACAACGTTTAATAAAAAAAAAGGTACATGATATTAGATACACGACACGCTTGATTAGTCTACCAAAAAAAAGGTACACGAGTGAATCTTTTGAAATGGTATTTGAAATCTTGAATTTGAAACGCAATGTATATAAGGGAAACTATACAATCTTCCCACGATCCTCGAAATAAAAGTATTGAAACTCGTGGGAAACCTCTAAAGAGTTGAATGTTAAAGAGCGCGTAGTTCAAGATAGTTCTTAGAATACGTTTTGAGATTATATTATTTTCAAGTGGTTTTCCGATATGCGCTTTTTCTATTGATAATATTAATTTATTACGGATTTTAAATTTTTTGTGCGATAAGAGAAATGTCACGTTTGCATTTCCCTGGTGGTATTAATTTTTTCTAATATTTATTTATGGCGAAGTACATTATTTTGATCATCGTACATTATGTTTTGACTTCTTATACGGATTTTGCAACGATAAACGTATTCGAGACACACTTTCGTTAATTTTTTCTATCTTATCTATATTTTTATTTTCTTTTTTAAAAATATAGTTTCGAATATTACTTTTCGATTTCTATTGAATTTTCTATCTCTATAATTTAAATTTAATTAGTACTAAATTATAGGAAAAAACAACAAATTAATTTTGCATTACATTTTTAATTTCTACGTATTTATGTTCTTATAAAGATCAACTTTTTAACAACTGTAGAATTGAGTACATGTAACAAGATAATCCAAAAAAAAGAAAAGGAGAAAATATCGACGCCACGAACGAAAAAAGCACAACTCAGATTTTCCCTTATAAAATAAGATTGGAAATTCTGAGTTGTATTCTTTATCGTCCAAAGCGTCGATCCGTTTTTAAAAAATTGATGAGTAGCCATGTTGAAGCATTTAAAGATTACTCTCATTGGTTGATATTTGGATTACGCGCTAAAATTGATTTATTTTGAATTTATAAAATCAATCTATTTAAAATAAATCTATAATGAAATTATTGTAATAAAAAAATATTAAAAAAGTGTAAATAGAACATAAAAGAAGGAAATACTTTTTTATATATTTTAAATAATAAATATTTTTTTTATAATGTAATATACTAGTGGCTAGTAATTTTTGTCACCACTAGCTGGATACGACTATCTCTCTACAATTTAATCTTCTACGATTTTATCTCTCCACAAAGTTAATAATAATGCATCCAATTTTATATAAATATAATTGGTAAAACAATCTAAATAGCGTTTATGTACAAAAGCCGTATACAGATTGCAAACACAGTATTTGTCAACAATGTGGACCTGGTGTGTTTATCTGCTGCACACCAACTCCACCACAGCCGAAAGTGCAGGTTTGACTTTGTTTGGACAGGTATGAATGTGACCTCCTAAGATGAATTCCGTCACATCGTTATAAATTGTTATTTTTTCATATTGTTTTAAGAGTCGAAAGACAAAAGAGCTCACGCACGTCCATGTGGACGCAATCGGGATGAAAAATAAGGGGCCACGTACACATATACCAAGAGTATGACGGCAATCCTCCCTCTACTCGGACTTAATTGACTCTGGGTTTATGGTAATGCTACGCACGTCGGTGCGACTTATTAGTACATGAACCGCGTTTTTACGACTCCCGATTTGCGTTCCCCTCGTGCTTCGCATAACTGAGCTTTCGTCAGTTGATCGTAAACGTCGGTGACATTGTTGCACTTCACCTCTCCTTCTCTCCTTCTCTCTCTCTCTAACTTTTCTTTTAAACATTTAGTTTAATAAAGTTTATGGATTTGCTTCTCACTAATCTACGAGGTTAAAAATATCTAAGTTATTTAAATTCTTGCTGTTTAGTATTGATCGAATTTCCTTTGTCTATGCAGATGTATGCAATTACAGTTACTTTCTGAATCAGATAACGTGGATTTGTGTTAAACGCCTCCAGGAGAACGGTGAGCGAGATACTCTTAGTGTTGCCTAGAACTTTTTAGTATTGTTCCATTCTTTTAAATTTACATCCTAATAGAGAAACAACAAATCAACTTCTTTCAAGTCAATATCGAATTATATTAATTATGTGTCTTTGTCTACATATCATGGTATATAAAATTTACAATATTTACTTCTTATTATATATCATATGTTTGTACATATATTATAGTTCTGAATTTATATTTTTAGCTTGAAGTTTATCATTTCTCGTAACTTGATGGCTTTTTCGCATTTAGTCTTGTTATTTAAGATGTCCTTCTAAAGTTGTTTTTTAAGTCTAAAATTTTACGTTTTTTTCGTAATACTGACATTTTATTAACAGTTGTACTATAATTATTTGATTTTTGCAGTGCTGGAATTTGGTTATTTTTACATATTGAGTATTGGTGAGATATATTTCATTTCTCTTTTCCATAGTTTGTTCCAAACTTTTTTAATTTTTATATTTACTAATACATCTAATTCTTCTGTCATTACACGCCAGTAAATGTAATTGTCCCTAACACCTTACGAAGAGGATGCAACTTGAAATAATACATAACAAAATATTTACATATATTGCGTAAACGTATTATCATTATATACCATCGTAATACCGATTCCTAAACAACTTTAACCCAAGCTGAGATAAAAGTATATTATAGTATGTAAAAAATTACTATACCGTATAGTAAATTAACGCAAGTTATGGTAAATATTACAAATATTGCAGTAAAAATTAACAGAGTTTTAGTAAATTTTACTATGCAATATAGTAATTTTTGAATTTTGACACTCTGTCATTTAATTACTAGACAGTATTGTCATGTTAACTACAACTTTTTTCTCAGTGCATCAGTTGCATTGAATAATACAAACTAATTAGCTCTTACGTTAACATTAACCGATCGAGTAGAATTTTAACAATACATTTGGAAATCAAACGAAATAAAAAGAAAATTTGAATGCGCAAATATTTAGTGCAATTTACGTAGAAACCCGCGCGTCATTGTATACGATCGAGGTAAATTAAGTTACAGTATAACACTCGTAGTTGTGCACAGAAGTAGAACAACTCCCACTGCAAATTCGAACTAGACCAATGATGCTGCATTGAAACTAGTATTACCGTTTCATTATTAGGACGAATTATTAGCTACGAATATGTCACTGACGTATCAAAAGCTATAAGCTAATAATTAAGAATTCTCCTTGTTACTTCACTATATATACTAAACCCGTTAAATACATTCGAATGCAATTTTAGACATATATATTCTCATTAACGATAATATTTAAAAGCGTTATATATATATATATTAATAATAAAAATGTAACTTTTACATCCTGTAATCCCTTAAGACGCAAACGTTTGCATTATCAACTTGGTAAGAGATATACTAACATCAATACACACATTTTCTTCTTAATCAAATAAATTGCTTCATCTACTCGTACTGAAGGAGATAACAATTTAGACTATAGAGGCGTTATTATACTGAGCTTTCAAATTATGCAACTGACGTAGTCCAATTATACGTGTGTGGTTATACGTATATACGATCCCTATTGTTTGTTTATGGCAAACTTCGAGGTATGTATGTGTATGTAGATGGAGCATCGTGCGATCATCATTTTCGACGCCTTGGACGTTTAAAAGCACAACTATCAGAATTTTCAATGTTATTTTAAAAATCTCTTAATTGTACTTTTTTTCGATCGATGCGTCGATTTAAATATGTTAAATAGTTAATGCATATCGTTAATATATTACTATCGTTTATATTTGATTGTAGTATCGATATCTCAGTTGATATACGTAAAGTGATGTGTAAATTAAGTTACGTCGGATTTTCATGAACAGTATTTAATGAAAGTTTTAATTTAATGAAATTAAATTTAATATTTAATGAAAGTTAGAATACCATAATTGTATATTGCATTATTTTGTAAATTAAGAATATTAAATTTGTATTTATTAGCCGATAAATAACATAGATTATTGCATTACGTTTAACGAACGTTAATATCTACAATACATTATGCAACAATGTATGTAATTGTAGTTTATATAATTGTGACTGGAAATTACCTGAATTACAAACAATAATATATTATATTAAGTATAATTACAAATACAGATACAATCACTTATTCCCTTTTACGCGTTTAATATTATTTTTCGAGTTTTAGGTATAGTAAACTACTGTTAAATTTTTTAATCAAACTTGATTAATTTGTGTAAAAAAATATTTGATAATTATTTGTATTCCAATTTAATAATGAAAATCAAGTCACAAGAATGTTAATGTTACATCGTTTCGTTCGAAAATAATATTTTTAAAAGCTTTTAAACCTCGCACGAAAATTCCTCTACAAAAAAAAACATTAATGACAATACAACACAATCAATTACCATTAATCACTAATAAGATTTACGAAAAAAACAAAAATAATAATAATCGTTTAAGAAGCGGGTGAGCATCATCTCGAGAAGCAAGTTTTTCCAATGTCAAAGCCGGCCGGCTACTTGCCCGAGGCCCTGATCTCATCCGGGAATTCCTTTCGCGGTCAGGTCATCGCTTTATACAATACCGATTCTATATACACACTTGGCGACTTTCTATTTTTAGGATAGAGCCGTTATATTGTTGGTAAACTCAAATTTGCATATGAATTTTCCTTCTTTTCGCATAGATATATATATATATATATATTTTCACATTTTTTCGTTCCTGATTTATATTAGGATAAAGATTTTTTCTTTCTATATACGACACGACGTTCCGAAGTAATTTTTTTTTGTTCTCCACAAACATTTTTTGATAAAAACAAAAACTCAATTTATTATGCACTATAAAATATATCATTTGATTTTATTCTAAAAGCAAATCATGATAAAGTACTAACTACAACCATAATCATAAATAACCGAAATAGCACAAAAAATGAAATTCTAAAAATATCAGTAACTTTATTACGTACCTACACATCAATATAAGTTTATCAATGACTCACAACCTAAATAACCTAACCATAAATTTATGCATCTCTAAAACAAAAAAATTATTTTCGCTTCAACCACGCGAATCCCAAAAAGTCGATAATTAAAACAATTCAATTGCGTCATAGGGACAGAAAAGACAGCACTTCCGTCCTGTAGGTATATATCGCTGTGTGTGATAAAACATCGATTGTCAACACTCCCTGTTAAGAGAACACAAACGAATCTGCAAAGGCGCATATAACGTATTCAGTTTTTGCAAATTTATATTTTCTACTTTTTCTTAATATCCAATGCAATTGCACGCTTTATTAAGACATTTAAGTAAAACACAGGAAGAAGAAATTGAAAGCATAATCAAGGTAGATTTACGCGTTTAGGACTTGACAGTTTAAATTAAAATTTTTAATATATACTTAGAGTATTTAGTTACAAGTTCAAAATTTTTTTCAAACTGTTTTTTAACAATTGTTGAATATTTTTTGTACAATATATATATCAAACATAATTGGCTAAATTTTATGCACTATACGACAATTGCCTATAGAAACAGTGTGATTGAATAATTTTGAAGTTTGGCACTTATTTTTAATAATATAATCAGCTGTACTAAAATTTCGAAGATTGTTAAATTGGCAATACAACCTTGCATCTCGAGGAGTTTAATGAATATGACTGTAGACAATAATATACTGATATATAAAATGTCGAACATTACAAATTTAACAAAGTACGAATTATTAATTACTCGACCATTCGAATAAATTAATGTCAAATTTCTCAAATAAAATAGATTAATCTGTACTTTAATTAAGGACCAATGATTATAATAAACATTACTTAACAATCACGAAAATAATAAAATTGCGCGAAAAGTTGGAACTAACTGTACACATTGGATATAATATAAGCTGCACATGTAATAAAGACGTACAACAGTTAGTATTCAGTTATTTGATTAAGCAAACTTCCGACTGTCATGGCCTACGTGATACGTTTTTAAAATATATATGTATACGTATATGTACACAGTCACCAGGCGAGATCAAACTATATTAACAAACTAAAAAAAAATCACATGTACGTATCCACTCAAAGCAAAAAAAAAGTCTCCTCCTATAACACGAAAGAATTCCAAGCAGACCGCATCATCACTTAAAATATGTATATATACATCACTTGTATATTTAAAAAAAAATTTACCTTTACGGCTGGATAGCTTCTCCAAGGTTCAATTCGGAAAACAAAGAAAATTTATATGAATCGCGATAAAACACTTATACGATTGTAAATATGGGTATATCGATGTAACGCGAATGAATTTTTATATATTAAAAACACGGTTAACCAGCATTGCGTGCGTGTATAGATGTGTGGGTGTGGGTGTGTGTGTGTGTATACGTCTGGTACGCGTGACGCTCGCGGATCGACTGCTAACAAACTTGACGGTAGTGTGTAGCCTAAACCTTTCTCCCCCTCTCTTCAGTTGAAGCTTCTACAGCGCCGCCTATTTTCGGCGAGCGCCGAGTTTTTATGTATGCATCTCGCCGGGGTTCTATATTCGGTTCTCTCGGATGAACATTTTTTATTCTTTTTTTTTTCGATTATTATTTTATTTGCTTTTCGCGAGTTTAATTTCTACACTGTTCGTGTATATATACAGTTATAAGTTGTATACGTTTTTCTTTTTAATAAAATATGGGCGCATGTATGTGGATAATTCGAAATTATAATCACTATTATTTATAATTGAGCGTAATTCTTGAGATAGTTCGTGTTTTAGAAACTTGACAGTAAAGAAATTTATATCGTAGTGACAGCATTACATTTTCTGACAGAAATATAATAGTCTTGTAAAGTCTACATATAAAACGGTATAGTTATTTCGTATTCGCTACAAACATTTGAGTAACTTAATTCAACTTTGAATTTTTATTTGCAATTTTTGCTATTTTCTAATTATAAGTCAAATATTGCAGCACTAGCACGCGATGAGTATACCTTTTTACCTTAAAAGTGCTTCGAGTACATATTAAAAATCAATACGTTAATAGCCTATATATTCTTTGTATTCTCATCGACGTTATACGTAGAAAATCCCACGAAATTTTTACTGTTTATATAATTTTACTTATTAAGTATATAGATTTTTGGAGTCTTCGTAAAAAAATGACACTCGAAAATTTATATGTACCATTACAATAAAAATAAAAAAATTCATATTACGCGAACCAAATTCCCAATACAACAATTTCGCATTTGAAAGTTGCAATACATATATGTATATAAGGACAATACTGTATATTTATTCACATTTACATAAAGTGATAACCTCCCACGTGATACACGTGAAAATGAAAAAAAAGCTTGTATCAATGGTTATCTATACGCAATATTATCAAGATGTTGGTTCAATATGGTCTTTTCTATTTTTTGACGTTATCATTGTTTATACATGTATATACCTATATAGTTTTGCTGCTTTTCGGTTAATGCATGTCGTATAAAAAATTAACCGGGTTTTATCATGCGCTTGTCTTTTTAATAGGACAAATGCGCGATATATTTTTTACATATATACATATCCTTTGCATGTATATTTACATTCGAAATTATCGAATATCATGATTTTTTTAATAATAACCAATTGCAGTCGATAAAATGTTTCAAAACAGTTAAATTGGTAAAATAGCGATTTGAGGCGTTAAAAAGAAAAATAGTTATTTTAATTATTAATAAAAATTAGTAATAACTAAACGTTGTTTGTACAAAGGTATGTAAATGTTAAGTAAAAATTACATAATCATAATAAAAACAATTAGTTCGTTGTCTCTCTTATATTTTGAAAACATCGAATTAATAATAAAATTGGAATAGTAATCGAACGTTACGGGGTAAACGACGGCAACGCATTAATGCAATAAAGTATATTATTCAGATATACAAAGGTAATACAAAGATTAATTAACATTCAAGTTTACTTAATTGATGAATACACGCATTTCTATGGTAATGAGTGGTATAACGATATGCAACTGTTAGGATCTATATGTATTCGAATAGTCAATGTCTCGCAATATTATTAATTGTTGAAGCAATGTTATATATATACGTGAGCAATTTAACGTGAATATGTCGATTTGTAAGTGTACGGTAAAGAAAATATGCAATTACTAGTTCGTATATAATCTAAAATCCTCCGAAATGTTTTACATTTTTTTATTTTATACTTTACCATATTTATGAACTTGATAAATATTGTATTAACGGCTTACCTGAAACAAAAATGAAAAAGACTAATTAGTAATTGATTGAGTCATTAGATATTCTTTAAAATTTTAACCCTTATTCAGACCTGAATTAATTTAGAATTTTTTCGTGTACTTTTATGTACAATTTTATCGCTCACGATTGTTTTTAAATGTAGAATTTATATAATATATTATTTTATCAATCTAAGAATATTAATGAAAGATTTTTTTACTATGCTTTTAATAATTTACGTTATCATTTTTTTAATTTACAATTTTTCATCTATGTACATTAGAATGTATACATTGAGTCTATTAATAATATAATATTTACACATTTTGTAACAATTTTTACGATATATGTATTGCGCAATGTAGCATTAAGAGTGTCGTTCAACAAAATAAAAAACAATTTAAGAGGAATAACAACCAAAAAGTAAATTTTGTAAAAATTCAACAGCCCACGTAAGAAAATCAACGGAACTGCATCAAATAACGTAATGAAAAGCTACTCAGAGAAAAAAAACACGTGCCTGGAAAATCCAAACGACTCATTGAGAATGCGTGGGTGGCTCTGAAACGAATCAAGACTTGAGCCAAGGGAATTGAAAGAAAGAAGGACTGCGACTTTTCTTCCTTTTTCCTACACACGACCACTAGTTTCGTAGTAAAATCATTGGAAACTGATCTTGGTTAGATTTTTTAAAAAGCATTAAGCATTTAATCCATTTAGAATTTTTATATCGGTTATATAGATGATTTTACTTTTAATATTAATTTCGTACGTTCGTTGTTTTTCATTAAAAATAATTTTTTTATTTATCTTTGTTATCCTCGTTTATAAGCCATCTGTATCAGTAGAATTTATATTCTGCTTATGTGTTTAGATCACACCTCTTGTTCACGTTGCTGTTTGGAAAATCACCTAACGGATTCCGAAAACCGCAAGAGGATCGTTCACACATTCAACTAATACAATCGTAACGAATGCTATAGATATTAATAATTTTTTACTAAAAATTTCGATTTGTAAAAGAAAAATATTAATTTTACAATATTGATAACGTGTTTACAAATTTTATACAATTATATCCTCTCGGAAATTGTATATTTATATTTATTTCATTATAATCATAACCGAAATTTTGATGGAAATCAAACAACACGGAATATCATTTATTACTGTAATTTACGAATATTTAATATTCGTTTGGCAAAGTAATGAATATTATTATTGAATATTATCATCAATGTAAAATTTGCCAATACGTCATTTATTGTTAAATTTATTCGATGGCTGCACATAATTAATTTTATTAAAATCCTTGTATTACGAGTAAGCATTTAGTATTTTGCAAGTATTATTCTTACCAATAATAATAAGTATACACATATAATAGTAAAATATTATAATTATAATTATAATTATAATAGTAAAATATTATAAGTTCTCGGAACTCACGTGATAGTATATATATATTTCAAACCGTAAAAATTCGCGATATTCGTTTTTTTTATACCGTACTGATATAAAAGTACTATTTTTGTTTATTAAACCACTACTTTGACATGCAAATGTAAGCCCACGAAAAGAAAAAAGTTAGTAAAAATAAAGTTAATAATATGTTACGTAACATGTTTTTATTTTATACAATAAAATTCTATATTATACTGAAAGCGTGTAAAAATTACGTAACTCCGACCGAAAAGTTTTAGTCAAATCGTATATAAGGAAAACAGGGTATAACTCCGACCTTAATACAAACACACACATATAAACGACATGTGTATGTAACGGACGGTTTAAGGGAGGTGTAAAACTATTTTATGAGAATTTACGCAAATTTTCTTGTATTATCACCAACAAGTCAAGGATAATTTATATTTCAGGTTATACTCGAAATGCCTTGGAATTAAATGTACTCTTTAAAAATGTGTAATAATATCTGAATAATTCACTTTAAAACATCATTTTCATATATAGTTTTATAGTTGTCCGTATCGAGCATCACTAAAAAGAAATACGACAATTTTTCATCAATTTTTCTTCACAGATCCACAATGACTAAATACAATTGAGTGAGTTAATGAATGCATTAAATTAATTCACTATTATACGTGGCGCATAATTCAAATAATGCTGTATAATATTTTATGTTTTTAATTAAATTGTGAGCATGACGATATTAATGAACGATGAATTAATTGTCAAGGAATTAAAAAAAAAAGTGCGATTAATTTAGAATTTAATTTGTAATTAAAAAATATAATTAATTACTCAAAATATATCGCTTTGGAAGATATACAAAATCAGTAATTATGTAATTTATATAATTAGGAGAAAAAATAAGACATAATTCTTATTCTATTACTCGTAAAAAAAATGATTATATACGAAAAATACGTGATAATTTTGGTATTATGAAACGTTAAGCGCCGTGTCCGCGATAAAATTAATCTAAATTAGTTTTCTATCGTCATTGTTAAAAGGGTTAATGAAATTACATAACGAATCGTATTAAACTTCTCGAGGAAATTTCACGTCCGAGCCACTAGAATCGTATTATTTTGATGGAATTACTGAAGATTGATTACGTCGCAAGATTATAACGAAGATTCAATTAAAAAGTCCGAGTTTGCCTTGCGGGCTTGCCGGAGTTAGAAATTTAAACTACCAAGCGCATAGTCTTATTTCTCAACGATTCGTTCCCTGTCAAAAAATATATGTATATATATCATCCCTCTAAGTTTTTCGATTAAAACTTAAAGATCATTTTTCATCTAGCCTATATGTTTATATTTGACCCTGTAATAATAAAATGTCGTAAAATGAGAGTGATGATTCATTCCCATTGTCTATCACCATTGTTATAAACTTTTATTCGTGTGTATATCAAATAGAACTTGATTCCCAAGTACATACACAATTGTATATTAAGAGAAAATGAATTATTACAATAAGTACAATTTAAAAAATTAAGTTTGTACATCGAGAAAAAGTTTAGATTAAAAATTAAAATAGTATCTGATAAATAAGTCACAGACTGACAAACTAAGAAAATTAGTATAGTTTTCAGTAAAAATGGCTACAATTTATAATAAAATTAATTATAATTTTTATAATAAATATTAACTTTAATTTATTTTATTTTATTCATGCAGTCTTCATCTTTATTCTAGATTATTATACTAAAAATTTTAATATAAACTATATTTTCAGTTTGTCAGTCTGTGATTTCATAACTAAAAATTATTGTTTTTTTATATTATTTTAACGTTGCTCTTTTTATGCTCCCTAAAAATTGTAATTTGTATGAAAGATCGCTAGGAGAAATCTGACGATTAATGTAAAGTTTTTTAAGGCAAACATTGGCCAATTGTCATAAATACCCAAAAAAGTGCCCAATTAATGGCTAAATTCGAGTTTTATTTAACCTTCAAATGTTACAATTTCTACTAGGGATGTTGTAGTATTTATACAACTTTATACAAATTATACACGGTATAATTAATAAAAATAATTTTTCACTATGTATATACCATATAGATGATTAATTCAAACAAATTGAAAATATGTAAGTAAAAAAGATTTACTAAAAGTAAATATAGTTAAAGTTTGTCAATGCACTGGTTACTCGTAATTGTTACATAAAAACCAATTATTTTAATGTATAATATATAAATTACGAGTGCATTGAATGTATGTATATATAAATGAAAAGAACAATTGTAAAATGCAACTGTGTAAAACAGTACTTAAAGTGTAAACATAAAGGAAATTTGATGAAACAACTGGACTGTAACCAATCGAATAAAATCAAAAAATTTCTTTTGTATATGTATGTATGAGTATATAAAATGTACGAACCACCAGCACAGTCTAATTGTGAAAGCAATTAAACAACAAACGCATCGAGTTACTGTATATATATAAAACAAAAGAAAAAGCGCTTTTCACCAAACCTTATCGATTTTCAAAGACAACAAGAAAAAGAAAAAGACAAGCTACACACAACGCCTCGCAGACGCAGCATCAGTTTTCCCGTACTAATTCCGCATTCAACTTCCGCTTCGACTGGCTCTTCCAATTCCCTTTGGCGCGCGTCCTCGAGGCGGAAAATGGAGTCAGAGAAATGAAATCGCGTTCGTTTGACGATATATATATATATATATATCTATATACAATGTTTCTGGCCTTTCTTTTAAGCTACGCAGAACTGTGTACGTTCATTTATCAATGAAATTGTACATTGGTAATTATATAATTAATTGAGAATATAAAATATGTACGCAAGTGTTTAATGAATTTTATGCATCAAATTAAATATGTTTAGTATCGGTACATACATTACAAATAAATTATACACAGTATATACATACTGTATATAATTTATTTGTAATATATACATAGTCATATTGTTTCTTCATTTTTTTGACTACATTTATTTCCTATATATATATAGAAATATTTATGACCATTAAATCGATATAAATGTATATTATGTGCAATTATTATTATTTTTTAATTATCGGAATGTTTATCATTTAATTAATCCACAAAGTAGTACTATATTAAAAAAACAAAAAAAAATCTACGTTAGAATTTAACGAATAGCCAATGAATAGGTAATGAGAAAAGATTTCAATCTAAAATAAGTCAAGAAATTGTACGTCAAGAAAAAAAAAGGTTAACGAGCATGAAAATATCAGTAAGACGAAAATATGAGGATAAGACGTTAGTAAAGAGGACATTTCAAAAGAAAAATGTCCTCATAAAAGCGTAGCAATGAGTCTCTGAAATAAAAGTACCGGAAAATAATAAAGAAATTCACGTCGGATCCTTTTTTTTTCTTTTCTTCTTCTTTCCTATTAAAAAGGTATTACGAATCGACTTTAACGTTTTTATTAATCCAACAGCACTTTTTTTAATCTTCTCGCAATTTTATCGTTGAATTTTGCAGTTTTTATGTGCAATTCGTTAATAAAATCGATTAAACGCACATATATACTATACTATATATAATATAATTGTGATAAATATGTTTTAAATATGAGAAACTTCATTTGTTACTACGCGGATTGGGTATAAAATGTACGAGAAAAATAATAATAATAAAAAGTATACTTTTGTAATTTTAATAAAATTGTAATATGACAAGCAAATAAAAATAATAAATACATCTACATGTGTGTATATATATACACACACACACGTTACATGGAAAATTAAATGAAATGCAGAGACAAAATATATCCATCAAAACGTCGGATGGATCAAGAGTTACGAAAAAAGTATTATATAATTTGAAAAGTAGAAGGAAAAATTAGCAAAAGAATTTAAAAAACAGTACGTATACATTTGCATTATTTATTAACTGTAATGAATATTCTTGAATTATCTATTATACTAATTAATGAAAAAGAATGATACTTTATAATATAATAATAAAAACATTTTAAAATTGTTAATCGTAAAAGTTTATTCTCGTGTAATTAAAAAAAAAACTTGTCGTAATAAGTGCATTGTTATAAAATTTTGGTCAGAAAGTTGAAAATAACCTAACCTCAAACCACATATGTGTATATAATTTAGCTGTCGCGAGTAATGCGGAAAGTCTAGAAATGTCATCAAAAAATGAGAATCAAGAGGCCATATATATATATTATTGTAGAGGAGCTACCTAAAATCAGTTTGCAAACGAGTCGTCTAGTTGAGAAACCAAGTATGGCTAATTTGAACCATCATGTTGCATTCAAAATGATGAAAAAATTACGGGTGGTCGACAATGCGTTATTTTTTTCCTCATATACCTTAGGTATCTGAATTAATTAAATCGAATTACCGATTTAAAATTTAAAATTAATTACCAATAATACTTGAATTTAATATTGAAAACAGTGAACGATTTCGTGCGCGCAATAGATAAACGAATTAAACGAAAAATTGACGGATGACAATGTGAGTGAAAGAGATATATACGTATACAATAAGTTACGAGAGTTTGCCAGCATTGCAGCCCGATGAAATAACGAAATGCGATTCTTTGACATGTACAAACGACGAGGATTACGAGAATGTAAGCTCGATGGATGTCGAATATGAAAATGCAAATTCTTCGACAACTCAAGAAAATTCGTCCTGAAAGGTATGTACGACGTTTTTCACGTGTGTGTGTGTTTTTCAATTACTTAGAATATCTTCAGTATTTCTTTAACTCTAAAATTTGATCAATTATCTTGTCTTTCAAATGTATTTATTGATCTCAATGTACACCTATTACGTATCACTAAAGCCTACACGCACACTTTTAATCAATCGTAACAAAAAAGTCTATTAAAATCGAATCAAATTAACAAAAACGAGAGGGTAGAACGTCAGATCGTCGGGAAATCGCAATTTCATCGTAGAAAGTTCCAATCTTCAATTTTCAATCTCACGTTTGATCCTCAAGACCCATCCGAATGTGTATATATATATATTGAAAAATCCGTTTTTACCCGCAGGAGGAGTTAGCGAGTCTCATGCAGGAAAGAGACGAGGCACAGTTGAAGCTAAGACTCGTTCAGGAAAAATGCGAAGCGTATCGAACTGAGTCTCAATGCCTCGAGGATAGTCTTGGTGCCATCGAGCAAACCCTTGGGTACGTCGATATATATAGACACTCTCTTTTCTCTTTTTTCATTCGGTTTTGTATAGAAATTTAATAACCTTCTTTCTCCACCGAGTAAAATTGTACAACTATTAGGTAATTAATCGTACAGTAATAGTATTAAACCTTTTCTAATCAAAACCTGACACGCTTCCTAATCAAAAATAATTAAAAAAAATTCTGTATAATATATGATCAAAATATTAAAAAAACGAAGAAATCTAACGACTAAAATGAAAATTGCACTGCCTGGAGGTATACGAAAATGAAACCTCAGATATATATGCAGGTAATATATATATATATATATAAAGATGTGCGCAAGCAAAAGCTTTTAAGCTATACGTGTAATAATGCGAAGAGGCTTTTAAATTATGCGCCAGCGCGGTAGCTCTTTACAATTTTTATCTCCTTACTTCTTTAGGGGTTTCCGCTTGATTCGCATGACGCTGATAACAAGGTTTCTTTTTTATCATTTTCTATACAGATGCGTGAAATCCCCTTAAAATGTCAAATATTTTTAATGGGGCTCGCGAGTGTCGAAAATGTTTTGATTACTATATTTTTACGTTTGATTGTATATATACTGCGCGTAAAGAAAATAAATAAAGAGTTATATTGACCTTTTTATACTAATCATAATGGAGTTATTATACGACTTTTCACTTTTAGAAGAATTGTTTGATATATAGGATTACTGTATATAGTCTGAATTTCTACAGTAATGAAAACAGAGACATTAGTTTTGGGGGTTCCATAGTACAAATTTAGTTAATTAATTATTAAAAGTTTTATAAATGTAAAATAGAGAATTCAGTGCTCTTCCTTAATTTGTGGTTATTTTCAGATAAAAATATATCATTGTGTTTACAAGAATAACCTTTAGCAATAAATGTTTTGGAGGTGGCATACCCGGTAGGTAACCGACTTAGCAAAAAAAATAATTATTACGTTTATTTAAAAAATATACGCAATTTTATGGAAAACTCGAATACATAACTGCACTAGATAATTAAATAATAAGTCATTCTACAAAGTTCCAGGTTAATACAATAAGGACACCCTAAAAAATTTCTGCACCGAAAATGTACGATTATCCCTGATTTTTCGGCGCAGAAATTTTTTAGAGTGTTTAACGTATAGACTTCAAAATTTGTTCAATAACTTATTATTTAATTATCTATAGTGTTTCTGTATTCGGGTTTTATATAAAAGTGCGTATTTTTTTAAATAAATGTAATAATTACCTTTTTTGACTCGGTCGGTAATCCACCGGGTATAAACCACCCCCTTAAAGTAAAAATCTTATTTTATATTTCATAAATTCATATATAACCGACACTCATTAACATCCATGTATCAGAATCATACACGCTTAAAAAAAGAAAAAACCTAATATCGCCTTCCCAACATCTTTCATTATTTTCAGCAGCTAAAAAAATAAATCGACCTATACGTACATGTGTATATATATGTATTCGAAAGAGGCTTGATACAGATTTAAGAATTAAGGTGTAACGAATCGAGATGCAAGTTTCGAGGAGCAGTTATCATCAACCATGTTAAATTCTAAGATGTAAGAATGTCGTAGCGAACTTAACATTTCCTATAAATCTCAACGACAACAAATAAATACTTGTCCCTTACTCCCTTTAGATTTCTATAATATATAAAAATTGTCTACATTGTATTTTGTACTTTGGATTTGTTTAATAAAATATTATTCACGGGCGTCTTTTAATAATCATTTATATAAATTTTCGTCTATTTTTTATCAAAACCAACATTTTTCTTACTTTTAAGTTAGAATCTTCCATCACGATCATGCTTTATTGAAATCCATCTCAATTCTTACTCTTTTAGACCTCCCGACGCGGCTATCCACTTGTCTCCCTTACTCTTCACTTTGCAGTTTTCATTTCACTATTCGTTTCCTCTCCCTTTTTTTCGTTCCCGAATATCCTCTAGTCTTCCTTTACGTTTTACTTTTATTAAGTTCCTACCTAACCGCACGTTTATACACTACTATTTTATTTATTATTAATCTAACATCTAATGCTTATTATTTTTTTTTGTCTATAACAATTATACGTATACTAATCGTAATTTTTACTTTAAGATAATAATCTACTCACCGAAATAATTAATATAATTCGGTGAAATTGATAAATTAAAAAATTGAAATAGTAAAGAAGAATGAAGATAAATAATTGATTTGTCAAATCTACCGATTCGAAACGTTTATATAGACGAATTAGAAGAACTATATCCCTGCGACGTTCCAATTTTCAGTAGCTTTCGATCAGGCAAATCTGTGTAACCCCTTCAATTTTCGGTCTGTCAATCTTTTTCTCACAGAGACGAGGCAATCAATTTGCAAAACAAATGAGTGATGCAAAGTGGCCAATATACATTCGAGCTCGAATGAATCGCAGTGACTCACGCGCAACTTTGCGACCCTCGCTTTATACACGACGTAAAACTTGACAAAAACTAATCGAACTACACAAGTGTAATGGATTTTAATTCAGTGTTTTACATAACCGAAACGATTTGTATTTTAATTTGTTCATCGTCTGAGGGTACTGTTGCAATTATTTAAAGAAAACGATCTAGACTCCAACTACATTTTAAATAACAATCAACGTATTTCGTTCAAACAAAAATATTTCTTAACATCCATAATATACATATATATATATATACACAAGGAAAAATAACATGTATTTTGTTCGAAAAATCAAATAAAACACCGAAAGTATATTCGGGAAGAAAAAAATAATGCTTATTACAAAAAGTCAAGAAAATCGTAAATAATTTAAGGAATCTTCACTCTATGCTTAACGAAAATTTACACGTCGCATAAAATTCCAAGTCCCGATATTATTCCGTAGCCGCGCACGTCGATATTTCACGTTATATACGAACCCCGCACGGAGGAGAAAAGGCGAACGTACGCGAGAAACTGCACTCCTCTTGTCTTTTTCTCGAGTACGCGAATTGAAGGGAAAAATATATATTACACGTAAGGTATATTGTTCGTAAAATATAATTTCGAATGTTTTAAACAAAAACAAGTGATAATATTGTACGTGCGATTTAAATTAATTTCACTATTATAATATTCAAAAATATATATATGTACTTTTTTCATTATACTTTTCCTTATTATGTAATATGCGCGAGTGAATTCATAGATAAGCTAACACAAAAATCAATAAATTCGGAATATCAAAAAATAAATAAAAAAAAACAAGGCGTCCAAATATAATCCATCGGATGACATCTCTCTCTATATATATACGAACCTAAGAATTATCGCTCTTCCCTTTTTTCAATAACACGTGCAACATTTCACTCGGGTACACACACAAATATATATATATATACACACACATAGAGTATACACCGAGGAACTCGCGGCAAGGCTTTATATCTTTTCCGAGGAGTAACAAACTGCCCGACAATGCGGTGCAACTACGCGAACAAGTATTCCAAACGCATACTCCGGTTTATGGGGGTTTCTATACCTATATATAGATAAAAATATCATTTTTTACTTTCTTTCATTTTTGTTGAGTAATGGAAATTTTTAAACGAGAAATTCACTTCTCCAATATTCAAGTCATTTATTAATTTACACTTTCAAACTATATACACTTCGTTTTCATCGGCAAATTTATTTTATAATTTTATTAATGATACGATTTAATTCATTTTTTATTACATAACTAAAACGAAAGTACTTATTGCATTAATGTATCTAGTATAAATATATATTATATATAAAGATAACTCATTCGGACATCAATTATTAAACATGTATTATATCCGTGTTTGATTCCCGACGCATACCAAAATCGAATCTCTAATAAATTGTGAATGAATATATACGACTGCACATAATTGTATATGTTATATAAATTGTTTTCTACAATATATCATATAACTTCGAACTGATGATAATTAATGTACGTTTTCCAATTTCTTTGTTTATGTAATAATGTTCAACTGAATTTGATATGGAAATTTTTGAAAAATAATTTTCGAAAAACAAGTATATATTTCGCATACATACACCGTATTATTCGCGAAAATTGTATGTACGAATACTTCGATGCGCAACCGGGTTGCAGCAATACTTTACTCGAACCGAGCAAATAAATAAACAAACATAATTAAAAATAATTACAATATATGTACATACATATATCTCGCGAATACGCAATAAAAATACGATAGCTGCAAAATTCACATAAAAATCAATACACATATATATATATATATCTTCACTCTATGCTTAACGAAAATTTACACGTCGCATAAATTCCAAGTCCCGATATTATTCCGTAGCCGCGCACGTCGATATTTCACGTTATATACGAACCCCGCACGGAGGAGAAAAGGCGAACGTACGCGAGAAACTGCACTCCTCTTGTCTTTTTCTCGAGTACGCGAATTGAAGGGAAAAATATATATTACACGTAAGGTATATTGTTCGTAAAATATAATTTCGAATGTTTTAAACAAAAACAAGTGATAATATTGTACGTGCGATTTAAATTAATTTCACTATTATAATATTCAAAAATATATATGTACTTTTTTCATTATACTTTTCCTTATTAATGTAATATGCGCGAGTGAATTCATAGATAAGCTAACACAAAAATCAATAAATTCGGAATATCAAAAAATAAATAAAAAAAACAAGGCGTCCAAATATAATCCATCGGATGACATCTCTCTCTATATATATACGAACCTAAGAATTATCGCTCTTCCCTTTTTTCAATAACACGTGCAACATTTCACTCGGGTACACACACAAATATATATACACACACATAGAGTATACACCGAGGAACTCGCGGCAAGGCTTTATATCTTTTCCGAGGAGTAACAAACTGCCCGACAATGCGGTGCAACTACGCGAACAAGTATTCCAAACGCATACTCCGGTTTATGGGGGTTTCTATACCTATATATAGATAAAAATATCATTTTTTACTTTCTTTCATTTTTGTTGAGTAATGGAAATTTTTAAACGAGAAATTCACTTCTCCAATATTCAAGTCATTTATTAATTTACACTTTCAAACTATATACACTTCGTTTTCATCGGCAAATTTATTTTATAATTTTATTAATGATACGATTTAATTCATTTTTTATTACATAACTAAAACGAAAGTACTTATTGCATTAATGTATCTAGTATAAATATATATTATATATAAAGATAACTCATTCGGACATCAATTATTAAACATGTATTATATCCGTGTTTGATTCCCGACGCATACCAAAATCGAATCTCTAATAAATTGTGAATGAATATATACGACTGCACATAACTGTATATGTTATATAAATTGTTTTCTACAATATATCATATAACTTCGAACTGATGATAATTAATCTACGTTTTCCAATTTATTTGTTTGTGTAATAATGTTCAACTGAATTTGATATGGAATTTTTGAAAAATAATTTTCGAAAAACAAGTATATATTTCGCATACATACACCGTATTATTCGCGAAAATTGTATGTACGAATACTTCGATGCGCAACCGTGTTGCAGCAATACTTTACTCGAACCGAGCAAATAAATAAACAAACATAATTAAAAATAATTACAATATATGTACATACATATATCTCGCGAATACGCAATAAAAATACGATACTGCAAAATTCACATAAAAATCAATACACAATATATATATATATATATGCATATACGTATATGAAATAAAAACAATGGAAATTCTACTCCAGTGTATACGTATATATATATACGTCGTATTCGCATCGTTATAACAAAAAATATCGCAATTTTTTTCCCCTCTTATTCCGAGTATCAAAAAACCCCCACGCGTAAAAAAAATAAGCTCAAAATTCGCTACGCTTTTTGAAAGATTCACCGTAACCTCAGTTCTCGTATACCCATTAAAATTTGTTTCACCATGTACATACGTGTGTGTGTGTGTGTATATAATATATATACAAAGGAAAAAACAATGAAGCCCACGAGAATTCGTTTTCCCCGCGAAAAACAGTTGATGCGTTTATTGGATTTTGCGTTACGGGGAACGATGATTATGATTTATTGCTACCTACCTATAACCTGCTCGACAATAGCAATTGTTGTTAATTTTTCTCTCCGTGTATATATGAATTCATCGATATGTGTAATAATCAATGGAATACGAAAGATAATACGTTAGTCATGTTTATATATATGACTAATAGGCTAATACTTTTGGATTTTTATTTATTTTGTATATGTGCAGTATATATATACACTCAATAAATGTAAATGATGCGGTGCGCGGAAATGTATAGGAAGAAGGATTTATAAATATGTATTCAACGTGTTTTTACAGGATACATCGTATACACATGTTGACATAGATATTAAACGTTTTGTTTGAAAATATAGGTGTGTTAAACAAGTATTGCAATATTTTGCGTATAGTATGTATATAAGGAAAGGCGATTATTAATTAACAATAGTTTAAAACGTTTAATAGGCTATTTACAACATAAAATGGAACAACCTATGCTATATCGCAAGTTTAAAATGTTCCCTAACAAGATAATCCCAAAAGATCAACAATTTATAAAAAAAAATGAAATTACACGGAGAAATCACTCGCAGAAAAACCGAGGAAAAACTTTAGTGAAAAAGAGTAACGTGTATATATAATATATATAGTGAAAAATGCGTGAGTCGATCTGAAACTGGCTTTTCTCTTTTACCAGGGTTGATGCAAAATTCAAGGGGAAGCCGCACACGAGATGAAGGACTTTGAGCGAAAAGTTTACGGTTTCGAGTTTGATGCCCGTCGGTCCTGTTTTGCGGTGTGCGTATATATATCTCACTTCTCTCACTCTCTTTCTCTATATCTTGAATGGTAATTTTCCAAGGAGTCAGACTAAGAAGATTGTAAGTTACTTTTCAACTAAAAGACTACCAACTTGTAATTTTTGAGTATATATATATATATATACGTCTGAAAGTGTGCATATCTCTATTTTTTAAATAAATGTATTTAAATATATTATATTTATAATAAACTCGTCTTTGTTGATACATTGCTCGTTTAATTTAAAGTAACAATGAAAAACTAAAGGTAAACGATGAATTCACAAAATAAACACATTTAACTATATATATATCCTTGATATATTCATAAAACGTATTTTAAAAGTTGTAGAAACGAAAATACGTAGCTATTTAAAAGCGAAACTACAGAATATTTTTACTTTCCACATGAATTTGTAAAACCTTCAAAGAGATAAAAAAAAGAGGAACGATTTACGAAAATGTCGGATTGAGTGGAACTAGAGTGAAAAATAAATGAGAAAAGCTTCAGGACGTCCACCCCAGACATTTATACGCTTGGGAAAGAATTGATCGTAAACAAAAAGTTTGCTTAGGACTATGCAAAAAGTTACGGAGTCACAAGGATATACTCTTCAACTCCTCTTCTTTTCCTCTTTTTTTTACAAACGGTATTGCTTTCCAGTACCTTTTGTTCTATTATAGTTTTTATTTTGCAATTGAAGTACCTTTACGTTTACACAGAATAGAGATATATGAATATTATACATATATCGGTTACGTAATTCGTGAAGCAGGTATACACTTTTATTTCTTACAATAAATTAAAACGTAAAAACTGTTCAAGAAACGAAACGGGCCTTTGTTTTATAATTGGTCGACAGCAATAACCTTATGAAAATTATGACCGTCGTAATTTACGTTTTCATCTCCAAATACATAAATAAATTCTTTAAAGAAATTTCCAATATCATTTGGTAAATTACTGGAGGAAAATATAATGTTTTATTAACGTTTTGCCTAAAAAGTGTATGATTTCTAGTAATAACTCGATGATGTATTTTAAATAACATAAGAAATTAAATGTCACCACGCACACCAAACAGCTTATAAAAGAACAACTTTATCTTTACATGAACCATAGTAAATCCTCTTTCTTCGGTAGTAAATTCAATTCAAAATCAAACACGGACTAAATAGCTTAAAAAAAGCTCTCTGATTTAACCGAATAAAAAAAAGGACGCAAGCACCTGTCACCAAGTTTCCAAATGCATCGAAGGAAAAGCTTCTAGGGAATTTATCGCGACCTTAAGCTCTTCGCGTGTAGGCGCGGTCTCAAAAGGGCATTCGAGTATATTCAATATTTGCATAATGTTTTCCTCCCTTTGAAGCGATCCAATAAGAGGGTCGACGTCAGAATGGATAGAAAAAAATGTAGAAGTGAGGAGATCCGTATACGATGTTTGACGACCGTCTGAAATTACCTTTGCTACTTTAGCAGTTTCTGTTTCTTCAGTGAGCTTTTATTGCAAGAGTTTCTTTTCGCACTGTGACTTGCAATTTTATAAAGTTTGAATAACATTGATGTAGCCATATCGGGATAAGTGATTATAAGTATGAATTTTTGTACCATGTACTAAAAATCGTATGCCATCTAATAAGTGTGATTTTAAGGGAACAAGCCTGGGTTAAAAATGAAAAAAAGCTATTCAATATTAACAATTAATAATTTTTTTCATAATAATTGAAATATTTCTTAATTTTTTTAACAAATTTTATTATTATTAATTTTTATTTAAAAATTTTTTGGTCAATTGATATGTAACGTAACTATTTTAATTGATTATAAGACTCCATACTCTGATTTTTTTTTCATAATGGACTTACCGCAGGATATCTCAGGAACCACTTCATCGAATTGGCTGAAATTTTAACAGGAACTTTTAAATATGATTTTAATCCACTTGAATGGAGCAGATTGTGTTAACATTGTAATAAAAACATTATTTTTATCAAATTATTTTAAGAAATTAAAAAAATTTGTAAACAGAAACTAAATAATTTTTTTAAATAAACATTAGTCTTTTGATGAAATTCTGCTCCATTCAAGTGGGTTAAAAACATATTGAAAAGTTACTGATAAAATTTCAGCCTATTCGATGAAGTGGTTCCTGAGATATCCTGCAGTAAGTTCATTAAACAAAAAAACCAGAGTATGAAGTCTCATAATTAGTAATATAGCTTTAGTTAAAAGTTAAAGTAGTTTAAAGTTAACAATAATACAATTTGTTTAGAAAATTAAGAAATGTTAAAATTAAATTATTATGAAAAAAATGATTAATTGTTAATATTGAATAGTTCTTTTTCAATTTTAACCCAGGATAATTTTTTAGTTTGTAAGCATAGATTAAGTTTGAATCTTATAGTTACGCGCTATTAAATGTTTATTAAAAAAAAGATAACAAAAAATATATAATAAAATCAATTTTTATCGTTAACCATTTGTTCTATTATAAATGGGTAGTTTTACTGTCAACTAGTCTAAAAATGAAAGAAAACTGTCCCATTATCCTATACACCTGAAGACATTAAATCACTTGCCGCCTACACAACTAAACGATACAAATATATACCGTAAAATAACACTTATATAATTGTATGCTGTAGAGTCCTAAATTAATAATTATTACAATAATAATTCGATTATTATACGTTTTATTTTCTGTAAAAACTGCAATGTAAAAAATATAATTACAAACTCTTATTTATAAAAAGTTGAACGAAGAGGCTTTTAACTCTTTAACGCCTGCAGGGGCGTGTTTCGGACACCCCTTTTCGAGAGCTCATAACTAACGCTGTTTGCATGTAAAAAAAATTCGCATAACTGTAGTCTTATAGATTAAAGTACTCTTTTCTCGACTGTTTCTACAAAAAGTTTACAAGAAGTTTCAAGAATTTTTCACATATTTTTTATAATCTAGTTTTTAAGGGTTTTCTGGACTGCAGGGAACTTAGAACCCTAACCGGTGGGGTAATTCCTTGAATTGCAAAGATACATGGTTCATGCATTAATTTTTCACTATAAGTTCAAAATGATAGTAGTTGTTGATGTAAATATGTATAAAAATACACCTGTAATATTTTAAAAAAAATAAAAGTATTTTTTTCAATTTCTTGAGGGTAAGGTGGATTTGTTTAGTTTATTGTTGACAACATTCGATATCCTCTTCAGGGTTCTTAATCTGAGAATAATAATCTTGTTGTATACTCAAAAAATTGAAAAAGAATACTTTTAATTATTTAAATCACAAATAGAGGGTAACGACGAGAAAAAGGGTTATCATCGTACAACTATATATACTATATGAATGATCATTATAGAATAATCAAACGAAACGTTAAAAATTTTTGAGGTTTGTGAAAAACTGAAAACATTATTTGTACGTTTTCAAGTTATAATATTTCATTGAGTGTCAATAGAATGGATAAAAAAACTATTTTGCTACTTATGTTCATTTTTAAAATGCAACACAATAGTTTAAGAATTATGAATAATTCTGTCACGGCACTTCAACAACTCATATTTAATGCCATAGTCATTCACATTCATTCATACAACAAATCTATAAATATTAGAGTATGTGCAAAACTAAGAGAAGAGACGTCTTTGTTTATCAATAATCTTTAAGTGTGTGCTCACACTTAAAGATCATTGATCAGAGGATTTCTCAAAAAAAAAAAAAAAAACACAATAATATAATACAGTTAGATTGTGGATGAACAGAAACGTCTTTTCTGTTATTTTCCCACGCACAGTTTCAAAACATGTGTGTGGGACCCCCTTGAGTGTCAATGTATAAACGCATTGCTATGCATTATGATAAACTTTTTTCGTCGTATTGTGACTAATTATATTGCATTAAACAACCCAAAAATATTAAACTAAATTTCACAAATATTTCACATTCTCTGCAAAAAACCACTAGAGGATCCGATTTACATAATACAATAACATGAATGAAATTCGCCTTATCGGGAAAACTGTTTCCCATTTGGAATACAAAATATCTACCATCTCATATCTGAAAACGAATCTCCAAAAAATGTTGTGAGTATATATATAGAAATAGAGAACATTTTTATGCATATACATGTGTGTATTCGTGTCTCATTTCTTTCCACGAGTAAAAATTTTCGTAGTTAATTCAGAATATGATGAAATTCATAAAAAAGTAATGTTTGATTATTTGAGCGAGTACATCATTTGAATGGGATCAAAGCCGAATGGTTTGTACTTGCCTTGTTATCTGCATAGACACACGCAGTCCCTATCCATCTCTCTCTCTCAGTGCAGTTAGGTACGGAAATTCTGAAATGTCGCGTGTGTTATGGAAATCCGAGACAACAAGCCGTTCATCTTATGGTTGGCAGAATCAGTCCAGGGACATTATGCGGATCCCGTTTCTCTTGTTTTCATATGTTATTTTAATTTTCTTCCGTCTGGCATTATTTTACCAGTCCTTTGTATATATATTTGCGTTGCTAACTCTGCATAGGATACGTAATTGTTGCCTTTTTTTTCCTTATAGTATTACAATTCTCAGCTCTGATCGTTACTACGGTTTCTAATTAATCTTTTTCAATGCAATGATGTAACGTTGTAGTTAACATATATTTTCGGATATAACTTTTCTAATTTATTTAAATGTTTTATCGAATATATAATAACTATTCAAAATGTATTTTTTTATTTAAAATTTCTTAGTCATATAATCACGTCCATGGTTCGACGGAGCAAATAGATTATATTTCAAAGTTGACGTAAAATAAAAAAAAAGAACGTTGGAAAATAATGTATAACTGTGTAAAAATGAAAATTATAAAACTATAAATCCGTAACGTGCATAACCTTGTTAGCCTTTCCGGGTTTGAACGCAAGTGTAACCGAAGGGTCCTCCGGTGCCGAGGACTCTCGGATCTTGATTAAGCGGTGGTTTACACCCCCTCGATGCCAGTCACCGAAAGCCCAGAAATTCACTACGAAGAAGGAGATTAACCCCTAGGTTCGCATTGACGTGGCGCAAACCAGTATTTCGTGTATACCTCTCGGCTCTTTGTTCTCATCATTTGCATATGGCGCGCGCAAGGCTTAATTTACCAGAGTTTTCGAACGTACCCCGCAGCTTTTTCGACCCACGGTTCAATCCTACAGTTCTTCTGTTATTCAAGAAGAGTAAAGTGTGACCAAATGAAACAGGAAGCTCAAATTTAACTTTGTACTGGTTGAAATGCATACGGTTGTAATTGCTTGTAACATCTTCGTAAAAGTACATCACTTTCAGACGAAAAATATTTTCTACAAATAAATAATTAAATAATCCACTAAAATTGTACGCGAATACCACAAATTTCCCGTAATAATTGGTAAGGGGAAAAAGCAAAAACTTCTCGGTCAAAATTCACTTTGAAGTGATACATTGTCACAGTCGAAGAATTTCCTATTGTAAACCAGACACTAGTGGAAAAAACTGTCTATTCCACAAAAAAAAATGTTAAATTTTGAAAAATACCAAAAATCCCTTTGCCAATGTTTTCGTTCATTGAAATATGAATGCAGTCGGTTGTTATACCTCACACCCTCTTCGTGTATTAACTCACTATTGTATACCCACAATCCACCCTCACGCGTAATCCACTACTAGGTATACATTTCGCTATCCCTCTTGAACCTTTGTCGGTTTTGCACAGGGTTTATTTATTATGAATCCCAGTGCGCATAGATTTCATGCACAGTTTGTACACGCGGTATATATGTATATGTTGTGCAAAGATAATATTTTATTCTTCTTTCATAGTTTTCACTGTTGTATTTTTAAGTATTAATTATTATTTTAAACTATACTAAACTGCAGTATCGTAAATCTTCTGTTTCAACATTAAATTTAATATAATTTTACTCAAATGAAACACATGAAACTATCTTATTCGTGTAGATGCAATAACGATTTTTCGTTCAAAAAATCATACATCTTTTTTTCTGGAAAGAAAAAAAAGCAGTATCACCTGGATCAATAGTAACAACAAAAAAAAAGATGATGCTACCACACAGTCACAAAAGCTTCTCTAATCTCGTGCAGGATAAAAATAACCCCTGGATCGATTTATCCCCTCGTCGCAAAAACCGAACCCAAAATTTACGCGCATACATAAAGACGCGCGAGAAGCAATTGACCATTTATGTGTATAGCCTAGGTAAGATTGATGAGTTTAGGATCGGTCAGTTATACCGATTCCAATCTCTTTTGGGTTGCCGCGTGACTAAAAATCGATCATCGACACGCGAGGTCAAAAGGCGCGAACAATGAGACAAATCTGTATATAAACTCGAATGATTATTCGATGTTGACGAGAACGTCATTCGATAGAGTGGTTGCAATCTAACAATTCGTAAATCTATACAAGTTTCGTTGTTTAACCATTCAGACGAGATATAACATTTTTTAATTATGATAGCTACACCAATAGTTATTTATTGAAAAAATATTATTGCAAATATACCATTTATTATTAGATTGTATATATTTTTTTATTTTATTAAAACTTTATTTCGGCCTTATTGGCCCAGAAATGGACATTGGCTAGATTACATAATGTTCGCACACTCACACTTTTCCATACGTTTCACACTTCTCTTTTCCTATTTTACATTATCATTTCGTCTTATTTTGTATCATTTTTATTATATAATTTACTTTTCATATATTTGCTATAGAACAATAAAACATCCCCTGATTAATATTAAAATTTTGATTTTATATTTAAATTTTCTTATTTTTATTACAAGTATTTTCTTTCTTTCCTACTTTATATTTTTCTAACCTCATTACTTTTTTTCTTTTTTCTTTTTTTTCTTCTTTATACATCAATTTATAATTCTACTTTACTATTACATTCATTTTTACATTCTTTCACCCTACATTCATCCTTTTTTTTACATCATAGCGTTCCCGTGTTTATTTAAATTACACCATTATTTACACACATCCGTTCTTATTTCGCATACATTAATAACTTTTCTACATTTTTTCTTTGATCGCCATCGAGATCTTCTCTAACGCTTTTACAATTTCTAAATCGCATTTCCCTTCATACAGCTTTTTTAATCTTTCATATCTTTCTCCTGTAAGGTTTTCAGTCCACTGAACTGTTTTTTCGCACTCTTCCATATAATGGTCTATATTTCCCCAATCTTCCTCGCATAATACGCATAATTTTTCTTTTTCTCCTAACCAGTATTTATTTATATTTTCTAAATTTCCGCACCTAAGTCTCGCGATTACAGAGTTATTTCTTCCGCTTATTCCCTTTTTCAGGTACAATGGTAAATTATCACAGACTATTTCCTTATATCTAACATTGTATTTAGAATTATTAATTTTTTCATTTATCCTCTGTTTTTCAATATCTAAGCTCCTCCCATACGTTTCTACCTCAATCTCTATATTTTGTTCGATTTTGTCCCTAATATATTCTAAGCTAAAACCTAATGAATTGTAGTATTTTTTCCTTTCCATGTTATATAATGTTTCCAAATTTTCTCTTTGTCCCTCTATCCAGCACATTTTTATTAATCTGTCATTACTTAGTTTCCCTATTTTTTGTTCAAATCTAACAGCTCTTGACCCCCAGTGTAACGCTAATTTATTTGTCACCGTTTCTTTGTAAATTATATATTTTGGTGTCCATACGTCTAGTTTTAAAGTCCACCTAATATAATCGGTTTTTATTTTTTCCAGCTCTTTTTTTTCCTGCCATCCCCATATTTCGACCCCATATTCCATTACACTTCTTACTAGATATTGAAATAATTTTATTCTTCTTTTAAAATCCCCATTACAGTATTTTTCACCCAGTCCCCAAGTTTTTTTTGCTGCCGTTATTCCTTTTTTTCTTAATTCATTAATGTGGTCCTTATAGTTACCCTCTTTATTAAATGTAAAACCTAAATATTTAAATTGCCTCACTTCTTCTATTTCCTTATTCTCCCATAACCATTTATCTTTTTTGGAGTTCCTACCTTTGTTAAATACTAGAATCTTTGTTTTTTCTGTGCTTAGAATAAGCTTTCTATTTTTTAGAAACTTTTTAACGTATCACACATATCAAGAAGTGCCTCTCGGTTCTCAGCTAATAAGACAATGTCATCCGCGTATGCTAACGACCAAATTCTATTGCTCCCTATCCTTATTCCTCCTATATTCCTGTCCTTAAATGCCTTTTCTAAACCCTCAATGTACAGACAAAAGAGAAGCGGACTCAGAACACACCCCTGCCTTAGCCCCATGGTGATCCAGAATTCTTTTGAGGTTCCTTCTTTCATCCTAATTTTAACTTTGGTTTCTTCATAGATTCCTTTTAACCTTTCAATCAAGTATTTACTAATATTTTGTTTTTCCATGATCTCCCATAGTAAACTCCTATCCACTGTATCGAATGCTGCCTTTAAATCTATAAACATTGAATATATTTTTTGTTTGCTTAGTTTCGACCTCTGTATTAAATGATTTAAAATATATATATTGTCCAGTGTAGATCTTTCTTTCCTAAAACCTGCTTGTCCTTCTGGTAGCAGGTTCTTATCCTTAATCTCTTTTTCTAGCCTACCTCTTATCACCTCTGTATAAAGTTTATATGCCGTTGTTAACAGTGAAATTCCTCTGTAATTTTTCGCTATATTATGATCCCCTTTTTTATACAGTGGTACAATAACTGCTGTTTTCCATTCTTCTGGCATGTCATCTCCATCCCAAATTTTTCCTAGCACGCATATCATTCTTGTAATTAGATCCTCTCCTCCATGCAACCATACTTCATTTGGGATTTCATCGATGCCCGCAGCTTTTTTCTTTTTTAATATCCTCCATGCTCTTTTTATTTCTATACCAGTCATTTTTTCTTCCTCCGTTAGTCCTTCTACTTTTTTCCTTTTCTCTCCTACTTGTTTTTCTTCGGTTCCTTGTAGTAATGTTTTAAAATGATTGATCCAGTCTTCTTCTTTTAAGTTATTATCTATTATTTCTTTTCTTTTCCTGAATCTATTCAAAAACTTCCATACGTCGTTTTCTCTTTTTATGCCTCTTAACTCTGCATCCTCCATTTCTTTAAATTGTTTTTCTTTTTCCAGGCAGTGCTTTCTCCACTCTTTTCTTTTCTTTATATAGACTTCTTTATCATTCCGACCACTTTTCCACTGTATTAACGCTCTGTTTACCTCTCTCTTTTTTCTGGCACAGCTTCTGTCCCACCATCTCTTCATACCTATTTTCCATTTTTTTATTTTGATTTCTTTTTTTTTAACCGAATTCCAAACTATCTTTTTTATTTCTTCCCAAGATATTTGAGCCGTATCACCATCCTTAATCTCTCCATCTACATTTGCGGTTATTTCTTTAAATTCTGCTATGTCTTCTTCGCTCCATGTTATTATTTCCTTTTTTTTTGGTCCTTCTTGCTTTTTTCCTTTTTCTCTTTCTTCTTTATTATTTCTGTTTCTTTTATCCATTGCCACCATTGCGCATACAGGGACATGGTCCGAGTCCACCCTCTCCTCTATCATGTACTTAACTATCCGATCCCACATTTTTTCATTAACTATAATATAATCTATTACCGAGCTACCTCTGTTTCCTATAAACGTAAATTCTCCCTCCATATCCCCCTGCGTTCTGCCATTTAGTATTACCCATCCTTTATTTTCAATGAAATCTACCATTTTTTTACCCCCATTACTAATAGTTTTGTCTTTACTAACTCTTTTATTTACCCCTAATTCTTGACCCAGATTATAATTTATTCCCTCCTCTCCTATCCGTATATTAAAGTCACCTCCAATAATTATTTCCCCCTCATCTATATAATCTTCCTCGTCCAGTTTTTCCCAGATCCTTTCACTATTACCTGTATTATAAACTGACCATACTGTTATTTCCTTCCCCCTTTCTTTTATTACCGATTTTATAAGTCCCCTTTCACACATGATTCCTATTTTATTTTTATCAAACACTAAATCTTTTTTAACCCCTATTATAAAACCTCCTTTCGCTCTACCTTTTTTATGTTCCTTTACCGCTGATACCACGCACCATTCAAACTTATCTGATAATTTCTGTTTTAAATTATTTGCGTCTTTTTCTTCCACCCATGTTTCTGATAAACTTATAAAATCTGCTTTTTCAATATAAACCCAAAAATCTCTTTCTTTGTTCCATATTCCCGCTACATTCCAAAATATGAATTTTCTCACATTTCCCTCCTCGTAATTTTCCCCTGAATTATCCCTTAAACTCCATTTCTGCACTATTGAAAATTTTTTTGTTGATTCCCCTTGTTTGCCTCGCTACTGTTCGTTTCCCCCTCTCTATTTGTAGTTTCTAACCTATCTACGCTTTGGTTCTTCCCGTCTAATTCTATTCTATGTACTAATTTTTCCATGTCCTCCCACCTAAACCATGTATTTTTATAAAATATTTTACCGAAACCTATTTTAAGCTGGATACCTCTCTCCCTTTTTTCCCTAACCCACGCAGTCATTTCTTCCTGTCTTTTTCTTTCCTCATAGCTTCTGTAATGCTCAATATATATTTTAGTCCCTACTAATTTATTCTTATTGCGCATAATCAACTCTTTGTCCTCCGCGCTCTCTAGTTTAATTACTATGACTTTTCCTTTAATTCTCACGCTGTTTTGATCGATATCGATATCTACACTTAGCTTTTCTTTTAAAAATTTTTACTACCGTTACTTTTACCGTTTCACTGTTTTGATTTATATCTAAACCTTTAATCGCTATCACATTTTGGTTTGCTCTTTTTTCTTTCTCCGCTAGCATTTTTTTCATCTGAATTACGTCCCTATCTGAAAAACTTAACCTACTCAAACGACTAAATCCGCTCACGCCGGTCTGGTTGCTTCCCGCTGACGCGTTGCTTGCCCGACTCGATTCGCTCGCCAAACTCCGCGCCGATCCTTGCCACGACTGCAAGCCATATGCGCCCTCTCTTGCACGCCCGCCTAACTTATACTCCATCTCGGCCCGCCAAACTGCTTCCCGCTCATTTTCGCGCTCTTCTAATTCATTCACTTTTCTTTCCATTTTTTCTAACCTTTCTATCATTTCTAGCTGACGCTCTTTCATTTCCGCTTTCATTTTTTCGATCGCTAACGCTTCCTGCCTAATTTTTCTTACCTCCTCTTCTATCTTTTCTTTAAACTCCTTCTCTTTTTCCATGAATGCTATCTTCTTTACCTTGTTGTCTAGTGTCGGTTGATTCGGGTCCGTCGGTTGTTTGATTTTACCTCTTGTTTCCCTCTTCGTTTCCTCCCCTTTGTTTGTAGATTTACCAGACATCTTGCCTACCTATCTAACTTCTACGCGGATACCTATTTTCGCTTACGTGCCGACCGAATGCACTTTCTCGTACGCACGTGTCGTAGCTCGCCAACCTAACCTTCGTCGATAACCTACTTTTTCGTACCCTTTTATTTAATCACTCACACACGCATTCTTGTAACTTATTATCTCTAAATGTTCAAAATCACTTTTTATACACTTAAGCACCTTTTTCTTATTTATTATTATCACAAATCTCACAAAAAACGCAAAATACACGGGAACGCATTCGCACGCGACCGCACACATTCACGCCCTCTAGCCAAGTCCTATTAGATTGTATATAAACATTGTTACATTAATATTTTGCATAGAAATTGTAATAATAGAAGCAAATATTACTCGCTTTAGGAATAAAATATTAGTGATATAGAGAAACCCTAAGCTAACCCAAAGAAGAAATTTAAATATTACGCAAATAAAAAAAAGCATCAATTAAATAATCCTATCGAATAAGATCTATACGAATTTCTAACATTAAATTTTAACACTTGCATATATGTACAATCCTCGAGAATAACAAATCGAGAAATGTAAATTGCAACTATACAAATCCATTATAATGAAAAGATCGTATTCCGGTTCATTTATTTTACGTTATAATTTTATGAAGACTCCTGAGATTTTGTAAACGCAATATTCGTATATATATATACATCCCGTCATTCAAAGGCGGACACGCGAGTCACTCATTGTCACTAAAAGCGAGGAAAGCCTTCGCTTATCCATAAACATGGAGTAAGACGTCCTCTTCTGAAGTCACAAAGGGAGAGAGAGAGAGTGAGAGAGATGTGCTCGTTTTTCGAACTTTGTGTGCAAGCCCGAGTGGAAGTGTACAAAGACCGGAATAATTATCCGAGCGTTGTCGTAAATCGATAAGGTAGAGCATGGAGTATCGTTCTTCAATTTTCATCATGTTTTTAAGAGGCACCCAGATTATTCTATGGAACAAAGATTCTATTAAAATTATAAATATAATACAGTTAAATAAAAACGCGGTATTAAAAATCACTTTAAAATTATTTAGTGGATTTTAATAAAACATATATATTTTCTATCAAAATAGTCAACTGAATAAATGTTATATACATTTTGGAAAATAAATATTTATTTCATTCAACTAAATATTATTGTACCAAATACAATTTCCAACGAATTCGCTTAATTCATTTTTTCTTTTTATTTGTATATTTACAATTGTTTGACCAACGTTAAATCAATAATCTCGCAATCTGTAACCTATACTACCATTTGTGAAATCCTTCATTCGTTAATTTCATTCATAAATATGGAGACATTTTTTCACTTTTACTCGAAATATTTTGGACAATTTCATTATAAGATAATTGTAGATATAAAAAAAATATATTATTTTAATTAATTAAAATTTATTCGAATGAAAAATTAGCTTGTTAAAATAACGTAAATTAAATTTAAACCGCATTTATTCCGACTCCAAGAGAATTAACGGAACGTTCATTGATCCTATAAATAAAAAAAATAAATTGGATTTATTACAAGGATAATAATACCTTATTATTATTATTTTAAGAAACTATAAGTAATATTTTAACTAATACCCAACGTTTTATTATTGATTATTGTTTACCTAAAAATATTATTGTTTTTATGCACAATAAATTGAAAACTACTACCAAATATTTTATATATAATAGTAGACCGCAAGTAGATTAACGCATTCGCATCAAATAATCTTACGTAGAAAACTAATGTATATAAAAAATCATTTCCGTAACAAAAAAAAATATCTACCATAAAACAGTAAATCCAGAATGACGCGATACGGTTCACCTGTTTATCTCGTTACACGACGAAATCCCTGGGCGTTTTCCACGAATCGTACAACGAACCACGTAATTTCCCTTTGGGTTTCGCTTGGTTACGGATAGTTTCGCTGACTCTTATCACACCGTGATTCTTTTTACACTTCGATTTTTATTGAATGTTGGTGATAAAATACTTGTTTAATAGCTCGACATTCTTATCGCCAGTGTAAATTTCTTTTTTTTATTTCGAATTTATCGTACAGATAGTATTGGTGATATTGTCCGTTAGGTACAGTACACTCTTTATTTTTACACGCTGTATTTTCTGTATAAAAGACGTAACAATACATTAATTGTGATTATAATTACGCATTTAAATTTAAAAACCAATAATTAGTTTGAAAATATAAAATATAAAAAAAATGTAATTAATTATACATTTGAATTTAATATTTGTTTTAAAATATAAAGTATATAAATTTGTCTTTATAAAATATATAAAAATATAAAAGTTGTCGAATAATTCATTGAATTTATAGTTGAGTACAAAATCTGAAGAAAAAGAATATGTAGAATTTGTCGAGTGGTCTGTATCCACAAAATTCGTCACAAAAATTTTTGAGAATATCTCGTCAAGCCCATCTGATTTCCATTAACGCGTATACTAGCCTATAACTTTGCGCGTAGTCAGCTCGGTTTCGCAAAATGCCAATTCAATTAGACCATGATAGGCGCATCGCCCCGGGGATAATTAATGCACCGAGGTCAGTCAGCTTCGCGCAGGGATGAGAAACGACGCATCAATTCCCGAGCTGCGTATAATATAATATAATATCTATATACATATATCAGAACTTGAGCAATTTACTATATTGACTGAGAGAAACGGTTAAGTGAAATTCCTGCGTTACATGGACACCTATATATAATAATGAATTTTACGTAATAATTCATTATTATTGGTGATAAGTTCCTAAAATCTTATTGAATATATATATATATTACCACTTTTAATCCATTTTTTAGAAAATTATTTACAACTATATTAATATCTATATGTGTACTGATGATAAATAAACAATTTAAGAAAATTGAAATGAAATTTAAGAATTGAAAATTCCAACTCGTAATTAACAATCCAGATAAAAAGCACCTTTTCTTTCATAATGCACAAGTTTATTTTGTAGAACGTAAACATTGACGCACGTGAATTCCGTAACGCTTACATTTCCCTTCTAAAATACTTTAGTTTATCTTGAAAAATGAAAATTTTCTATCAGCATCAGTGCAGGTATTTCTCTCGTCTCGAAACAAACAACTGAAATTACACCCTCGGAAGAATAATTAAAGGGAACGGTGCACCCGGGACAGAAGCAGCAAAGAACAACTGAGAAAATACGCGAAAAGTGCACCCTCGAGCGAAGATTCGTGTTTAACGCGCAGTCACGTCGTTCCCTCTTCTTTAGATTTCACGTGTGTGAGTTAGTATACTCTACCGAGGGTGAAGAGAGAGTCAGTCACGTCTCGCTCATTTTCTCTGGTAGGTCAAAGTGGCTGCTTCATTTGCTTGGAGAAGAACAAGACGTAATGGCTTGACGAGAGCTTGTGCGCCATTTTTCTTTTTCTCTTTTTAACTTTTTCAAAGTATTAAAAGTATTAATATCGATTTATATTCGGTTTTAATGTAAAGGAGTGGATTTAGTCGACTCCATTGAGTTACGATTCATTCGAGGAAGATCCAAAACATTTTTTAAATTAATATTTTTTTTAAGAGTTTTTTTATTTATACTTAATAATGCAAATAAATAGTATGTTTTCTTATATAGTTTATTGTAACGTATAGGAGTTAAAGCTACTAGCGATATTAATTTTATGGGATAAGTGACTGAGAAACACCGCCAAAGAGAACTCCATAACCGAGTTACTTATTAAAATTTGATGGATTAATCACCTCGACCCTACATGAATAGTGTATTTGGAAGACCATTATTTATTTTCCTATTAATCGTTATATAACATTGTGTAAATACACACAAAAATACCTAAGGAATTTTCGATTACTTTATGTACACTCGACGTGAAATGATTAATTCCTGGTGGTTATATAGCTTTCTACATAGTAAAACACGATCTTGGGAAATTCTTGACCGACACAGCAGCACGCGGTATTTTAATCTACCGAGTCGTATACGATGGTGCTAGAAAATAACTTTTGGATTAACGAGAATGAACAAATAAATTTACGCGCAATGTACATGTTCCCTTTCCCACTCTAGTAAAAATAGTATTCTATTTAATAATAGATTCAATTTTTAATTAAATTTGGGGAGGGCGAAATGTGTGTTGGAACGTTTTTTCTCGCAATTCTTAGCTAAATTAACTCGTCTAAAATCCAATGTTTATCCTATGTTTATCTCAACGTGCAAATATAGATAAAGGGATATCGATTGTAGTTGTAATTGTTTGATTTTTTTTAATGTAATGCAATTCAACATGATTTTTGGGTTGGAAATATTGCTATTTTTTCCATTGAATATTACCGACACAACATCGCTTACTCAATTACAATTAAAAACATTACTTTTTGTTAAAAATTGAAGCGTCAAGAATTGTTTAAAACTTTCTTGGTGAATTTTTTTATATTTTAAATTACTTTTTTGAACAAAAAGTAGTTACAATAAAAATATAGTAGAATCACATTTATTCCCGCAATTACGACAAGTACGTTCAAAAATAAGATGTAAATGAAATAAACACTCAAAAAATCAGATCGAATCTGTAGAAAGTTTAAATTTTACTAATACAGGGAAGTTGGAAAAATGACTTGAAGTTTATTCCTTCCATCAAATGCACAAGAAATTGTACAAAAAGCGTTTCGTCACAAACCTTTTCTTACCAATTTTTACTACCACAGTTCTGAGATTAACATTTCTACCTGGGTACTCAAAGGAGAATACACTTAAAAAGAAAATAATTAACGTATTTATGAACTTAAACCATTGACGCCCAAAATGATCAATTTCGGACACCACCATATGTGTTCTTTTCATTAGTATGATGCAAAATTGAAATAGAATTGTTTGACTATAAGTAAATTAAGTTAAGAAAAATTGACGATTTTGATATACCTGATTTCTTCACTTTTTTTGAGCTCAAAATGGCAAACAAACGCGAAGATTTTTACGAAAATGTCATTGATTTTTTTCTATTTTTTGGAAAACTATGTACATTCCATACATAGTACCAAGAATAAAAAGTTTTTAGAAATACTCTAGAAATATCCACTAATTTTTCCAAAGAGTTTTGAGCAAAAAGTGCTTAGAATCAGCCAAAAAATGCATATGAATTTTTTTTTAAATTTTATGACCTGCGCTTTTTAGATTTTAAAAAATTTGCCATTTGAAAAAAAACTTTTTAAAAAAATTTGTACGTACTCTTCGAATGATTCTGAAAATTTTTTATTTTTAGCACTATGTACCAAAAGTGCATTGCTTTCCACCAAAAAAGCAATGAAATTTTCGCAATAATTTTGGTCTTAAAAAAGTGAAAAAATCATTTTGGAACTAATGTATATACTCATCATAGTCAAACAATTGTTCGAATTTTTCATATTATTGAATAGAACACATCTTGAACTTTAAAAATACTGTCCAGTCCATTTTTACAAAACGCATAGCATTGGTGAGCCTCTTAGGATGGTGTCCAAAAATGGTGATAATACTTTATCATTTATGGTTTTTTCTCCGTGGAGTGTGCTGGTGAAAGCGTCAATCTTTAAACTGTGGTAGCATAAATTGCTGAGATATAGTTTGAAACGAAACACTTTTTGGACCATTTCTTGAGAATTGGACGGAAGGAACAAACGGTTATCCATGGAAATATTTTACCGATACACAAAAATAAATGAAGAACTATCTACTATCTGACCTTTTACTAAATGAAATGCAAAAAATACGTAAAACTCACCTGTAACACACAGAAAAAGTAATTCATCAAGTTTACGTGATTAATTTAACAAAATGTATACTAATAAATAAAATCGTACAGTTTTGGTATAGATGTATAGATAAAATAGGCGTTATAAAATCAAGTCAATCTTATTAACCCAACGAGTTTGTAAATGTGTAAACGGCAAATGGTAATATATGCATATGAAATTAGTGTCTTCTAACTATATATACACGTATATGTACCTTGTAAATTGCATATGGAGGCCGATGCCTTTAACCTTCTGGTCGGACTGGTAACTGCCAAAAGCAAAGGCGAGGCCGTTAGTTGAAAGGACGACCTTGACTTGCGTACCGATTGCTTTTGTACACAGTAGCTACGCGCACGCCGCCGAAACAACGGCGAATCGAGGAACGACTCGTCGTACTGCGGCATAATTCACTTTGTTGCACATTTAACCATCACTGAACAATTTATCACTCGATTGTTCGATACCATTTTTTTAGTTTATTTATATTTACGATATTAATTTTCAATTTTACTTATGCAACTGCGAGTCTTACATCGTTTTGTTTAATAACTTTTTTATTTGTTTTTCCACACAGGTATCTGCAAGCGCATGGTTAAAATTGGAAACTATATAAATAATATCATTAATCATCTAACGTTAAAAATTTTTCTTTACGCGATGCATCATCTACGCATAATTTAGCTAAACTAATAAATATTTCGATGCAATGGATCTAAAACCATAAATTTTCTTCTTAATTTGAATTTAATTTTTAAACTACGCAGATTTTTGTAACGGTATATACATCTTGTGCGTTCAATTTTATCGAGCACGTACTGTTAAAGGTAATATTAAATTGGGATTTCAGTCGAATCGTTGACCCGTGTAGACTTGGCAATATTTTCGAGAGCATTATGTAGAAAATATAATCGTATATACGACACAAAACGAATTAACATAAAGTTAAACAATCTCATCCCTACAATTTACTCAAAGGAGAGTACATGGCCTTTGGACAGCGAATTTATTTGAAACTGTGGAATATGATTTTCTAGCCCAAATAAGACTTACAATATAATGTCGTAAAAATTATCGACATTTTCTAAAATGTGGGGGAAAAAGAAGTTTACGCCAATCATTTATAGATAGTAGTTGTAGATTAATTAAAACTTGAGTTATATTTCAATTGGCGTATACTCAACGATGATATATTAACGAAATTATAGAATTACGTATGGAAAATTCAGATACAAATGTAGATCAAACGAAAACGAATGGTATACTCGAGTTCAACGTGGTCGAAGATATATAGATTTTTTTCGTATCTCCGCAACTCAGACCGCACGAATACATCGGATAAGCGCCAGGTGATTTACTTCGTTTGTACAACACCACATATACGAGGGAGAAAAATTTTTGTTAGTCTCTTCGTAGTATTTCAATTTTCTTCCAATATATATTGTATACATATATACATACACACACACATACACGCGTATCTTTAAGATAAATGGGTACTTGTATTTGTTTATTTTGAAATTTGTCACTAGATTTTATATTGGATTCTAAAGATTTATCATTTCAAGAGTACACATTTTTTTCCAGCGCAATTTGTTTTAAAATTTATTATCGAATGTTTACTTGTTTACCAATAAAAACGATCGTTGCGCAATATATTTCCCGATGTTTGTTTGGTAAATTTACATAAAATAGTTGATAAATAAAAGAAATAATAATATACGGTAGGTCGCCGATGGAAAGTTAATTATTATCATTTTCCTTTAATAAATACGGGCGGTTCCGAGATATTGAAAAATTAACAATATTTTATTAAACGCGCTGTCATATAGGAATATTAAACAATAATATATTGTTACGAATGATTATGTAAACAAATTTCATATAAATGGAAACGCATAAAAACAAATTATAACACACAATTGTAAATTAATTGAGCCTCCCTTATACTCTTGAAAAATAACTACAAAAATGAGTCTCGATCATTTTCCTTACTTTTTGTATTAAACCACTGAAAATGAAAAAAAACTAATCACCATATCCAAAATGTGGATCAACGGTATATAGAACGTCGAAAAACGAAAATAATTCCAGGGAACTATTAAGCACTGAAACCACAAAAGAGAAAAATGAAAGAAACGTCTGCGGTCTATCGGATCGCGTATAGTTTCGCGGACACTTGGTTTCTGTAACCGAGAGAGGTACCTATATAGAAGCTGCCGAGTGTAACCGAAGCCTGGTTTTCACGTGAGACTCACCGGCTTACTTACGAGAAACGCGAGAAGCTTTGAGAAGAGCTCGACCATTCAGTTTGCATATATGTATATATACACACACGTACGGTTGGATTTCGAATGGTTTCTGTATTGTTAGGGATGAGATTTTCGGTAGTTAGTTTAACTCTTTGGACTATTGGATTTCTATAGGGTTGAAACGTATTGATAACGGAAAAATGATAATGTACTAACGATTTTGCAATGATAATGTGCTTCAATCGTTGATACAGGGAGAACAATGTTATAATAAAAATTACTATGTTACGTTGTAAAATTTACTATAAAATCTGGCAAAATTTAATAAATTTGTAATAAATTTTACTATGTAACACAGTAATTTTTATGATTTGTCCATTCTGTTCCTAAATTCCTCAACAACATAACAATATTTATTATAACATTTTCTCCGTGTAGGTAATTAAATATGGTAAATTCGTGTTTCAATCACTTTATGTAACGAATGTTCCATTAAATTTGGTTTAAAAATAGGATCTCTCTGTAGAAAAACCTAAATATATATCATATAGATTGAAGTTAATTTAGATTCACGGTAGTATAACACCTCGTAACGAAGAACCGAGCTCGTACCGATCTCAAGAGTAACTGACATAAATTCACAGAGTTGACCTAAATATAACAAAAAAAAAAGTAACAGTCAACCCCCACTACCCTTATTTGTTTCTTGTGTGCACAGAGGATGACGTCAATTTCGGTCTGGTTGGTTCCACCTTATAGCGTCTTGTGGTGATCCTCAAAGAGCGTCCCTCGATAATCCAGTTTTATTTATATAACCGCACGTTGTTGTTTGTAGGGTAAATTTCGAAGGATTTGATAACGTTTTAACGAAAATTCCGCGGACTTCGCTTTCAAATTTTGTGTCGGCTAACTCGAAAATTGTTGGGTTATTATAATTTTCTATATTGCACATATGTATCTAATGTACAATTATTAAAATCGTGACAAACATAAGTATATACATTTCATTTCAATTTCCAGTTTTTTTCTTTTCCGATATACGTATCCCGAATGAACAGTAAAGAAAAAGAAGTAACAATCCAATTTTCCAATTTACTTTTAATTAGAAGTCAGATCGAGAAAGTAACTAAAAGCAACAAATCGAATCTTTTCATTATTTCGTATGGGTATATATATATACACACACACACATACACGCGTATCTTTAAGATAAATGGGTACTTGTATTTGTTTATTTTGAAATTTGTCACTAGATTTTATATTGGATTCTAAAGATTTATCATTTCAAGAGTACACATTTTTTTCCAGCGCAATTTGTTTTAAAATTTATTATCGAATGTTTACTTGTTTACCAATAAAAACGATCGTTGCGCAATATATTTCCCGATGTTTGTTTGGTAAATTTACATAAAATAGTTGATAAATAAAAGAAATAATAATACGGTAGGTCGCCGATGGAAAGTTAATTATTATCATTTTCCTTTAATAAATACGGGCGGTTCCGAGAAATTGAAAAATTAACAATATTTTATTAAACGCGCTGTCATATAGGAATATTAAACAATAATATATTGTTACGAATGATTATGTAAACAAATTTCATATAAATGGAAACGCATAAAAACAAATTATAACACACAATTGTAAATTAATTGAGCCTCCCTTATACTCTTGAAAAATAACTACAAAAATGAGTCTCGATCATTTTCCTTACTTTTTGTATTAAACCACTGAAAATGAAAAAAAACTAATCACCATATCCAAAATGTGGATCAACGGTATATAGAACGTCGAAAAACGAAAATAATTCCAGGGAACTATTAAGCACTGAAACCACAAAAGAGAAAAATGAAAGAAACGTCTGCGGTCTATCGGATCGCGTATAGTTTCGCGGACACTTGGTTTCTGTAACCGAGAGAGGTACCTATATAGAAGCTGCCGAGTGTAACCGAAGCCTGGTTTTCACGTGAGACTCACCGGCTTACTTACGAGAAACGCGAGAAGCTTTGAGAAGAGCTCGACCATTCAGTTTGCATATATGTATATATACACACACGTACGGTTGGATTTCGAATGGTTTCTGTATTGTTAGGGATGAGATTTTCGGTAGTTAGTTTAACTCTTTGGACTATTGGATTTCTATAGGGTTGAAACGTATTGATAACGGAAAAATGATAATGTACTAACGATTTTGCAATGATAATGTGCTTCAATCGTTGATACAGGGAGAACAATGTTATAATAAAAATTACTATGTTACGTTGTAAAATTTACTATAAAATCTGGCAAAATTTAATAAATTTGTAATAAATTTTACTATGTAACACAGTAATTTTTATGATTTGTCCATTCTGTTCCTAAATTCCTCAACAACATAACAATATTTATTATAACATTTTTCTCCGTGTAGGTAATTAAATATGGTAAATTCGTGTTTCAATCACTTTATGTAACGAATGTTCAATTAAATTTTGTTTAAAAATAGGATCTCTCTGTAGAAAAACCTAAATATATATATCATATAGATTGAAGTTAATTTAGATTCACGGTAGTATAACACCTCGTAACGAAGAACCGAGCTCGTACCGATCTCAAGAGTAACTGACATAAATTCACAGAGTTGACCTAAATATAACAAAAAAAAAATAACAGTCAACCCCCACTACCCTTATTTGTTTCTTGTGTGCACAGAGGATGACGTCAATTTCGGTCTGGTTGGTTCCACCTTATAGCGTCTTGTGGTGATCCTCAAAGAGCGTCCCTCGATAATCCAGTTTTATTTATATAACCGCACGTTGTTGTTTGTAGGGTAAATTTCGAAGGATTTGATAACTTTTAACGAAAATTCCGCGGACTTCGCTTTTAAATTTTGTGTCGGCTAACTCGAAAATTGTTGGGTTATTATAATTTTCTATATTGCACATATGTTATGTACAATTATTAAAATCGTGACAAACATAAGTATATACATTTCATTTCAATTTCCAGTTTTTTTCTTTTCCGATATACGTATCCCGAATGAACAGTAAAGAAAAAGAAGTAACAATCCAATTTTCCAATTTACTTTTAATTAGAAGTCAGATCGAGAAAGTAACTAAAAGCAACAAATCGAATCTTTTCATTATTTCGTATGGGTATATATATGTACACACACACATAGTTACCAAGGAATTTTCACTAGTTCGTATAAAGGAATACAAACGCTGCTAAGTAAATACACTGCAAACGAATAGTTTCGTCTAGACGATAAATTCTAATTCAATTAGAGCTAACGATATCTGTAATCGTTGATGCGAAAACTTATATACACGGGATTCTATGAGCTTTCCGTTCTTTTCGCTACTTCAAAAAAAAAAAAATAAATAAATAAAGAATAAAAATAGGTATATATTTTTTAGTTAAATATCGAATGTAAATTTTGGCTTTTATTTGATTACGCGTATACGGTGTATATAATAGTAAATACACACAGGTTCAATTACATTTTAGCAAAAACTTATTTAATTTTTTCTACGGTTCGGAATTGATGAAAACCGTTTTTAACCGAGGCTATTTAGTACACGGAGAAAAAAATGTTGTAGTAAAACAAGAATGTTATTTAGTTATGGAGAGACGCAAACTTGACTAATTATAAAAGTTAATATAGTTTTTATACGAAAATTTACAAACCTTATAGTGAATATTGTATATGGATACATAGTCAATGTTTTTATAACAGTAAATAGTAATTTGTTATCATTTGTCAACTCTGTCTCTCCATCATTAAACAAAATTGTCATTATTACTAGAAATTCTTTCTCCGTATCTAACACATATTACACTTGTAATTTCACGTATTGTAAATTAATGAACTAACGAAGAACAATAAAGCACAATAAAATAAAAGTAAGAGGATATACTGCGTAGATACTGCAAAAGTGACATTTAAGCACACACACTATAATGAACCATCGAAAGTAAAAGAAGCGCTAAAAAAACCATACCATCGCTATAGACGAACGATCCGTCAATTTTCCGGTTAGCATACCAAGAGTTACATAGAATAAACCGTGCAGGGTATGTCCACCTTGTTCGACAAACGATCGTCGATTACTGGAGCGAAAACTTGACCTCATCCCATTATACGATTCGTTCCCCACTAGGATTTCCGAAGTATATACGGCCTTTATTCGCACTCGCGAACACGGTTCGTTACATTTTCACGAGTGCACCTCATAATTCCGGAGTTGAGGTACTTATGTACATATACCCAAGTTTAAGGTGCTACTGAAATCTAACGCGAATTCTCGCCGATTCAATAGAATTTTTGATATTATTTCGTTATAAAATAAAGTCTAGCCTAATAAACTGGCACGACAAAAAAATAACAATTGCGCAAGTTACATAACGGAAAAGAAAGCGAATTGATCGTCGAATCGTGCTCAGTGCAGTCGAATAGAATGAATAGAATAAACTCTAAGTGATTGTAAAAATAAATTTTATTAAAAGTTATAAGAAGATACGTATATATAGTAACATTTTGTTTACAATATCGATCATTTATTCGCTGCGAAATAACATTCAAATAATGATAGTAATAATAATATAATGACGAGTGTAATAAAATTTATTCCTATCTCGGTGAGCAACAAAATAGTAGCCTAATCGTTAAAAAATCTATGTTCCTCTTTCGTATAGGTAAGTATATTCGCGCAGTGAAAACATGAGCGCCACTGGTGGACTATTATCACACGGTAGAGTGAGTATATGAGCCGGACGATAGGCTTGATATGGTCGAAAACCTTTCCTACCTTCTCCTATTTTATATCATTAGGTGCGCTACGTTGCATTATTATAAATCAAAAGCATCAAGAATTTCATAACAAATAATTTATTACATATACATACATTATAAAAATATACGTTATATACCAATTGTAATTTCAAGAACAATAAGTAATATCTGGTGAGAGTTAAAAGTGTACGATGTAACGTTTGTTTTTCCAATGGAGAAGATTGAATTTAACACCGAGATACTCTCGTCCTGATTAAGAGTGTAGAAGAAAAAAAGGAAATCAAGAATCGAAGGAACATCGGTAACCCTCGTCAATTTGGTAAACCAAGGCTTAGAGGTTTTCGATGTCGTCGTTGACATTCGAGATTAAATAAAATACCGCGTGATCGATATTTTTAAGTCGAGCGTCAGTGAACTTGCGACCCAGTTTCCGTATAGTCTCACTCTCGCGAATCCCGCGGGCTTTTACCGACATTTTCGCGGCTCCAAATGTGCTTCTCCCTTTACATTCTACATAACTATATATATATATATATATATACATATCCTGCGATATTCTGAATGAGTGATATATTTAGATTAGGGAATCCCCTGTGTTTATTATGACATTAGATTCGATTGTCTTATCAACGGATTTCGATGCAATACGTACTTTTAAATTGCGCAAATTTTACAACTGATTATCAATCTTCGATATATATATATATTTAAACACAATTTATGAAAAATATGTTAGTATGTTTTACTGCAACAAAAATTTTATAATATATAAATTAAGAATTGAAAATTGTATGAGTAAGAACAAACATTTAACACAATTTTTTATAAATTATAACTATAAGTTATTGCAGTATATTTATGAAAAAAATATATACATATACTAATTTTTACTATTATTTAAAGTAAAATATAAGACATTTTTCATTAAATATTTACGTATCATATTATTTAGTAACGTAATGATTACTAATTGCTTAAATGATCTTTTTACATTGTATAAAGACAATTAAAAGTAATTTAAGAATTACGATTAAAATGTTGTCAAGACAATTAAACTTAAATTATAGAAAAAATATTTTAAAACTCAAAACTGACATATTTTTTACGTTTAAAAATATTTTAAGCGAATAATTAAAATGTTTTTTTCATTATAACACACTGCATATTTTGATAATTTTATAAAAATATTTATAAACTTCTCTCTTTTAATATATATATAAATTAAATTAAAAAAATATGAGCGTATTAAAGACTAACGTGTCAAAAAATAAAAAAATTAATTAACAATAAACTGTTATTCTATCCTTTTTTATCTTAATTTGAAACTTCTAATTTAAAATGAAAAATAATTACAAGTGATTTGTTTACTTAATAAGATGTATACTACATTTTTTTACTATTTTCGTTAATTAAGAAGTTTCGTATTACTTTTTAAATGTTATAAATACATACAACTGAATGAGAGTTAAAAATTGTATCACGTACATCTCATAAATTTATTTGTATTTTAATTAAATTAGTTGCATTTAACGAAATAAATCAATAAACTTTATTTAATTAAAACCTGGTGGATTGAACTGTTTTGCGTGCACGTTACTTATTAAATTACGGGAATGTCAGATAATCAGAATTCAATGTGAAATGTTTTATAATAAAAATTGATGCAAAAAGTGAAAGAAAACGGTAATTATTAATATAACAAAGCGTATATATATATCTACGCATTCGATTAATTAATATTCGCTATGTATTTGCAAGAGAAAATTGAATATTAATATTAGTACAGGTGTATATAAACATATATAAAATTTTATTTTATTGAGCTCTGAAATGTATATAGTATTATAGCGTTATATACAAAATTATATCAATTGTCATACTTCTTTGTGTATTGTAAATTTTATTGCATAAAGGGCATGTATGTTAGCATACTCTTATATATAATCGTCATTTGGAAATATCGTTTTTATCGATTTCCCTCGATAATAAACAAATATTATCTTACAGTATTATACATTTTTTAGTTAAACATTTCTCAATAAGTAATAAATTCGTAATTTAATAACCATCGAGGAAATCGATTGTCTTATTATTTTTATGATATATAAAATATACATAGCGCTTTCGTTTTTATATAAAGTATTTGGAAGTGAAATAATAATAATAGATAAGGATGTAAACGCTTAACTAATTATTAATCAAAGCATGCGAAATCAATTTATTTATGTATTATGTAGTCAATTTTATTTAATATTAAATTTGAAAAATATGCTTCAGTTATACTTCTAATTTTTAGATCAATTGTAAACTAAAATAATATTTGAACCAGTAATGTGTTTAAGAAAGACTATACAGTTACTAAATTCTACTTAAAATTTATAAAATTGTATTCTGTAATAATGTTTGAAATGAAAGGAATTATGAATGAATTGTATTATTTTTAGGTATACAAATGTAATAAAATTTCATTTTTAACAAAACAGTTCAGTAGTTCTTTGATTTACATATCTATATTAATTGCTAAACTGTATTATTATAATCAATTTATTAAGAAATATTATTTTAATCCTGATCACTGATAAATATTTTCTGAACAAAATTAATGAATGTTTTAAATTTGTGTGTAAAAGTTATAAAATAAGCAGTATAGTTCCTGGAAAACACTTAGGCAACTTGTAGTGCAAGTATTATTTTAGTTTACAATTGATCTAAAAATTAGAAGTGTAAGTTGAATGTAACTGTTTAAGACCTATATCTTTATATTCCATTATTCTATTTAGTGGTAATTGAAGTATATTTTTCAAGATTAATAATAAATGAAAATATAGTACATGATACGTGACTATACAATAAAATGATTTCACTTTTTTTTTTGAGGCAATATTTGAAAATTCAGATATTTTAAATGGTATAGTATATTTTTAACAATAATCAAATACTGTTTAAAATTAGAATGATATTTATTCATCGATAAAACTTACACTTGCCAATTTTATTACCGTTTATAAAGGTTTTTTACGAGATAATTATATTTTTAAAATTTTACTCTATTATAAATACTGTCAATATCTGCTTTATACATTTTTTCAAAATATAATATTCATCAAAATAAGCCTCAAACAAATGAAAAATAAACCGACCATAAATTGTTCCACTAAAATGTAAACAATAAATTCAGTCATAATTTATTTTCAGAAGCTTCCTTCCGTAACATAAAAAATTGACTTTGTCTTTATAAAAGGTTTTCCTTTGTTAAAAGGACAATTTGTATCCAAGCTCGAGATGAATTGTTTGTTGCGATAAAATCATCGAACTCATAATTTTTTTCTTTTTATATAGCGGTGAAAAATATGAAAATTTATTGTTTTAACATCAAAACGAGTCGATATTCATTTGATGAACAAGCTAATTAATTGTTTATGTACATATATATAAGTACTTCAAAATTATGTTTTGTCATTTCAGTATACTGTGTCAAAAAGTTATTGAGTCTCTTTAAAAATTTTTTAAAAACAAGTACTTTTTAGATGATTTCACTTAATCTAAAAATAATCTTTCTCTTTACTATACAATTTCATTGCAAATGAAAATATCAATTTTATAGCACACTGAAATATATTTTACATTTTCATAAATATATAGTTTCATTGCATTCGAACCGGACTTAACTTTCACGTTCGTCAAATAGAAATTATACTAGTGCTAAAAATGTAACGTAAAAATTTCAACAGGTTAACTACTAAGAAACATTCCAATAAGCATTTTCACAAAATATACTTTGTCTTTTTTTTCATTGTTTTTCTACAAACATTTCACCTCGAATTTGATAAATATTATTTGATGTTATTAATTATTAAACGAAAATAAACGCGTATAAAATTTATTTTTAGTTTTATTAACTGCTTATACGTGTATACGAATTTAAGTCATATCAATTTAAATAATTTGATATTCTTGAAAGCAGTAAAAAAGCGACAATGAAACTTTTTATACATATCTTTTACTCAACCGATAAAAACATCTATAACAATAATAATTATAGTGAATCAAATTTGCATAAGCAGATCTAAATTGAAGATATTACTTTAACAAAAATGTTAACGTTAATGGTAAATTTTTAATTAATAAATTATAAAAGTTTTATTATTTTCTACACGGAGAGAATCATTTTACAAAAAATACCTACATGCTGTAGAAGTACTGTAGTACCATGAAGGTAACAATTTTAAAAGAAAACGCGTGCTCGAGACGCTTCTCTTATATGAGAAAAATATTATCCACTATGGTAAAATATTCAATTTGAATTAATTTTTATTAACATTATAGAGATAAATTACATAAACAAGCAAACGTCATTATTTTACCTTGAAAATTTTGATAAATGTTATTCACTACTCTTATAGTACGAAAGGTCTCTTCGAGTAAGTAAAAACTATATGCTACCATCAGGTTTGTCTCAGTTTAATTTTTGTTGCATAGGAGTGATTTCTCATTCTCTTGATACACTTCTTTGTCAGCGAAAATCCTACTACAGTTGCAACCCTAAATTCATCTCGAAATAAATGTTTAAAATTGCCGCATCACATGACGCTGTTATAAACGTGCATGTATTGTACATGAATCTCTTGGTTACGCTTATGCTCCGTTGAGCAGCGAATTTAGAGGAATAAAAAAATATTTTTTTAATTTCGTAATACCATTGCGTTACTTTTTTCAAAATATAGTAGATTCAAATGTACGTCGATCAAATTGACAACGAATGCAAAGTAAAATAGAAAAATGTTTTGTTAACTATAAATTTTTACACGTATTATATAAAACAATTTTTTCCCCCTATACATTTAAAAATATTATTGCATAAATAATTGGGTTCACTGACGGTATATATCGCAATCCTATACCTACTTCATTTTCATTACTGTACTCGTTATGAAATTATTATGAAATGTAAATGGGATAACTTATGTTTAAAAATGTTAAATTTACTATAATAGAATTTTGAGCGTAATTAATTAAAAATTTTTTCATATTTTTTTAGTGTCAGGTGAATCACCCAATAATTTGCTAGTCATATAGCAATAAATATTTAAATTATTTACACAATTGAAACTGAAACTCACAACTTATAACTTATTTAAACAAATATTTTTTTTATAAAATAACAATGGCTAAGATATAAATGTGTATTTATAATGAAACCATGTAAAATAAACATTTTTATTGGATATAAAACCTTTCGCTTTATAAGCAAATCGTTCCATACACTGACATAAACATAAAAACTCGTTCGTTTACTATAAACATCAGCCGAAGAAGATTTTTTAAATGAACATACGGACTTAAAATAAAACCGTTACATTTGTATTGGAAAAAGATTATGTTTGTCTTTTCAACCATCGTCCAACGCATTTTACGAAGATTTACTTTAAAATTATTTTAATAGAACGATGAAAATTGTTTATAAAAGCAGTAAAATGAAATTTTAACGTGCAAATTATTAACGGGAGCGTAGAGACATATTTATTAAATTATAAATTATTTTAAAATAATATTATTATAGAATTGAAGCGATTTTATATTTTATTTACGTACACGCACAACTAATAGAAAACAAATATTTTATTTAAAATCCAACGGAAACCTTTTTGTATATTGAACGAATAGTGTTATTTAAAATATATAAATTTCAAATATTATTATTCTACGCGTCATTCAACTCGATTTTCGTTGATTAGTTTCCGCAATTTAAATATTATATATCCATTAAATCAAGCATTATATTTAAATTAATTAATACACTTTTATGAATATTTATTAGTGTATTAAATGAAATATTGGTAAATTGTATTGTTGACACATGTTCACAAACTCTTGATAAATTTTCACTGTTAATAAGTTAATTGTCTCTCAGTCATGCCCAAAACCCATTCTCCGCGCGTTACGGCCTCTGAACTGCAGAGCAAAATAATGTCGACAATTTACCGAGCAAGCAAGCCTCGAAAAAATAGTTGCATCCCGTGACGTCAAAAGTACCACGCGGATTCACGCAACGCAGTCGATAATTAAGTCAAGTAGATACAAAGCATAATGATCTAAGGAGGAATAGTCGGGAACGACGGGGACGTCGTTCTCTTGGCCGCCGGAGGTGTCACGGGCGTCTCCGCGCGACTTAGGTGTATGAGAAGGATAGAGAGAGCGATAAGGTGTCTCGACTAATGTAAGCGTTGCATTGCAGCGCGGACGTTAGCTCGATGGTCAGAGTACGAGATTCGTAATCCAAGGTCCGTGTGTTCGAATCCCGTCGTCCGCCTTTTTTCGCTCCTCGCCTTTTTAATCCGTAACACTCGGTATTAAGAACATTTTGTTAAATATTTAAGCAAAAAATAATGGTAATAATAGCATTGGAATGACAATTGTCTAATTTGTCATAGAAACAGACCTCTGGACAATTAGACAAAAGCGAAAAAAAAGAATCTAACTCATCGAACCGAAATTCCCATCGTTACGTAAACTGTGAGGCAATAAAAAAGCGCGAACGCATTCCGTAGCTTAAATCAGCGTGCGAACTTAATCTGCGCATGCGTAATAAGTGCACGTGTTCGACCTGCTAAACTGATAAGACCTTGATCGTACAAAATTTCTCATAATCGAAATGGATAAATTGATTTTGCGCGCCGGTCGTTTCTTTGAACAACAATTGAAACATATACGTGTGATCACCCCATTATTCAATGAACCTATTATTATTACTTTGTTTCTGTTTAACCAACGCTTATACGTATCTAAATTGATTTTTTCGGATGTAGACTCGTTTAAGATTTAGAGATATAACCGAATCGTTAATTGCATTGTCCATTATTACTTTTATAAGACTTTTTAACACACAAAAAAAACGACGTAATAAAAAAAAATTCGATGTATATATGCACAAACGTATCTATTTTTATAAGTGACAGATAACTGTAAATTAACTGTTTCAAACAAACGTCAGGGTTATTTTTATTTTGGATCAGAACCTTCGAGTTTGTCAAGATGTATATAAAATTGCTTTTTCTAAACAAAGAAATTCAAATTAATTTATTGGCGACACTGTACGTTGATTATAGATATTTTAGATTCTTGTACAACAACACAAGGTTGATCTGCACTTTTTTCTTTAATTTAAATGCATTTATTCTAATTTTTATATATAATAAATATATTATCATCAAAATTATTTTTAATTTATAGATTTAATAAAATTTTGATCATAGTCAATTAAAGTACAGGTTCTTATTTTTATTAATTTGATATTTTTTGTAACAGGTTTTAATAAATCTTCGATAATTTCAAAGGTTACTCAATAATTTTGGACCACTCAAGCCTTCTTCGAAATTATCGATTACTCATCATATACCTTATCATTAACTTCACACGATTCCCTTATTATTATTAAAAATTAACATCACACAAATCACAATTTTCACACGAAAACCAAATTGTTTAATCTATCTATCGGCCTTTACAAAACCTCTATATGACCAAACACGCGCACAGACACTGGCAGACTGAGTAGCGCGGTCAGCGAGTGTGTAATTTTACCTGACTTCTCTTTCTCGCTCTGTCCCTCTCTCTCTCTTTCTCCCATGCTCGACAAGCGTGTCTATTTTAACGCGGGGGTGTGATTTGGATGTTAGAGGGTTACCGACAATCGATACGTATGTGTAAACAATCGTGGAATATATTTTTAATAATTTTTAATCGCTTTTTTTTTAATATTGATGAATATTGTTGCATCGATTATTTGAATATTGAATATTTAGATAAAATAACCATGTCAGTAATTTAAACAATATTTACGTAACGCGTTGAAGCGATCTATCATCAACAAAGCCCAAATCATACTTTTACTTACAGTTTCTCTTTTAATTGAGAAATCTAAATATCATTTGTACAAGTTTAATTCAAGATTATAATTTATATTACTACATGATATTTGTGAAATTTAAATCTATATTACTGGATTATAATTTGGTCTTAATTAAAATTAAAATTTAATCTTTATACATACTTCCTTTAATTAAGAATTTTAATTTTCATTTCGTAATGAGCTATGATACAGTGCAATTAAAACTCGCAATGAATATTTTATTAACTTTAATTATCATTTCGATGTATATTATTTGCGAATAAAAGATGCATATATACTATTATTCTAATGAAATATATTTGGAGAAAATCATTGCAATCGTGAATATATGACGAAATATTATTATAACACAAATGATTAAATATACTCGAGAGTTAAGCAATTATTTGTTTTTAATCTATAAAAAGATTAGTAAAATTTTAGAAAATTGCGATGCTTCCGCCAAAAAAAATTCTGTATCAAATATATTGGAGATTTTCGTTGAAGAAATATCGTTAAATCACCGAAGAAATAATTTTTCTTTAGCCTATAGAACCGAGGTGAAACTCTCGCCTTAAGTGAAACTCGGAAACTTTTTTGTCTTAATGGAGAAAACTCGAAAAATCTATAGACACTAAGGGTGATACTGCATTTGCAAAAAAAGATCGATGTTGAGAAAAAAAAATGCTATAGCAATGAGCGAGAAGTAAACTTTTTTATCGCCTCTGCGGTATTTTCTACTTTTTACCTATATACCTTTTTCGCGAAATTGCACCGAACGAGTTAAAGTACTTAGAGAGCCGTTTACTCGTTTATTAGGCTTTCATGTCGGTATAACTGTGTTATAGTTCTCGAGGCAATTTTAATACGATGTGTAACAGCGTATTTTGTAGGTTAGAAAGTATCGGATTTGTTGGTGCGTGAATAATGAGCTCGTTTTTGATCTTCAGAAATTAATACATCACGTGGAAATTCAACTGGTAATTTATATATACTTAAGCGACAGTTTATAAATTCGGTATCTAAAAATTATGGCTTACAATTACACGTTGATAGACTGTAGACTGAGATGAAAAGCAGGAGTAATTATATATTGAATTCATTTCTTGCAATTTTAGGATTATCTCGAGACAATTACAAAATTAGATAATTTGTGATGTGTTTATGTCATAGTATTTATTATTACGTTTTATTACAATACGATCGACTTAACAAGTGCAATATAAGAAGTATACATCTGAATTTTCTTATTCAGTTTTATTCAGGTAACAATAACAAATTCAGTATAGACATACTTAAAAACATTTAAAATTTATAGGGAGAAAAAAATTACACAATTATCTAAGCTGTTGTATTGAGAATTATGCGTTTCTTTACAAAATTAGCGGTAAAAAAAAACATAAGGAGCATAGGGTACACAGTGAAGTTTGACAAGATTTCATAATGATTATTATTAAATAATAGTGTACAGTTTTTAAACATCTATATTACCACATTCTAGTTTCGTATAAAGGTGATTGCCTTACCTGAAACAGAAAAAAATTTGATATTATTAATATTTTTTCATTTCTATAACTGATATACAGTATATATTCGAAGCATTAATGGTTGTAATTATTTAAACCAAATATTAAATAGAGGAAAAGATCTTATTTACTTCGTTTCAATAACAGTTAAATAACGAATTAACATGTACATGAATTTTAATTACAAAAAAAACTTAAGTCATTAACTCGCCAAAATTCTCTCTTCCAAGGGTCAAACCTAACAAAATAAACGACCTAACCAAAAACCAACCTCGCGCGCGTGTGCGTGTGTGTGTACGTTATATTGGAATATTCATGAACGATTCGGTACGAATTCGTGTTTCTATGGCGTGGAAAGTTGTTTAGAGATTCCACGCTAATAAGCGAAGGGGTTGTAAACGTCCAGTTTATACATTTTTCGACTGTAAAAGAGCGTAATCTAAGCGCCATCTCGAAAGTTGAACCGCTTGAAACTGGGATACTTTAATTTCTTACTTTTAGTTTCTTCATTTTATCATTACTATAGTACGCGAGGCTGAAGTTTAAATACGCGCAATATGAGTAAAAAGTTTATTGAGATAAAAGTGGTAACTTTTTAAACTAAAAAAAAATAAACTTTTCGATATGGACAGTATACGGTATATTTAAAATTCTAGGTTTATGGTACACGTATATAAAATGGTTAAACTGAACATGTACCGAAAAGGCATACGTATAGCTCAATTGAAACTCAACGCTTTATTTTTGTCGCGAATTCATACAATTATTACACACGAAAAATATGAGCGTATATCGATATATATAAAGCTAACGTGAAAAATCCTGAAGTAAACAAGATTAAAAATATTATAACCATGTAATTCAAGTGAGCGCTAGTTCCATCCGATTAAATCGGTGTATACCTTTGCATAAGCGGTTTTCTGAGTGCATAAAAATTGAAAGAACCCAGATGACCAACCGCTGGAAAGCTCGTTAATCCAGCTGGGAGAGAAAGAGAGAGAGAGAGAGAGAGAGAGAGATAACCCACAGTAATGTACATTTCAAACTTTAACACTTCGATTCATTATGCATGGCTCGGCGTAAACTCAAGAGCTGTTGCTGCAAATCTCTAAACAACGGCTTTAATGTACGTTATACCATTTACTTTCCTATGAATCACTCGTATTTATTTACGCGTTAAGAATATTTGTTTTTTTTCCGAACTAATGCGTTTCTTTTATCCGCGAAAAAAAAATCAATTAGGATAGTACCCTTTTTTGCCAATAATTCATTGTTATTATTATTCATTATGATCGTTCATCCAGAATATTAATGACTATGCGCTAATTAGTTTTTGTTCATATATAAACCGTTTAAACGAGCTACTAGTTCAATGATATTTTACTTTGAAACTGTACACGTAACAATAAAATTTCGAATACATTTTAATATATCAATCCATTGTAATAAAGTGGTGCAAGTTGTAAAGTATAAAACTTATTCCAGTTGTAATATCACTTCAACTTGCTTGACTCTCTCATGAATATTCAACACTTTGCTTTTAATGCAAATAAAAACTTTTCATTTACACGGAAAACAATTATAATCACAAGAATTAGTAACCCAATAAGAGAAAAACAAGAGAGCGGATTAATAAACATAAAGATGGAAATTGCAGAGGAGTGTATGTATATGTACATACATGTGTATGTGCATGTGTGTATACGTGTGTGCACACAAAGGTTAAACAAAAAGAAGTAGAAAGAAACTAGAGCAAAGCCAAATAAATATAAAGAAAGTCAAAAGTAGTAGTAGGGCAGACGCATATAAAGGTGAGCTTTTAGTTGGAAAAGCCACGGTGGCCCGACTACTTCAGATTTGCATGTATACTGCGAGGCTTGTACTTTCGTGGTAAAAAGAGAAAAAGAGGAAGAGAGAGAGAGAGAGAGAGAGAGAGTGAAATCCAAGAGGCAAACCCACCGTACGAGCGGGAGGAGTAGGAGAAAGCGGAAGTTAACACGGATTACGAGCGACACGTGTTCCCTCTTGCAAAAAGAGAAGCTTATTTAGCCATGTCTAAAATTCTGTACGACATGTTTTTTCCGAATACATATATACACGCACATATGAGTATTCACTACACGAGTAGTCAAATATTAGAAATTATTGAGTGACAGGTAAGGAAATTAGGTTTTCAGTCAATGATATATATATATACTCTGGAATATCGTGATGTTATCATACAAATATAACCTCTAGAAGTATAGACTCGTACACTTCTCTTACTTCAGAGCGTTCTCTATTTTTTTAATTTATTTAGTAGTATTATTAGTTGATGAAATATAATTGTATTAATATTATTTTTAATAAGTTCGTCAACAAAAGACACCATTTTTTAATCAATCAACACGATTGAATATTATAATATTACATTTATTCGATATTTAAATAAAATAGAAACTTTTTTGTATCAACATTAAAATAATAAAAGTCTCAATAATGCAATGTGATATTTTGATAAATTGCATATTAATTATCAAACTACGTTTTAAACGATCCTGGAAATATTATGAGCTCGCAGGAATAATAAACAGTTTTATGGAAGATCGTAAAGCTTTAAAACTTAACCAGTAACTTTGTATTTGCTTGGGATTAAAAAAGTTTGCTTAACATTATTTTTCTGGAAATAATATCATATTTTCCGAAAGAGGAGTTTAATTCATCCCTAAGATTTATAACAATAAATCGTTGGTAAATTTCTGGATGATTAAGCTCCAAATAGTGTAATGCAAGAGACTCTTGTACATTTATCATGCTGAACTTGAAAATCTTACAGCAGAAAAATATTTAATTTAAAATTAAGTTTCTTTCGGAAAGGTCGTAAATACTTTAAAATAATACAGAAACATATGTTAATTATTAACAAATATTCCTTACCATTAATTAAGAATAATTAAGAATAAGAATTTTATGGTAACGATTATTAAGCGATGAAGTAACTTATTTATCAAAGTTAGAATTTCTTTCTATCAAAAAGACGAAAACTGTCTTCAAAAAAAGACAGAATTTACCTTTTATAAATGTTAAATTTTATTAGAAAGTAACATCTACCTGTAATTAAAATGTAAAATACTTTTTTTTTTAAATGGTGAAATTTATTTAGCGTTATAAAGTATAAATAATCTCTATTAAAGAGATGTGATAGACAAATTATAGGAATCTACCATTAAAAACCCAAAAATTTTCAGAAATTATGAAACTAAAAATCTGAAAAAATTCGTACGTGACACTTGAGTAATATAGAAGAAGCTGACAGAGAGATTTTTTTTTAATAATTAATTTTATATTAATTAAAAATTAATAACCACTTTTCGTCGGTAACGATTATAGGTCATAAATTGATCCTTGCGGCTGCACGAAAATACTCAAAGCAAGAAAAAGAGCGTTGTAGAAATATTTTTTGCAAAAACTCAAGCCATTGTTAATTAAAAAATAAATAAGGATTCCAATTTTTGTCTCGTGTCTCCTTAAGTACACAGTTAAATTATAAAAAAGGGAAAAATTTATCTACATTAACAATTCATACATATTATAATAACAGAATAAAATAACCTCATCATTAATGATGCTCTAATAACCTGAAGTTTTACCTGACTACCTGGATATCCTCCACAGAAAGAGACAATTTTTTTTATAGTTTGTTTAAATAGTAAATTTACCTTCCCATAGATGATGCACCAATAAAGTGAAGGTTATCCAGTTATCTGGTCATCTTCTATAAGTGACAATTTTTTACATACGATTACAATTGTAAATATTCCTTCAAGTACATGATTTGCTGATACTCTGGATAACAGTAACAGGCTAACTTCCTTGGAGGACACCTACGTATCCGGGTGACTTCCAGGTCACCCGAGCATAATCCATAAACAGAATTAATAAATGTAGTCGCACCATGTGTTGGAAGATGTTTTGAAAACCAGGTTTATTTACTTCTATATATAGTTATATTAATTGTGTATTCTAGAAGTAGAGGTTATAGAGGTTGCGAATACTGATGCTCTGGATCGCATATATTGTTTCTATATTATTTAACGATAGCTTATGTTTAAATTAAGAAAAGTTTAATTAAAATAATGCATCCGTTCAAAGACATGAATATTTATATCTATCACTAAATAGTACGTAATAAAATGATTTATTGAATAGGTTAAAATAGTTTTTATTTCGATAGATTTATGCCCAAAAGAGGTAGACTCTTTTTTTTCTCTCCGTGAGTATATTTAGTTTATTTATCACGAGCGTTATGAAGTTAACGGGGTGCCATAGTCAATATTTATCCTCCCTACCTTATCGGCAATCGTGATTATTAGTAATAAAGGTGTAAATAAAACAGTATGTGAAAAAATAAGAGAAGAGGCGCCTTCGTTTATTAATAATCTAACTGTGTGCTGAATTACAGATTAAAATTATATTGCGTTTTTGAGAAAAGTCTTACCAACAAATGTGAACCTAACCTCAACAAGGTGAAAAAATTTGATATTTTTGGTAAGACTTTTCTCAAAAACGCAATAATATTTAAATCTAAAATTCAGCACACAGTTAGATTGTTAATAAACGAAGGCGCCTCTTCTCTTATTTTTTCACAGACTGTTCTACTTTTTTATTAATTAATCATCAAAAATTGAGTATGGAACCCCCTTAAATATAATTTTAAATAATGACTGTCAATAATTAAAAGAAAATTAAGCATTTCCGGCAAATGAATCAATTTAATTAAAATTAAGAGAAATATCAAATAGCATTACGAGTGACCGTATCACGAAACGAGGTCGATTAATAATCATCTTGCATCAAAGTGAACATTCTAACCTATAATTACTTTCGATTTCTCTAGCGTAGATACCACAAAATAACCTAGTTTTCGTGAATTCATATAGTCAAGTATAGAAATCTTCTTCAGGACAAATCAATCTTTTAATACCAAATCCAAGTTAAATCGAAGAGTATATACGAGGTCATCAAGAAAAGTACATAATACCACATCCTCCAAATGAAAATCCGTGGATCTACAATCGAAACGGACTTCGGATTTTCCCCTTTTATTTGATTTTCTCTTTTCATGTCTGATACTCCTTTTTTTCTCTCTTTCATATGCGTTTTAATGATGTTGCCGTGCTTTTTAACTCTACGATTCTCGTACTTTTTTCCCCGTTGGCGTATGAAAGGGTCGTTGTTCCAGAATTCGAGGGAACAAATATTGGCGGTGCTCGGTCGAATTTTAAGTAGGGACGTAGTGGAATGTAAATCACGTCGAGGGTCTAATTGGTTGGAAGCACTTGCAAACGATCGAAACTTTTGTAGTTTTTGTTTACTTCATTTTTAATTTAATATTGTATTAATTTTCTTTTAATTCAATATATTTTGACAGTTAATTTAATGTCGATCGATTCTTTTTAAATAAACATAAAACTCATTCTGTCTTAACTACATTTAAATTCTTTTACTTTCGAAGAATATATAATAAATCTTTTGCTTCGTTAATAATTCTATTATAAATATTATATATTATAAATATTTATTTATAATTAATTATACATTTTATTTTATATTAATATGGAAATAACATAAAATTTGTAATATTTAATTGATCCATTTTGTTGAAAGTTCAATTATTAACGTTTAAATGACGGGAATATGAGATTTTCTATTTCTGTTGCTTTCCTATAGAAATTGGGTAAATGCAATATCTTGTATCAGAAAACTAATATAGGCATAGTGTCTATCATGAGCATGGCCCATACACGGATCTTGTCGTTCTCTAAAGATTAAAATTAATTACACCTATACAGAGAGATGATTTTCTTATAAAATATACCGTAAAAACACGGTAAACCTGGGTTGTTTGATCAGCAACTTAAAATTGACCATGACAGCAGGATGAAAATTGTGGTAATTTGTTTGCCAAATATGCATTTTTAGTTTAATTTTTTCTCGAACAGCTATATCGGTCTAAGGTTTACCGCACTGTCACTATTTATTAAAAAAGTATTAAATACTTCTCTCTGTGTGTACACTTACTAAATTAACATCGAATTTAATAAGCTACTATTTTATACAAGACATCGAAAGTAATTAATATAAGGTGAGACTAAAATTCTACAGAGTATATATAATATAAGGTCGTTTAAAACTTAACAGATCATCTAAATCCTCGACTGTCAATCCCGCAACGCAGATCTCACTACCCCTCTCGCAGCTTAATATTTCCGATTTTCAGGGATTAATCCTTGTGTAATTAAACTTAATGCATTCGACCGTGTTAATCTCTGATTACAACGCTAATACATGGTTATTTCCTACACCACGAAATGTTTTTACAATAATACTTTTAGTAATACCCTCTTAATATTTACTTTTTATGCTTTTGGTGTTATTTATAAAAAAATTTTATTTACATAAATAGAAAATCTTTAATATTTGTTTATAGGTATTAGAACATAATTTAAACTACAAAAGGCCCCTAGTAGAATTTTGAGCATAATTGAAACGGTTTTTAAGCCAGAAAGTGACGAATTAGTAAAAAATGCTCAAAATATGATCCTAACATGATCAAATTACAAATTTTGTCTAACCTTAAAATGCTCAATTTCTACTAGGGGCAATTTAAAATTTTACGTGCTTTGTGGAATCAAAAAATTTCAAATCAATTTATACCAATTAAATGGGTAGAACACTTGTCTGTATAATGAATATGACATTCAGGTCGAGAACTAGATTGTAAGCTACAATTTCTAAAGTTTAATTATGGATGTATTAATAGTAGTATAAAATCTCTACCTATACTTTATTTATAACAACGAAATGTATATGTATATTAAGCAAGTTGTGGAGTGTAGGTTGTACAACCCTTGTGCAATTGCACGAGTGTTTTTATAACCCAATATAGCGAGCTATAGACTGTGACAGATTCTGAAATGTGGAGGATTATGACTCCGCCCATCTTTTAATTACGAGCAATTGCACGATGGTTGTTTCAGCCGAAACTCACTTCTCTTGTAACATAACTAACATGTAACGTGAATTCCGGCCCTTCGCTTTTGAAATATGACGGGAGGTGAAAGTGCATTGGTAGAGTAACATTTTCGCACAATAATGAAAAAATGATTTTACAGAATGGCAGAAGTAAGCTGATGCTTACGTTAAATAGGAAAAAGTACTAGGTTGAAAAAACGTACGTATCGTTATAGGATAGTTAAAAAATGAAGATGAGATGAAAGGTGGAATGGATATGAGGTTTGGGAGAAGAGAGAAAAATATAAATAAATAGACTATGTGAAGGTGTGCATTGTCAAGCTGTGCAGAGCCATTCTACAGAGCTCCGATTTACTATTTAACATTATTTTTAAATGCCGCGGAGTTGTCGTAAAATTGGCTTCAAAATAATCCCTTTACTGTGATAGTCTATTCTATCTATGGAAGGAGGTTTGTGTTAAAGGAACCACTGTGCAGTTGCGTGTCATTAAAGAAGGAGCAGGGTCAGAATTTTCCACATTTCAGAATCCGTCATATTCTAGACCGAAGTGATGGTGGAGTGGCAAAGACGCACTTCGGTCGATCACAAAAGTAAACCTGCATTTACTGAGATTAGTACTTGAATAGATGACCCATCCTTATTCGCCCTTCGGGCGGGTCGGTCAAGTGTTTTTCTACATTCCACAACGTGAGCGCGGTTAATTTAAAATGTTCTATGTGGATGTCAAATCCTACGATATGTGACTTTGACACCAAAATAGACTATTTCAATACACCGGGCCATCTCGTTGGAGGTTTTCCTAATCGGCATTTATCCCACAGGGTTTGGCAATAGGTTTTCCATCCTCTACGGGCATAACCCCGAGGAAATGGAAGAAGATTTAGAGAAGGGGAATGTATAAGAAATATATTTCGCGCAGAATAAATAATTGCAGGAATTAATAAAGATTTATATGCATTTGTTAACCACGTCAGACTGCAGGTAAGTAAAACCCGTACTTTTTTTTATATTCTAAAACTTGCATTTTTGGGTCATAAAAACACTCGTCGTATAATCCACACTCTAAAAGTCGCCTAGTATACTTACTACAAAAAATACAGTGTAAAAATTTTAGACACATGACGTTGAACATAATATAATTATTTTCTAATAAATAAATTTTTTAAAAAACCTTGAAAGTCAGGCCCTTAGGCATGTTTTAAATAATATATCCAAATTTTTCCAGATTTTAAAATCCATAATTTGATTACGATATTTAGGTTGAAAGTTATTAAGTATGCCTTTTTTGACTAATAATTACCGACTTAAAATTATTTATTCAAGTATTATTTAAAAATTGATTTTTTCTTAAAAAATCAAAAAGTCAAGCTCTTCCTTATGTTTTAAGCTATTAATTTTGTTCAGATTTTCAATTCAATATTTTAGATAGAATTTTTGGATTGAAAGGTGCAAATTCCTGTAATTTCTGTTAATATTCAAATTATTTTTTTCATCTTCGTATGTAAAGTAAATGTATTCAGTTTGCTTTTTAAGTATTTATATAATCAACAACTGATGTGTATTGTACTTTCAACTTTTACAGAGATAAACGTGATTCAATTATTTTTTCACTTTAACCGCATTCAAGTATAGTCGGGTGTAAAATAATTTATATAACTTATATAATGAACGATCTACTTATTGCTTAGTAAACAGAATCCAATATACTTACATTATTATTAATATACATAAAATAAGTAAAATTATTGCATTAAACGTTTTTATGTTGTATTAATTGTTTGTTAAATGGTTTCTTCAAGCGTAATAGTGAGATTATAATTTATAAGAGACATTGAATAATAAAAAATTACATTTTCCGTACTTACAATTAATGATTTTTAATTTAAAAAAAAGTGTATCAATTATTGTATCACCAAAGTTATATTTTTTACAAACAGTATACAGTGACAAATACATCGCATCTTCAAACAAATTATTAGCGGCTAATAGGCTTAAAAAATACAACAGTTTTTCACGATAATATAAAAATTTATTTATAGAATATTATAATAATACATTATTCAGTAGTGTTAGACATTAGTAATTAAAAAAAACTAATAATTTAGATAACTAACTAATCAATAAAATGATATCAAGCTCATTATGTAATATACAAATATAGGTGCATACGAAATAAGAAAAATTTGAAAAACGTATTTTAAGAATGTAATAATATAAATCTTAATAAATCATACTTTTTTTGTGTAAAATTATGTATATTATATTAGGTGTATATTACACGAAATGAATCAATAATAAACCAAAATTTTATCAATACATTTGAATTTCATCATTTCCTTCTCAACAGCGTAGACTACTCTCATTTCACATCTCCATAGAATCGTTTCAATGAACTCGCCTAGGATTTAATGAGTTTGCTATTCAAACGTCTCTCCCTCGGGTTTTTGCATCTTTAACCCACGTTTCTTCGCGAAACGTTTTCCAACCTCTCCCTTGATGCACAAGCCCCGGGCGATAGGGGTGACTCGCGCATGCGCGTTAATATAAGACATTTATTTTTTGCTTTCTCTCCCCCCCCCTCTCTCTCTCTCTCTCTCTCTGTCGAATGGTTGGGGTACTCAAAGCGAGATAGGGACAAGAATCAGAGACTGAGTGATTAATTAGTTTTGTTAGAAAGATGATCGACCATTGGGTTTCATACTGTATATGGTGTATATTGATTTTAGAGTCATTCGTATGATTGACAACGACGGTGAACTTGCATATTATTTGTAATGTGAATTTTCACGCTGGATTTTCGATATCAAATTGAACTAAAATGGATAATTGATGTTTATTAATCGATTACGCTTTCTATCATTTGCTTTAATTAAACCAAATTTTTTGACACCAAATAAGATTTTCAGTCAGTATCTTCGAAACAGAGTAATTTTCGTATTTATGTATGCTAATTCGAACAATTTTGTGACGTTAATAATAATAACAATTTTTAAAAATAATTTTTAAAAAATTTGTGAATTCTGCTGAGAATATTTGTTTCCAATTAAAATTATTTCCTTGACAACTGATGTTTCATCCAGTTGTAGAAGAATAAACTGACATTTAGCTTCTTGAATAAATATAAAATGTATTTGTTAGATTTTTATGTCGTATCTTTCACCGATGTTACGAGAAATTCAGTAATAATTTATGTTAATAAACAAGCTTTACATTTTGATGGAATTTTTTCTATTATCTGCTTAATTGTAATAAATACATTTCCATTAATTATTGCAGAAGAACATACAAATATATTTCCTGTATATCAAACGTAAATATATAAAAATAAAAAAATCTTTATATCATTTAATTAAATCGTACGGCATGTGCGTGGAAGTTGAATTGGGAATTTCTAATTCTATTTTCCGTATTATACAATTATTCCATATAGGTATAGATGAAACAATAAATCATAACTATATATATATACACCATGCATAAAGTTCAAATGTTGATAACGTAGAACTCGACTAATACACCGCAATTCGAAAGGAAATTGCAACTTGGGTATTATACACGCAATGTACATGCAACAGTAGCGTCACATTACTATAAGCTCGAAATTCGGGATAATCATTATACTGATATCATTGACCCAACTGTGTGAAGTTCACTTGGGTTTCTCGTTTATCAAGTATCAAATGCATCTGAATAAATCTTCTTACTATATACAAAATCACACACGCATTATACATCTATGAACTATTACTATGTATACACATAAGTTTGTATAATTAATAACTAGAACGTAGTTAAATTTTAGTTTGATATTATTGTACGCATTGCAGGTAAGTAAAATTTACCAGTCAAATGTGTATAAACGTAATTTATTTGAAATGCGTCTACAAAAATAATAAATATCCTAAAGTATTTTCTTTCGTTATATTTAATCACATCGATTAATTTATTGGTACTCAGTATTAGAGAAGTAAAATGTGAACGTCAAAAGAAATGATGACCCGACCATTTTTGTTTTTCGTTATTATTGTCAATTTAATTGCGCACCCGAGAAAACGAATAAACAGACACGAGGTGTGTAGGAAAAGGTAGTTGAGAAATAAATAAAAATAAAAAAAAAATGAAACCACGAGTAAGAGAAAAACGAATTTCTTTAACACGGGTACGTTGACGAAGAGTAAGAATTTACGTAGTTTAGACGATGTGGGCTAGTGAATTAATGAATGAGACAAGTGGGTGGGGAAAAAGGAAAAGAAATAGGTTTCTGTGGTTTTTCACTCTGACGAGGTTCTTTTACCTTTAAACATCTTTAACCGAGCTTTTTATAATTAATTATGAAAACTCGTGACTTTTTTAAATTAATTTTTCCGAATTACGAGCGTTAAGTCAATTATAAAAATAATTTTTCTTTTCTGTTTCTTTTTAAAAAGGATTTATTTATAGTAGATTTAATTAGAACAGTAATAAAAATTGATAATTATTTCAATCGCGTAATATCTTTTCATCAAAATACACCATTTATATAATTATATAAAATTCAAAACGTTTAATTAATTTTTATGTTTGTTATTGTTTCTAATATTACTCGATTAAAATATATGTATTGGGTAATATGATCTAAAAAATTATTTTTTAACAGAGAAAATAATAATAACCAAGCGGTACAGTACTCGTAGAGCAGATCGATTCAATATATATATATATATATATATGATTTGAATTTCTAAAGGATTATAATTATATTGTCTGCTATTGACGTATAATGATTAAGATGGTAGAAAAGCTGTATAAGATATCAGAATCTTCATTAGAACATTGCGATTAAAATTTATATATTTTTTCATAAATCATTTTTCTACAGTTTTTCGTAAATATCTTTACAAGTTTTGATTATACAAATAAGAAATAACCCAATAAATGTTTAATTTGTATCGGTTGCTTTTAATAACGCAATTTCTATTCTAGAAATCGCTCTACTTACTGTTGATTTTACTAAAAGTCACATGGAATTATTGCACCATAAAAGAAAACAGTTAAGTTACGTTTAATAATTACACTGTCATGTATAAAACTACGAATAATTAGCTAACATTTTCTTAGATTGAAAGAATGATCATCTAACGAATTTACCACATCATCGGAGATTAATAAATGTCAAGTGCATTAAGCTAATTCGTAGGGTCTGGAGGCTTTTCTGCCAACTAAAGTGCATTTGCATCCAAAGACCAACCAACTGGTTTTTGTTCTATCGGACAGTGAGAGAGAGAGAGATAGAGAGAAGACAGAGACAGAAAGCCATGATTTTAGCCGCTAACAAATCAACTTGAATTAAACGCAATTACAGTCGTGCCAGACAAGGAAGAATGAGGAAAGTTACAGTCGCAATGCCGTTGCATTATGAGGATTAATTGATCGGCTCGTTTCTATCAACTGTAATTGTTCGGTCCCGTTCGAACTTCGTTTATTGAGGAAACTTGTTTGCCGAAAATTTTGCTGCCTATAAAGCCAGTCTTTTTCCTTCAAATGGTAAATTATTGTATTTTCTCTTACCTTTCGTTTATTCGAAGGGACTTACTTGTAACTCAAATATTCTCATTCATAATATAGATACGTGAAATATTTGAGAAAAAGAGGAAAATACAAAATAACTATGAATATAAATATTTGTTTTTATTGTATACAAATAATGAATAAAAAGTAAAAATATAACTAGCGATTTTTTCTAACAAACTAATAATATTGTACGGTGGAATTGCATAAACTTTAATCGTTAAATATTACTGCCGTGTCGAAATTTGAAAAAATAGTACGAAAGTCCATAAATACCTAATTAAAATGGTTATCTTTACAATTTTCACGTACCTCGTATTCTCACGTTGTTTTGGCTCTTTAAATTATACTTAAAGCTTATTTTATTATATTGGAATTTTAATATTTTATCAATGTAATAACGATAATTAATAAATTGTTCATGATACTTAATTATCCTTGATTAATCACAGGATTTAGTAAACAATGTAAATACAATGGCTATATTTAAGTAATAAGAATGCATATTGGATTCAACGTAGTTACTTTTACTTCTGAAATGCTGAAAGTGGATTTCCAATAATTCGCAAATGGTAGGTAATTATTAATTAAAACCTTTATTCAAGAATCCCTGTCATAATGAGTGCGCTATTCGCCACCTACCGGATTAAACGTTAATTATTCATTTACCCTTTATAAGGACAATGAAGTCATTTGCAAAAGAGAGTAGAAATAAAGATTTTCGAAAATAAATATTTGATTATCAAGTCAATTCGAACAGGGAGTATATATAGGTAAACGACAATAGAATTCGGAATGTTTTTAAAATTACCCTGGTGGAATCAACAAAAATTTTGTAGCCATTTACTGAGTAGCGTTCTCATATCAATCTATAAACTAACTAGGACGCTTGGTCAGGTCGTGTACAGGAATGAAACGCTTTTTCGAACCTTTCCTGCCTATTTCATGGTTTTCATTCCATTTTACAAACCTTTTCTGACCATCAAAAATGCTTTTGGAATTTTAAGTAGACTAAGAAAAATTGGCCATTTTAGCTAAGTATAATAGCCATAAACAAGCTCCTAAAAATGATTTGGCTCAATTTGAGACAAAAATGATAAACGTCGAAATATCTTTAAAAGTACTATTTATATAGCGTAAACAATCGTCTGTATCTATTACAAATGGTAAAACCGATCAAATTTCACAACACGCTTTAAGTTTTGTTTACAGGATTACCGAAAAAGTTGTTTCATATTTGATGAAGGTTATGTTCATCTAAGAAATGGTCAAGAAAGGTGTGAAAAAGCGTTTCATTTTGAGATAGAACCTGATCAGTTTCACTGGCCATTTCTTAATTTCAATACAACGTACCTCGTATTCTCACTTTTAGCGTCTTTAAATTATACTTAAAGCTTATTTTATTATATTGGAATTTTAATATTTTATCAATGTAATAACGATAATTAATAAATTGTTCATGATACTTAATTATCCTTGATTAATCACAGGATTTAGTAAACAATGTAAATTACAATGGCTATATTTAAGTAATAAGAATGCATATTGGATTCAACGTAGTTACTTTTACTTCTGAAATGCTGAAAGTGGATTTCCAATAATTCGCAAATGGTAGGTAATTATTAATTAAAACCTTTATTCAAGAATCCCTGTCATAATGAGTGCGCTATTCGCCACCTACCGGATTAAACGTTAATTATTCATTTACCCTTTATAAGGACAATGAAGTCATTTGCAAAAGAGAGTAGAAATAAAGATTTTCGAAAATAAATATTTGATTATCAAGTCAATTCGAACAGGGAGTATATATAGGTAAACGACAATAGAATTCGGAATGTTTTTAAAATTATTTACGCCTTATAATTTGATGTGAAAAAAATCAAGTAAAAATTTATATAAGCCTCATCTTCAATACATTTTCTGATTACAAAGTCAAGTAATATCTACTGCAGTTGTTTAGTAAATTTTATTAAAGTTGTTGAAGCAAAAGTAATTAAGTTATATGTTAATTATTTACTGATGAGGAGAGGCTATGACCTCTGTGAAACGAAATTGTTTGGGATGCGGACAAACAAATTCTTATGAATACTTTCAAATCAATAGTTCTATCAAAACTTGACTACGGCTGAAAAACTAAATCCGGTACAAAATTCAGGAATAAGAATTGCCCTCGGAGCATATCGAATAAGCCCGATTAACAGTCTCCTAGCGGAAAGCGGAATATCACCACTAAAATACCGAATATTCAAGCTTATGACTAACTATGCTTGTAAAATATTAGCTCACCCTAACACACCAATTTACAGCTACATATTCGACACATCTAATCATGTGCAATACGCTAAAAAACCAAATTACCCATTACCAGCTGGAATTAGACTTAGAGAATATTTAGAAGTTAACTCAATCGAAATCCCAAAAATTTTAAATGCAAAGGGGCCTCCTCCACCTCAGTTAATTACACAATTTAAAAGCTCAATAATTCCTAAAAATTACTCTAAAAATAAAATACATATTTACACATTTGATTAAACTACAGAAGATACAGGAAAACAAATGATAATACTTAACTACACAGAAATAAACAAATATCTTTTACCTAACAATATATCACAGGCATCCTGCAGAGCCTTTGCAATTTTATTTGCGCTCAACAAATTAAAATATAAAACATACGCTAATTTTAATATCTCCACTGACAGCATCAGCCTAATAAATAAAATTGTTAACCCAAATACAAAAAGTTCAATTATTATTAATATCCAAAACGAAATTATAAAACTAAAATCTCAGTTCATAGAAATATAACTTATATATGTACCTCATCAACCAACAAATCTACCAAGTAATATCAAAACAATGGAGATCCAAAATACTATCATTGATATTCCATATGAAGATGCCAAACAATATCTCGCAAAGTTTATAATAAATCAATGGGATAAGGAATGGAAACAATCGCGACAAACATTTTTACACCAAGTTAGAAATAGCACACTATCTAAAAACCCTACAGATAAATTAACAAGAGCAAAACAAATTAAAATTACAAGACTTAGAATAGGACACACAAAACTAACACACAAGCACCTTCTAGAAAAAAAGATGCCCCAATGTGCTCTATTTGCAACGTACAAGTGACAGTTCAACACATTTGATTAGAATGCCACAAATATCAAGAAATTCGAAGGAAGCTCAAGATACCTACAACAATAAAACAATGTTTAGACGACCAACAATCTATAGATTCAATAATTTCTCTTACTACTGATATTGAGCTATAATAACATATGTTAAAAACAAATTATCTATTAATATTGTACACACATTCACATGAAACCTACTTTTCGTGTGTATGCGTAATAAATAACATTAATAATGTAAAAAATACTATGTATAAATTAAATAATATGTAATAATATGTATTATATTTGATGTATAAATGTAGTCGCTAATGACAATAGAGTCGATGCGACATTAAATAAATTAAAAAAAAATATATAAATTTTATAAGTTTAATAAGCTTGAATCGATAATAAAAATAATACTTATATACTTGGCATAGAGAATTACCGATTTTTATTGGTTAGTTAAGTATTTATTTTAGGCAAATTAGTTGGCTAATATGTAAAAAAAAACTTTCAATAATACTTATAGTTATAAGAAGTGTTATGTCCGCTATAAAAAATTAATCTTGCAAAACAAATGTTTTAGAATAGACTGCCCATGGGGATACAATAGGTACTCGAAACATCATGGTCTCTACGCGTGCAACCAGAAATCCTCGATTTTTTGGTCGTCTTTTTCATAATTAATTAGCATTACCGTAACATAACCAATTACTAATCAGTTAAGACCGTTTTTAAAATTCGTGTATATATATATACGAATTTTAAAAACGGTCTTAACTGATCAGTAATTGGTTATGTTACGGTAATGCTAATTAATTATGATATATATATATAAACTTGCAATCGAAAAAAATAAAAGAGTGACTTTCGAAAACCAGTACCAGGGATAACTCATGAGCTTTAATACTTTTCCTCTCTAAAATAGTTCGAACGATTCAAAAGTCGAAGAAATTTCAGAAAGGATACATAATCAACAGAAACATTCCATTAAAAGCAATCGTTATTGCAATCGTTAATAGACACCAAAGTATAATAAAATCAATTGCTTTCCATGGGCATTTGTACGATGAAGTAGAAAATAATGATATTATACAATATTCTAGATTCTTTAAGAAATTTGATTATATATTCATCACAATATTAATGTACTTTGATTTAAAAAAATTGAACTCGAATTTACGTTTTTTAATTTTTTTTGTGCTTTACTTAAATGTTATACATTTTGGAAAAAAGTCTGCTATTAATTTTAGAAGTCGTAATAAACCAAAAGTCTTGCGTAATCTCCAATGCCATATTTCTCCAAGAGTTTATCTAGACTTACTATTCTAGACTCTTCTAGTTTAGTGCCAAGCTAATGCTATACTAATTTTTTTTTCTCGTAAGCTTAGACTTTTCAGCCAAAACCGACTCGAAGACGTAATAAATCAAGTAAATTTTATTTATATAAGTTTTTGGTAAAGTATACCGAAATATATCAGTAATATTTACTTAACCGATATACATTTTGTACTTTATTAAATTTCATTTAATAATATTCAGTAATTTTTACTTGACTATTTCTGTGTAATGACAATCATTTTCATTGAAGATAGTATAAAAAGCTTTTATTAAGGAAACGTTATTGGAAAATGTTAATTGAAATTATTAGCAAAATTTGAATTTTAATCGATCTATTCCAGAGCACAACTTTTTCTCTCGCGTAAGTCAATTCGACATTCCAATAGAGAAATGTACTGTTCGAAAGTCATTAAAAATTATTATCATTTCTAAGTGAAAATTAGCATTGTAGACATTTTGAAGTTCATTGATAAAGCATCGCGATTATAATTGTAATAGGAAAAGTGTTCGATAGCTTAAAATTATCGAGAAAATAATGGCTTTTATTGAAATAACCAGAATATCAAAAAATTATCAATTCTACTTAAAGTTACTTAGTTATTTTATCTTTAAATATGCTTAATTCCTAGTATGTTAGATTTTTCATTATAATATGAACCTAAAGAAAAAATAATATTAAGACATTTAAATTTGTTTATCTATAGATATAGAATTTAACGTTTATATTTTCGCATGTGTGTCTTATTAGGCAGTTAAATTTGTAAATACTATACAAACACACACACACACACACATATATTATTCTTAATGTTTTAATATTAAAGAAAAATATACGTTTAATTAAATGATTAATTAATTTTTGAGTTAGACAACAAATGGCAAAAGGTTAAAGCAAATACATGGAAGGAAGTACATTATGAAAGTTTCATAACTCAGACTCAAAGTGATTCCGGGTTAGAATAGAAAGGTGTATTGTCGAAAACCGACGGATGGAGAACAATTGACGTGCTCTAGTTAATATTACAAGTTTCCTTGTATTCCCTCTACGTACTAATTTATTTTAACGTATTTTTTTATAAATACATTATATATAACATTTTATCGATAATTAAACATTTGCGTGCTTATTTACTGAATTTTTTATAGGTGGTGAAAGTGTGTATTAATATTTGACAAGATGCACTTCTATTTTTACTCGGTTATCTTGGGAATTCGATGTTTCTGGTGCGACTATGTATTATATTTTGAATTAGCAATAATTTATAATCATTGATTATTTCCACCTTGTTTATTGTAAATATAGTTTTCCTTAGTTTAATATTCATTACTTTTTATTACATAACATTTATTTTTTATTAATAATTGCACTTTATAACATACATTTGAAAACTTTAATGTACTAATTTACTATATATATACTATAATATATATATAATATACTATATAATTACTATATATAATTTTAATAACAATTTAATAACGTACTGCTGTAACAGTAATGTTGTTAACAGTAATTTTTTCTTTGAAAATTTTATCAATACGATTATTGAATGTTGGATACTAAAATGTATCTATTAATGTATCTTAAATACTAAAAAAATTTAAATAACTTTTTGTTTTCATAAACATTTAAATTTACAAATCTGATATTGAAAAAATTTATCATAGTATTCTAAACAAAAATATATGTAAAAATAATTAAACAACATATTTTCAACAATAATTTAATTAAAATAATCGTTTGATATAGAAACTTTATAATACTTTAGATACAAATTAATATACATATATATCAATCCATTGTGCTTGGTCTCCATTATTCCAATTTTAAAACTTTGAACAAACAGTCGTACATTGTCCCTGACTAATTAATTAAAATTAAAAAATAATATAATTATCCGACTGAAAGATTTTTCAATTGTATTGGCGAGCAGCTTTGAAAAGGAAAACCTTCGTTATTATTACGTCGAATCAACAAATTTATAAGCTTCAGGCTTGTGTAGTTGAACCCTTTTTAAATATTCAGATTTGATATGCATCGTTTGGCTTATTCTTTTGAAAATGGAAAGTTTGTTTTCGATCGGTTTGTTACCTTTCGATCTCTTTGAATTTACATTTCGAATAATTTTTACCGCTGTACAAAATAAAATTGTTTTATTATAACTTGATATTACCTATCCCTTACTGAAACGTTTAGAGTAAATGTAAAAGTGAGTACTTTAACGCACACTATTTTATAATAATTAGTAATTACTTTCCAACCAAGTAAAGATTATACAAATTTATTAATAATATAATCTATAAACTGAATATATATTTATACACAAATAAAATTTAAAAAAACTGTCAAAGCGATCGACATCAATTTTTCGTTTTACTGATTAACCTACACGTAATAATTGCAGTATGAAATCGATATAATAATTTTTTTTTATAAAGTATTAATTTGTATTATAGAAATTATAATAATTATGAGTACAAATAATTAACATCTACGTTCATGTTGTTTTTTGTAATCAACTACATCACAAAAATAATAAAACTATATGAATATAATTATAGATCTATATTTATAAATTTTCGGCTTGTAAAATATACATAAATCTACTGAGAAACTCAATAAATGTAGTCTCATATAGAAGATAAAAAGCAGTACACAGTTTGAGAAAATTCCAAGCAATAAAAGGGAGTAGGAAAATGCGCAGTAAAAATCAATCGCGCGAGTTACCAAATATGAAGAACTTATTACGAGCGAATGCATGTGTATATGCACGGACCAAAAATAGTCGGATTTGATTTACGCCTGAACGAACGAATTTCTTCCATTGGTTTGAAAAGTCACTGGATTAATATAGATCCGAGAAAATACATATACAACTACATATTTGCTATTTTAAATTTTTCAAAATCATATTCATTAGCAAAAAAATATTCTTTTATCTCAAGGGAATCTTTTTAACCGATTTAAATTTCAACTGTCGCTTTTCTTTCTTTATTAATTATTATTAAGAATTAAAATTAATTGCACAAAATGACAACAAGCGATATAGGTTATACAACTAGTATTAACTAATCAGACTTTACAATCACTTGTATTCGCTTATTCTTTGTACAATATAAATTGAAAAAAAATAATAAATATTTTTTTTAGGATATCATGTCGACACTTTTAAAACAGAAATTTTAATTCGATGATATAATATAAAAAAACCTAAAACCGATATATAAAGTGATAAAAGATTCACGTGCTTTTAGGATTTCCAATATACGAATGTTTAAATTGCGGTGATGCAATATTTTTAAAAGGATTTAACGTACGAATTACACAAACCGTGGAAAAGCAAAGTTTCTTTTACTCGAAAAAGATAATAGAAAATGTTTGAAAATCGCTAGAAATCTTATAAAAGCCACTTTACGGTTGCATTACTTTTTGTTATATCATATCAAACTTTATAAAGTCACCGTAAGTTTTAAATCTGATAAGATGGTAATTAAGTGCTAGATATATATATTAACTACGTGAAAATTTTAGTTTGTAAGAACTTGTATAATTTATAAATACTCTCAGGATAGCTGAATTTCTTGACGATTAATCTGAAATTTTATGGTGTGAAACAATATATATACACTTTATAAGAACTAAATAAATACAAAAGATATATCGTAGTCCTGCATACTTGTGTTTTACTCAACGTATAAACAATCTTTATATATGTACGATTCATCCACACATTATAATTTAACACAGGTTTTTTTAAAACTACCACAACGTTCCACCCATCAACGTTTTTTGCAGGCTTCTGTAACGCCAGTAAAAAGGCTGAATGATATACCTACATATGATGTATCTACGTATGTATCAATAATAAGTATGAATATTGAAAGTGCTATTATTACCTTTCAATAATAATTCGTACTAATAATCTAAAAACCGTTTTGATAGACCGATATAAAACACTGCAATCATATACACAACAGCACGAATGATTGATCAGAAACGAAGTTGAAAATGTTTATAGTAATGTCATAATAATTTTTATCTCAGTTTGTAACTCGAAAAGAAATAAATCATTAAGCGTCAAAGATGTTTCACTTACACGTTCGATGATTCGTCTTATTGAATATGTTAACTATTTAGTGCATTTTATATAGACTTATATTATAAAATTTCATTCGGTTTGGCTGTAATTAAAAAAATAGTTTTATCATAATAAAAAATATTTATGTTCACAATAAATATCTATCAGATTTGAACAAACATTTATTATATAACAATAACATTCAATACAACATTTTTACAAATCGACATGTTAATTTTATATGTATATATGAGAGATTCCAGCTCTAGTGATCCAGACAAAAAAATTATACTTATTGTTACGAATAGTTGCAACCTGTGCAGAAAATCACTTGAAGAAAGAAAAAGAAATTTTTTTAGATTTTTATCTCATGTTAGTACAATGTTACAGTCAAAAAATTAAAATTATTCGAAAAATTAGCATTTTCAGCATTTTTAACAATTTTTAACTCAAAAACTATCAACTTTTTGTTATATATGTTAAATGGAAAAAATCTTATAAATTTAAAAAAGAATCTGTTAAAATTTTGTAGACATGTAAGTAACAAATTTTATTATATTTTAGAAACACAATAAATCTTAAAAAACAACAAAAGGAATATGCGATGAAATATTTTTTAATGCATCAAAATTTTTCTTGTAGCCAACAATATTATCTTTCTTTTGAACCCCGACAGGTTTATGGCCGAGCTTTTGAGCCGAGTTATGGCATTTTGTATAAAATTATAAACATGTTATATGAAATTTTGCATGTATTACATGACATCTTTAAAATTCAAAAAAATTTCTTTTACTTTCTTTCAAGTGATTTCCTATAGGTTGCAACTATTCAAAACAATTTTTATTTTTTTGTCCGAATCACTTGACGTGGAATATCTCATATATATGTAGAGATGAGGGATTTAAATGAATTTATTAACGCAATATGGCACATCCCTGGTAAAAAGTTAATAATGATTTTATATTGTTAATTTTAATTTATTAATTTCTGTTAATTATTAATCAAGTAATAAATAACTGAATAAATCGAACTAAAATCTACTCTGTCTAATAACCAAATACGTAAAATTATTATATCTACTCTAAACAAATATTTTCAATGAAGAAAAAGCTTTTTACCAGGGATGTGCATTGCGTTGAAAAATTCATTCATGTCCCTCATCCAAAAATTTTCTCCAGACAATTATGTTGCACATGTGGTTTTGTGATTATACAAAGTAAGTAATAAAAATAATTAAATGTATTTATTCTATTCATTATCTTATTCTTATATATGTACATATTCTTCCTTCCGGTAAGGAAAAGTAAGTTGCAACAATTGTGACAATTTTTTACCGTCCGATAGCTGTATAAAATTGCAACTAATTGTAATACGTATTCTCATTTTTTTATCAGTGAAGTAAAAATAATATAATTTTCTTTCTTAGCTTACAGAAAAAAATCTGAGCGGAAAAAATGGGAGCACATAATTTATATGTTACAGTAACCGACGTCACATACCTTTCCTTTCGACTTATTCGGGGTGGATAAAACGCATTCTCGTATTCTCGTAAAATTATCTTTAATTTTTTAATATTTTTTGTTAACTTGACTGAAATTTAATTTATTTAGGTACTCATTTTATATGAAGCATCTCTTTATTTTATTTTCTAACTGTCTAACTTCACCCAGTCATAAGGAACATATATTTACCTCGTGAAGATTAATTGCTTCTCTCAATTAAATAAATATAAAAAGTTATTACTTTTGTACAAAATTAAACGAAAGTATTGTTACTTTACAAGAACAATTGGATCTATATAACAATTCTAAATAAAACGTAAATCATATTTAAAAAAAGGTAGACAAAAAAATAGTTATATCTCGTGGAAGAATCAAATATAGAATATTCTACTATTTCTGTCTATGTCGTACTACATCTATAAAGCAACAATAAAAAAATAGCAATAAAATCGAACTGAAAAAAAATTGTATATATACACAGGAGGTATGTATAAGAATAATTATATAAAGAAAAAATATGAGAGAGAAAAATTAAGAAAAAACGAAGGATCGACATTTTAAAAGGAACCGGAACCATCATCTATCCCGGAAAAGGTGCAACAAAAGAAAAGACCGGGCTGAGTTTGAAAAACGAGGTAAGGGAACGTCCAGTTCGTGTCGTCGCGTCCGGTCACGAGCTTATGCGACCTAATCGATTGCCGGCTGCGCACGCCTCAACTTTTTTTTTGTAAATAACCATCAGAAAAGTGTAAAAATACTTTCTTTCAATTTTTAATAAGATTTTCATTTCTATATATCATTTCAGAAGGAAAAAATTGGTTTGTTCTTTTTTTCCTATGCAACATTTTCCCTTTATATATAGCGTATTTAATGTGACATTTTGGATTGGCTGTATGAGAAGCTGATGTTGATTTGGAGTTTCTCAGATTTTCCACATTGCTGTATGGATTTGAGAAAGCTATTTGATCACAATCTACAGGAATACTTCCAAGAAACTGTCAAATGTCAATAAACAAATATATTTTGTAATATATAAAAGAAAATATGAGATTCATGATATACTATCATTTATTCAGTTGAATATATATATATACAAAATAATGCTAAATGTCTTTCGAATCAAATAAATATCGATCTGTTTAATACATCAATTACTTTTTCAATATGTGCATAAATCATTGATAAATATGTGTACATATATTTAAATATGAATTAACAATTAAATAAATTAATATATTTACATACAATTGTATCAACAAAATTATGATAATTAGTATAAATAAGTGTTACGCGGTAAAATTTGATATAAAATTTATAAATATGAAAAATAAATTTATCGTATATAAATCGAAATAATAAATATATAAATAAATATAATCTATTTCATAATTATTATCCATTTCACTGAATTAGGAAAAAGTTTCAATTTTTTAATCATAAATCATAAATATATCTTATCGTTTAGCGTATACTGACATTACTGACGCAGTCATCCTGCATAAACGATAATTTTTATACGTTTACCCGATACGTAATTATTTGCATAAATTTGTAAACAAAACGTTAAACAGTTTTATACGAGCACCTCTCATCCAATCATAATTTTAACAATATACAATTATTCAATTCGTTTATTACGAATCACACAAATGTTTAATACAGTCTAACCTGTGTATAAGGGATGTACCGTAACAGTGTACATATACGTAAAAATATAATCCGCCTGCGTGAAATCACCGAAAACTATTTTGATGAATTAACACGTAAGAATATTGTATCGTGTACGAAATATCTTCTTAATTGTATAAAAACAAACTTTAATATACGACTTGGCCACATAGCCCATATACTTCAATACCATTTGCTTTAAGCATTTGCAATTCTACGATATACGAAGATCAAATAATATGAAATTGCGACATTAATTTAAGAACCATAAAAAAAAATTCGTGGAAAATAATTAACAACATTGCCACACAAGGTTAGGTTCCCAAAAACACACCACTAATATACCAGTCAATATAGTAAATCAACGACTTAATCAAAACCCAGTAAATCCCCTCCCGTTAAAAAAAAAATTTCTATACCACTCGTGGCGCAAAGCAATGAACGTAAACAATAACACCCACAAAAATCATCGACATTAAAAAAAAATCAATGTTTAACCTACAATCGAACGTTCTCCACACATGTATATACGTATAAAATGTGTGCGTGTGCTGTGTGTGTATATATATAATATGTGTGTATGTATGTATTATGTATATATATATATAAAGAGAGAGAGAGAGAGAGAGAGAGAGAGAATGCACACTCGCGGATCGATCGGAAAATCACCCTGAGAGAGAAAAACAAACCCCCTCCCGGCCCGTGGTATAGGATAGGGACTCCACCCCAAAAAATGTAGAGCCAGTGTAACATAGAGTAGAGAGTGAAATAAAAAACTGACATACCGGTGGATTTAGGCGTCGAGGCCATTGTCGCGTCAGTGACGGACCCGGTGTCGAGGTCGCCGTACGACGCGGCGGCTACGTACCCGGACAGGCATTATTACACTGGCAGACAGACACACACGCGCACGCACGCACACACACGTTAAGTGGGGGTGCGTCCTCGGCGTCGGTCGCGAGGTCTGCGCGCGACTAAAAACGACTAACCGTGGTGTATAATCGTTGATTCGAGCGACATCTGCTGGTAAGGGATTACTTTACTGAGTGGGGGAGTCGGGGAGTCGGAGTACGGACACTCCGGACTGTCCGGACTCGGGGAACCGGGGGAGTAACTACACTATATATATATGTGTGTGTGTGTGTGTGTGCCAGCGTATTAACGACACGTGAACCCCAAAATACGGAAAAATTATTTATTTTTTATTAAACGCAGGGATTTAATTTATCGAAAAATAAAACGTTCTGTGGCGATGTTGTGGTTCTTTTTTTTGAAGATATTCTGGGAATTTTTCAACATTTTTTTATTGATAAATCACCGAAATTTTCGGGAAGCACGTGAATCGTATAGCTATTTTTTTCACATTTTGTATTTATAATTTTATCAACGCGATTTGTTTTTAAATATCGAATTGGTGTATCTTATTAATCTAAAAATGCTAATGAAAGATTTTTTAGTATATACTTTTAATAATTTACGTTATCATTTTTTCAATTAAAAATTTTTCATCTATGTATATATTACAATGTACATTGGTCTGAAAGGGTTTAATAATTAATTATTTCGTAAAAATTCCTCTGTCACGCATTCTATTTGTTTTGAACTATCTTTGATTTTTTCAGAATTTTCGTACAGTTATAAGTTTAAAAATTTTCGGATTTTCTAGGTGAGTCTCTGAAATTTGGGCATACTTCTCCATTTTGTCCCAGTTTTTCGTTTTCCTTGGGTAATCCGTCTTTAATAAAAAATCTAATTTTAACAAAAATCTTGCTTTTCGGATATTTGTTTTACGCTTACAAAGGGGTATAACCACTATCGTAAATTTAAATTATTTTCGTATATAACTTTATGATATACTGATGCGTCTAATATTTGTAAACTAACGAATGAACTACAATTGCATAACCCAGCGAAATTTAGAAAAAAATCAGTGCTTTAACTTGTCATATCATCAATCGATATGCAATTCAAACCGAACTTAAAAATTATTCAATAATTTAAAAAATACATACTTTAAGTATCTATAAAATCATAAAGAATCATAAGTAATGACATAAATTATTTTGTTTGCCTTTTTAAATGAAATTATATAATTCCAATATTAAGTTTCTTATTCATTTACTCATTTTTAATAACATAAGGTTTAACGAGTTTCTCCTATACTGTCTTGTATATATTGCAGTTAAATCGGTCAAGTTTACGAAAAAATTGTAACCCACCGGGTTAAATGAAAAATCAACTCTTTTTAACGCAACATTTAATAATATCCACTCTTTGAAACTTGACAAATTAAAAAAGCATCTATATACACATATTTTAAATATTCGCGGGAAAAACAAGCGATCCACTCCCTCATCCCCCCACTCCAGCATTGTTGACAATAATATAAGTTTTAATGGCTGACGCGTAGTTGTATCGTATGACAGTTTTATTTGACTCGTTTACGTTATCGATAAAGACCGAATAAATAAACAATATTACGCGTTTACAGTGTATATAGTGCCAGTGAAACTCGATCTATTCGTCAAAAAGCTCGATAGCCCCTGACGCAACTATATGGGCGCGTAAGCCTTGTACACAGTTCCTTATATTTTTCCTTTCGTAACGGTTTATTATATTCTATTTATTTTTATAAAATCTATGAAACCTCACTATCCTTATTTATTTAACATTTATTTAATCAAGAAACCGGCCACGCAGCATCTTGAATCCGTCAAATATATAATGTTTTGAGGTTATGTGGAGGATAACCCAAAATCTAAAGTTGGCAATTCTGTAAAGATATATTCGCGGGAATTTTAAATATGTTCAGTAGATGATAAAGTGATTCGGTTTGCGAATAAGATAGAAAAATGGGTAATTCGGGATTGAAACAACATTACGAGGTGGCTCACAAAACTGGCACATTGAATTTGTCGCATAGAAAACTTGATGAATTTCCACAGCAACTTGGTAATCTTGTTGGTTGCTTGAGAACGCTCGATTTATCCGACAATCGTTTTATCAAATTGCCGTTGCAAATAGGAAAATTTAATTTATTAAAACAATTGAATGTAAGTAATAATAAATTGACTGAATTGCCAGACGTTTTGGCTGCCCTAGTCAAATTGGAATCTTTGAACGCTAGTTTTAATCAAATTAGCGTATTGCCTATGTCGTTGTCGAAACTCTCGCATCTCAAACAGGTGCGTATGTCATACGTTATTTTACTTTTACTTTATAATTAAAATGTAGGATTGAAAATTAAAATCTGTGGTTTTTTTTTATTTTCAGGTGTACCTTCAAGACAATCAATTAACCGAATTCCCGTTGATGTTCTGTGGTTTAAAACATTTGGATATTCTAGATTTGTCGCACAATAAATTAACGAATGTGCCGGATGGAGTAGCTAATCTTCACGCAATGGAATTAAATTTGAATCAAAATCAAATCTCATCGCTTTCGGTGAAACTTGCCGATTGCCCAAGATTGAAAACTTTGAGAATCGAAGAGAATTGTTTACAAATCAACGCTATACATCGTCAGATTCTTGAAGATTCGAAAATTTCGATGCTGGCGTTGGAAGGGAATTTATTTGAGATAAAACAATTTCCCGATGTCGAGGGTTATGAGAAATATATGGAACGTTACACCGCAGTTAAAAAGAAAATGTTTTAAAATTTATATTTTAATTTTGAACGTATTATGTGTACATAAGTTTTATTTATATGTATCTGAGGACAAATTGTTTACGTTTCGTATACATCGTATGTACGAAATATGATTTTTCGAAATTTACTTGGAAAGCAGTAAATATTATATTTCGTCAGTCTGTTTATAATAAATTTTGAAATAACAGTGTGTTATTAATTATCTTACATAAAATCAAATTTTGAAAATGTTCTAATTGAAAATACATTTAAACAATACGCACACTTATATATATATTTTCGATGAATTATAATTTGTTTTATATATGGTCATTAACACTTCTTATTTTCACTCTCTACTAACAACGACGATCGACATACTTACATATTTTCAGCATTGACAAACCCATCTGATATATATTGCAAACTGTAACCGATAGTGCGTAATTAATAATGCATAATATTTGTATAGTATCTGTACAATACCTTTAATTACCTATACATATTAACTTTGTTCTTTTTAACAATGAAGCATAATGTATTTATTTTATATTATATAAATATACATCTCGATGCTGAACTGAAAAAATATTTGTATGTTCGAAATGTTGAAAGTATTATAATTCTTTTAATATACACGCACCTATGTGTCACAGTCTCACAATCAGTGTAAATACAAGATTTAAAAGAACTAGCAGATCTTGATGTAATATATATATAGTGATAGTTTAAGAATAACGACCAACTGTACACATTCTTTTGAAATATGTACGATTTTTTGTATAATATATATTTTCCGATTCATTCGTTTCGTTATATTGTATATGAAGTAACATTTTTGTAATATTTCATATTACGATTTTTCATGTGAATATTATATATATTATATTGTGTATATAAATCAGTACAATAAATGTTAAAGATGATTAGGACTATACATGTTTATTTGAATTCGTTTCATTAATTATTTCCTATGTACTCTCTAAGTATACTTGCGAATTGTCCGTATCGTTAAAAAACAAAAAATAATGAAGTGTAAAAAAAGTAGTCGATATTCCTAATTTAAGCATCTAAATGATTTTTTTTCTCGTGTTGACAAGTAAAAATAAATTTCGAAAAGTAATTATTCTTGAATTATCTATTTGAGTTTTAGATTAGTATTACCGTGTATTTTATTAACACGACGAAAATATCGGTAATTTTAAGTGTTGCAAGTACGACGGTATGAGCTACAACTTTTGAAATAATCGAGTTCATTGAAAATCGGTTTACATTTATAAATATATATATATATGGGGTATTCCACGTGAAGTGGTCCGATCAAAATTTAAAATGCACCAAATTTGGGTACACTTTGCAAATGTTTTTCAGAATACAGAAAAAAATTTTTAGGTACTGGAATCTATTTGCTCAAAAGTTATTCTAACCTCAAAAAGTGAATTTTCCATATTTTTTTCAACACCAGCTGGGTTTACCGCTATATAACTCAAATCTATCAACTTTTACTATAGAACATTATATGTAACATTCGTTGCTAATTATATCTAGAATTTATTCTTCTGGGTTAGAATTTCTAATCTCAAGGTCAATGTTACATAAACTACATATCAATATTCAACTTGAAAAAGTGCAAGTGCGCCACCTTTGATTTTTTCATCCAAAAGTCTAAAAGAAAGCTTGAAGCAATACCTTTCAAATGGTCTGTAGCATTTTTATGGCCTCCAATTCCGTAAAAAATTATGACAATTTAAAGAAAGACCAAAAATTCACAAAAATTAACATGGTAATTCCCATTTAAATTTTAAAAAAATTTCGTGTTTCTTTAAATTGTCATAACTTTTTACAGAATTGGAGGCCATAAAAATGCTACAGACCATTTGAAAGGTATTGCTCCAAGCTTTCTTTTAGACTTTTGGATGAAAAAATCCAAGGTGGCGCACTTGCATTTTTTTCAAGTTGAATATTGACATGTAGTTTATGTAACATTGACCTTGAGATTAGAAATTCTAACCCAGAAGAATAAATGTTGAAGATGATTAGGACTATACATGTTTATGCGAATTCGTTTCATTAATTATTTCCTATTTACTCTCTAATTATTTTCGTGCGAATTGTCCGTATCGTTAAAAAACAAAAAATAATGAAGTGTAAAAAAAGTAGTCGATATACCTAATTTAAGCATCTAAATGATTTTTTTTCTCGTGTTAACAAGTAAAAGTAAATTTCGAGAAGTAATTATTCTTGAATTATCTATTTGAGTTTTAGATTAGTATTACCGTGTATTTTATTAACGCGATGAAGATATCGGTGATTTTAAGTGTTGCAAGTATGACGGTATGAGCTACAACTTTTGAAATAATCGAGTTCATTGAAAATCGGTTTACATTTATAAATATATATATATATGGGGTATTCCACGTGAAGTGGTCCGATCAAAATTTTAAAATGCACCAAATTTGGGTACACTTTGCAAATGTTTTTCAGAATACAGAAAAAAATTTTTAGGTACTGGAATCTATTTGCTCAAAAGTTATTCTAACCTCAAAAAGTGAATTTTCCATATTTTTTTCAACACCAGCTGGGTTTACCGCTATATAACTCAAATCTATCAACTTTTACTATAGAACATTATATGTAACATTCGTTGCTAATTATATCTAGAATTTATTCTTCTGGGTTAGAATTTCTAATCTCAAGGTCAATGTTACATAAACTACATATCAATATTCAACTTGAAAAAAGTGCAAGTGCGCCACCTTTGATTTTTTCATCCAAAAGTCTAAAAGAAAGCTTGAAGCAATACCTTTCAAATGGTCTGTAGCATTTTATGGCCTCCAATTCCGTAAAAAATTATGACAATTTAAAGAAAGACCAAAAATTCACAAAATTAACATGGTAATTCCCATTTAAATTTTAAAAAAAATTTCGTGTTTCTTTAAATTGTCATAACTTTTACAGAATTGGAGGCCATAAAAATGCTACAGACCATTTGAAAGGTATTGCTCCAAGCTTTCTTTTAGACTTTTGGATGAAAAAATCCAAGGTGGCGCACTTGCATTTTTTTCAAGTTGAATATTGACATGTAGTTTATGTAACATTGACCTTGAGATTAGAAATTCTAACCCAGAAGAATAAATTCTAGATATAATTAGCAACGAATGTTACGTATAATGTTCTATAGTAAAAGTTGATAGATTTTGAGTTATATAGCGGTAAACCCAGCTGGTGTTGAAAAAAATATGGAAAAATTCACGTTTTGAGGTTAGAATAACTTTTGAGCAAATAGATTCCAGTACCTAAAAATTTTTTTGTGTATTCTGAAAAACATTGCAAAGTATACCCAAAATTTGGTGCATTTTAAAATTTTGATCGGACCACTTCACGTGGAATACCCCATATATATATATATAAATATACCGGAAAATCCTCTGGTTTGGTAAATTAGAAAGAAGAATCTTGCGGCAGTATATTCGTAGAATTATTAAAGCAATTCTTTGCATTACTTTTATTATTGTGGTGAATATAATGCATCGCATATACTGTTGTATTCCTTCGAAACTCAAATTTTGAGGATTCATTAATGGTCTTCGTAGCCTGTTTTATGCAAGCTTTTTTATTATATAAAGATTATTATTATAAATAATTTGTTTTAATAAATGTTATAATATTGTTAATATTTCAAATTTGATTATGTAATTTAAACTGTATTTTATACACTCTCTATACCTATGCCAAGGCCGAATATGTGGTGATAGAATAGTGTATAATGACCAAAAATGAGAAATACATTTACCAAATTTGGGTACACTTTGCAAATGTTTTTCAGAATACAGAAAAAAATTTTTAGGTACTGGAATCTATTTGCTCAAAAGTTATTCTAACCTCAAAAAGTGAATTTTCCATATTTTTTTCAACACCAGCTGGGTTTACCGCTATATAACTCAAATCTATCAACTTTTACTATAGAACATTATATGTAACATTCGTTGCTAATTATATCTAGAATTTATTCTTCTGGGTTAGAATTTCTAATCTCAAGGTCAATGTTACATAAAACTACATATCAATATTCAACTTGAAAAAAGTGCAAGTGCGCCACCTTTGATTTTTTCATCCAAAAGTCTAAAAGAAAGCTTGAAGCAATACCTTTCAAATGGTCTGTAGCATTTTATGGCCTCCAATTCCGTAAAAAATTATGACAATTTAAAGAAAGACCAAAAATTCACAAAAATTAACATGGTAATTCCCATTTAAATTTTAAAAAAATTTCGTGTTTCTTTAAATTGTCATAACTTTTTACAGAATTGGAGGCCATAAAAATGCTACAGACCATTTGAAAGGTATTGCTCCAGCTTTCTTTTAGACTTTTGGATGAAAAAATCCAAGGTGGCGCACTTGCATTTTTTTCAAGTTGAATATTGACATGTAGTTTATGTAACATTGACCTTGAGATTAGAAATTCTAACCCAGAAGAATAAATTCTAGATATAATTAGCAACGAATGTTACGTATAATGTTCTATAGTAAAAGTTGATAGATTTTGAGTTATATAGCGGTAAACCCAGCTGGTGTTGAAAAAAATATGGAAAAATTCACGTTTTGAGGTTAGAATAACTTTTGAGCAAATAGATTCCAGTACCTAAAAATTTTTTTGTGTATTCTGAAAAACATTTGCAAAGTATACCCAAAATTTGGTGCATTTTAAAATTTTGATCGGACCACTTCACGTGGAATACCCCATATATATATATAAATATACCGGAAAATCCTCTGGTTTGGTAAATTAGAAAGAAGAATCTTGCGGCAGTATATTCGTAGAATTAATTAAAGCAATTCTTTGCATTACTTTTATTATTGTGGTGAATATAATGCATCGCATATACTGTTGTATTCCTTCGAAACTCAAATTTTGAGGATTCAATTAATGGTCTTCGTAGCCTGTTTTATGCAAGCTTTTTTATTATATAAAGATTATTATTATAAATAATTGTTTTAATAAATGTTATAATATTGTTAATATTTCAAATTTGATTTATGTAATTTAAACTGTTTTTTATACACTCTCTATACCTATGCCAAGGCCGAATATGTGGTGATAGAATAGTGTATAATGACAAAAATGAGAAAATACATTTAAATAAAAGATAACAACAATGTGATTCTACTATTTGTATTTTGGTGAGTTTATCCCAACGTCTAAACAATTGTAAAAAGATCTTTTATATATTGTTAATTATTTTTTACATTAAGGATTTATAACAATTAAAATATAATTTTTGTATTAGCCTTGAAAAGGGACGTCTCTATAAAAAGTCCGAAACGTTGGCAATTTATTTGTATTTTGGTTCGTGGCGATGAATAAAAATAAGGCATTAAACACTATTCTAAACAACTTATTGGACGAACAGTATAACTTCATCTTCATCTGTAACTATAACAACTTAGAAGAAAATTTTAAATTTGCGGCGAGGAGTAGTAGCTAGCATGAAGTGTGGCTTCGTGCTCAAATTACTTATATATATATCCTTCAAAGTGCAGTAAATAAATAATAATTAACCAAAACGTCAGCAGGAGCACGACACAAAATATATCTAACTGATCAATTTGATAATAACGCGTGACTGTTTCAAACTTCATACATCGATAGTTTAACTTTTATACTACATGTTTTTACAAATAAAAATAATTGTGTTTTATCGTACATATATATTGTTTATGATGCAGTTCTATATAGTTACAGCAGTACGCTCATGAAGCTCATTGAAACTATATCTATATCTATATATATATATCGAAAACGTGTGTGTACGTGAAGATATATATATTAGCAACTTTGAAAGTAAATCTATGGTTTTGTACTATATATTTCCGTAATTTTTGCATTTTCAAAATGAAATGTGACAATTAATAACAATTGACGAGGTATAGGATTTACAAGTTCGCAAAGGTTTTTACGCACAGTTGAGCGTTGATACTCCGCGCGTATAACGATAATTTTACTACAACGTGTACTAATTAAACGTATTTACATTTAAATTTAAATTACAATTTTCTTTTTTTTCTTATTAATACAACGATATTATACGCAAGGCACATCGCATATATATAAATCTTTACAGTGAACTTTGGTATCACATATTTCTGCGACGTTGATATGTATACCACATTGCTTCAAAATTTCGTCTTTACTCGGTACGGTACTTATTACATACGATTTTTATAAAACAGTAAAAACATACCGAAAACATAAAGGGAAATACAATTTTGTAAGATCCAAAGGAATTTATAGTGTAATTATAAATCGCTTATATGTATACTCAAAAAATGTATACGATATTTTATTGAAAAAATATATATTATCCATGACTATATTTGCAATAGACGTATAATATATTTAAAAATTGTATAAATAATAAATGTACAAGTAGTCGGTATACAATATAAACCCATCGATCATCAACCAGGTGAAACAATTCTCGATCGACGTGTTAACGCGTAGTGTGTGTAGGTACCTATATATGTATATATAATGTATACACATATATATATACCGAGACCGTTTATGCGCATGACCGGAATTTCGATCTTCTTCACCCTGACAAAAGTCATCATCCTCGAGTCGTCTCTAATACGATACGTCCTATATTTACGCGTACAAATACACCCATTATACACATCCTGACGTATACAGACGAACATTGAAAAAAATTCGTCTCGTACATATAAACATACCCAGAGCTAAAAGATTCGCATGCGAGAAATATCGTTGGGGAAAAAAAAAAGAAAATGGTAAAAAAGAAAAAAAGAAGTTGATTCGAGGGTATACACGTACACCTATATATATATATATACCTGGTTGGTCACGCGTGTGCGTGTGCGTGAGATGAGTTTGTGTGTATGGGTATACGTGTGGGTATGTGGATGTTGTGTAGAGGCCGTTAGTGAGGTATTCCCGAACGGCCGACGGCGTAACTTAAAGCCACGACTGAATTAGCTTTTATCACCGAAATGTCATTGGTATTTTAACCATTTTTACGCATATATACTTGGGTTGGGTCTCTCTCGCGCCCGTACATATACACGCTCGGATCGGTTTTTGTTTATTATGCGATTGTAGGTACATCACTGCGGATGAAATTTTTTTTTTTCAGGAATGGATTTATTATCATGAATTATGGTTGTTTATGCTTTCAGATATAGTTTTTCTTCGTCTTTCTATATATATATGTCGTAGTTTCACGGATTATTTTTACGAACCTACATTTTTTGGGGGGATATACCTTGCGGTTTTTCGGTGTACCTGTATATATCTATGTATTTGTATAGTTTGTTTCTTTTTTATATGTCTTTACGTATATATACATATTATAGGTATATACATGCACATATGCATACTTACAGTGCATTAGATGCACGTTCTATATACACGAAAGTGGGACTGATTAAACGTTATATCTTGAAGTTAAGCAGAAAAGGAAAAACATATGAATGCACACTTGCAAAAAAAAATAAGTTGATGAGGTTTCATAAGGTGTTGGTGTGTATTAAGTATATATACCTATAAGTTCGACACAGCGTATATAATAAGCGTACATATTTTCCTCGAATAAATATAAATATTTGTAATAGATATATATCACTTTTCATCAGTTACATTTTTTAATTAGTGCACTGCAACTATGTGTAAGTACTTAAAAATATTTCAACATTTTTTTTATTGTCCTTATTTCGAAGCATCTATATATATACCTATATATGTATATAAAGAGATCGTGCAAGTAAATTTCGAATATATGAATTTGGTACCATTTTTGTGTTAGGCACATATCATGTTTATATCATGGTTAAATCGCACCAAACCCTATTTTTTTTCTGTCGCATCCCGCTTGACTGGGTATTAGCGACTTCCTATTCTTTAGATTATCTTTTGATATTAAATTTGTAATAGACGTTAAAAAGAAAATATATATTTATATATAAGTATATATATTTTTCAAATTAGCCTATATTATGGAAATCATAGCATGTTTATATCAAACATTTTTTTGGTGATTTTACGAAAAATGTCAAATATATTTGGTCCAATAATTAAAGACCGAAAAATAGTTTCCTCTCATTTTCTATTATGGTAAATAATAAAATATTAGGACTATATATAATATCATTGTGATTTTTCGTTTGCAGCCTATCGTATACTTCGTTTAAGCAAGGCATGGAAGCGTTACGACAATTGTCTTCGTCAAGAAAAGGCTCCCCGTAATCCTAGTAATCTAACTTATGTTATTATTTTACACGATTATATATATGAGAATACCTATAATTAAAAAACTGTATATAGCAGTAATAATTTTTTTTCAAAATAATTTTTACCGACACGTGAATAGCAAATTTTTTTACGTCGACAAACGTGAATTGACATAAGCGGGGGAGAAATAAGTGTGCTCTGGAATAAATCGATGAAAATTCAACATTTTGTCACCGAAATTTTTTTCTGCGAAAAATCACTCGTAACGTCTTTTAAATATATATAGTATCTCTCCGATCTGTACTTGCGAACAAGGTATAGAAATATATGTATAGCTCTTTGCGTACACACAAAGAAAACGTGTGCAATAAACAATCATCGATATATGATACATGCAGTGCATAAGCGTTGCGCGCTCGCGCGCACCAAAAAATCAGCTGATCGAAAAAAGGCCAACGTACGCTCCGCCATCTTTGCGTCTCTCTCCCCCTTCCTCTTTGTTGTATCGACACAATTGTGAAATCGACTTAACCAACACTAGAGAGAGAGAGAGAGAGAGAGAGTAAGATAGACGAGAAAGACTTACACTACTATATACCAGACAGGGTATAATCTCTATACGCGTTTTTCCCTGTCGAAGATGGCGGACCGGCCGAGCGTCTGAGAGCGGGCCACCCCCTTAATATATGTATACCTGGGTGTGTGGATAAACTCAACTTCCTACCTCGATGGCATCCGGGGATCTTAGGTATACATATATCCTTACATATTATCATTATCCTCTACTTTTATAACTTTCTTCAACGTTGCATGGCTGAATCTATGGTGATACTAACACCAGGAATCTTTCTTCTTCCTCTTGTTTTTTTTTTTTTCTTTTTCAAGATACAGGTAAACATTGACTTTTATTGTTATGTATCTTGGTAGTGTTCAGACCTTTCTTCGTTAAATCATTTCTTGTTTTCCAGTTGTAAGTTACGGAAACAGAAAGAGATTGAGTTTTGTTGTTATTGTTAGTTTTTTGAGTTTGCGCTGAGTTAGACTTTTTTGTTCAACCCAAGTGTTATATTATTGTTAAACTTTGGAAAATTTTGATTATTCTTTGTGCTATTTGTTTTTTATCAATTCATTCGTTTATCGCTGTACTTGTACAGTTCACTGAAGTCGAAACGTTAAAGTAAATCCGTATTATTGGGAGGATATTATTTGACGAATAGTTAGCTTTTTTTAAATAATTATATTGATTGTAATATTGCTTTATTGAGTAGTAATTTTAATCAAGATGTATTCGATAGAAAAGAAGCCTGCTTATATTCTACTACTTTGCAAATAAAACATTTGGATTGCATGAATCGAAAATATGCTTTTAATTGAAAATACAATATTATAATTATAATCATAAAATTTTTCTGTAAATTATAATATTGAAATATTAATAAGATATAATCTCATTTGTAAAAAATAAATTATAAATATATTTATTAAAAGCTTAATTTATGAAGGAGTCTATATATTTTATGTTTTTTGAATACATAGAAAATTTAAGTTTAAGTAGCTGTAGCAATGCTTAATGAAAATTAAGTAAATAATACATATCTTGTAACATTTTACAAAATTTTATTACATAAGCAATTAAGAATGTTTGCAATTGAATGTATAATTTTCTACCTGCAGGTACTATTTTTTAGTTAATCTTTATCTGTTCTATTTGTAAAAAATTACAATATATACTATTGTAATACTTCTTACTGATAATAGTACTATGTAAAATCTATAAAATTGGTACTAAAGACAGAAAAATTAACACATTAAAATTATAGGTAAATTTACATAATTGCGTGTATACACATTCTTTAACAAATTAATATATCAATATATATAATTTGAAGAATTTTATTTTTGGTAACAGTTCAGTTATAAATATGGAATATATTAAAATTTATTGTCTTACATTACTACTTATACATGTTATGAAATTCACAAAAAGGAAACCATGACTGATACCTACCAAGATGGCTACTGTCATATATACTCCAATGTTACACCCTTTCAATGCATACTCTTTCAAATATTTTTCTAACTTTACTTATTAAGTATAAGTACTAACTGAATGAACAGAGTAGTGAATAAAGTAGTTTTCATGCAAACAAATCAATTTCAAATCTATCAAATCTAATTAACATTTTTCTCATTTATGTACATGCTAATTATTAGCTTAATTAGTCAATTAGATTTAAACTTATTTTTTGCATATTGGTTTGGAATTTAATAATCTATTGTTAATAATAACTTTTTCAATTGGTTACTTATACAATAATGATAAACAAAGTGTTAACTGTACATTTAGTGTCTCTGTATTGAAGTTTTTGATGTTTGTTTACATTATTATATTGTGGAATTGTATATCATTTTAGTTTGATATTTAGCATATAAAAGTTATTGTGTTTTTTAAGAAATTTTTTTTTATTGATGTCTTATTTTTAATTTATGTATCAAGTACAATTAGGCAGAATTAGGCAGAATTAGATGTCTTGTTTCAAAATAAATGAGTTAGTATTAAACTGATGATTTATATTTTAACTCATATTTTCATCAGATAAGCTAAAAATGGCAGAGTCAGAAGATAGTTCAGCATCGCCAGATAGTACAACAAGGGAGCGGCTTGGTTTTGTCCATGGCGAAGATGTACTCCTTCAGCTCAAAGATGGCAAATTCTATCTTGGAACAATTGTGGAGGTACGTAAAATGATCAATACTTTGTTTTTAAATCTATTATATCTAGTTTACTATTTGTTCAAGAAACTTCTGATTTGTTAAAATAAAAGAGGTTATGAGCAGCTAACACATTTTAATTATTTAACTCCTTAAATTTTTATGGTACATAAAATTTAAATTCATCTATAGGTGGATTTGGCTGGAGAGAAATGCCTTGTTAAATTTTTGGACAACACCTCCTCCTGGTCATCAGTTAAGGAGTTAACAAAGTTAGCTTCTGAATCTGATGTTACTTGTGTCCTCTGCAAAAAATCGCAACCTAGAGCTGATAATGACATCATTACCTGCGACAAATGTGGTCGTGGGTACCATCAATTCTGTCATCAGGTATATATCTCTTTATTTTTTGCTTTTTGGTAATATGATATTTTTTTGTTTAAGTATAAAAATTAAATTAAACTATTGCAATATATAGATTTTGAGTTAAGCATTCAATGATATCTTCCATAAATATGGTAAATGTATATATATATATATATATACATATCTTAATTTATGCAAGTTTTTTACAGAATTTGTTTGCTCAATGTTTTAATGTATTTTAATTATTATTGTCAAAATAGTTCAACATATAATAATAAAGTGTAATTTATTCACTTTTAGCCTCAAATTAAAAAAGAGGATGCACTTCCTGATGCACGTTGGAAATGCAAAAAATGTTCTGATACAGTATACGACTGCCAAACACCAGCTGCAAAGGAAATTAAAAAGTCTATGGTAAAACCAAACATTAGGAAAGTTTGCAGTGGCAGAGATCAACCACTTCCACCACCAGACGATAAGACAAAGTTACCGTATGATGTGAGTTCATATACATACAAAATAGTGCAAAACATTTATAGATAACCATAACAAATTATTTATTTTCTTGCAGCCTGAAATGTTAAATTGGGACTCGCGCCACAGAGTAAATGCTGAACAAATTTACTGTTACTGTGGTTTAAATGGAGAATGGTATACACAAATGTTACAATGTGCTCGTTGTAAACAATGGTTCCACGAAAAATGTATAGGCTGTTTGTCATATCCTCTCTATAGTGGAGACAGGTAAGTCATAATTTATTTATAGGATATATTTTATAATGCAATATTAAGCTGCAACAAAATAATGTCTAATAATGCTATTTTGCAGGTTTTATGTATTTGTTTGTTCAATGTGCAATTATGGCAAGGAATTCGTGCGGCGGATAGAATTAAAATGGGTGGACCTTGTGCATTTAATGCTGTACAATCTTACAGTCTATAATGCAAAAAAGTACTATGACTTAGATACTGTAATTGTGCCGTATGCAAATGATAATTGGCACGCATTACAGTTGCCTCCAAGAGTAAGTATTTATATTATTATTATAAATTATTAATAAGAATTATTGCTTAACAACTTTCTAACCTTGATAATGTTTTTGACAGATTCGTGATGTAAGTGCACAGGTCCGTAGGGAATCCATACTCGCGATACTAACAAACAATAGGACTAGATTTAAGTGCGGTAGAGAAATAAAAAAACGTACGACAATTTGGGGTTTAAGAATGAGATTACCTCCCCCATGTCCAGTAGTTAATCTTCCCGAAACCGGCATCATCGATGACTCGGTATTACGGTGCTGTTGGGGCATCAATAAAAGACTGCAATTTCTTTCTCCGACTAATGAGTATAATACTTCTTTTATATTACTTTGTTAACCCTTTATGTCATATTGTATTTTAATTTTATCTATAGACGTAAAAATAGTGTAATGAAATTGAATAAATTGATAAGTAATATTTAAAAAATTTTTTAAAGAATAATACAATATTCTTATTTAAAAAATAAAAAATTGAATTTGAAAATTTGGAAAGGCTACTTTGGGACTTCCACTAACCAGAGTGGACGAAGAGTAAAACTTTTTATTACTTTTATTTAAAGTGTCTTTAGATTTTATTTACGTTAAGGGTACTTTGCATAAAGTACTTAATTAGAAGTTTTTCAGGCTATTTAAATACTAACACTAATTTTATAAGATTCATATCTTAATCTTATTATTTACTTGATACAGAAATGCATGATTAAAAGGGTTAATTTTAATAATGATTTTTGATTAATGAATATAAAAAATACATACATTTTTTTATTGCAGACTTTTGTCTTTGCCAGAAGGTACAAAGCAATTACATACATTTAAGGCAGAGAGTTTAGAAATACCTGTAAATCCATCTGATGTTGTTATGCGTGGTACAATCTATCAAAATGCAGATGCTGATCCAAGTTTCGGTTCAACTCCAACTAATCAGTTATCTCAAACTTTAAGAGAAAGGTAAAAAAATAAAACTATATCATAAAACAATGTCACAATTTTTGTAACTTTCTTTGTATTATACATAAATAAATGAAGTGAAGTAAATTAAAATTGTAACTTTTTATATTTCGCATACTTAAAACTAATTAACAAAATATTGAAGTAAAGTAATTTTTATTCTATCTGGGATTCAAATTATTAATGGTTCGAAAGTTGTGAATTTTATAAATTAAAATACCATATTTGTTTCAAATATATTGAAATGTAATAAATGTTAATCAATAAAATATAATCAAGTAATATACTTTTAATAACAACAAAAAATGAATTTTCCAGATACAGTGGAGGAGGCTTTGTAAAAAAATCCTTTCCATTTCCAAAATTAAGTTTACAAAGGCGAAGACGACTTTTAGCACTTGGAAGTTCGCGGGAACGTATGTTACGTAAACAAAAGAAACGTGATAAATCTGATGTTTCAGTTAAATCTCAGGGTATAAGAGAGGCTAGGTATCGAAAAGCTAGAAAACTGTTAAAGAATGCCATAGCTAAGGTACGATTATATATTTATGTTTATTTCAAATACAAATTAACTTATCATATATAACGCGACTAAAATTAATCTTAAACCTAATTTTTTATTTATAGTTTTAATATCGATTAAAGTTAACTTAAATAAGTTGCACAACAACAAAAATTCTTTGTATATTACGCGATTTGTTATTCTCAGGAATTCGTTTTAACCTCTAGGGGTTCACAGAATTATCGCGCTTTATTTACATTTTTTTAATGGCGACCGAATTCGTGGAAACGAAACTAACGCCAGAATTGAGTGTTGACGCTCGGTTTTTACAGTTTCATAATATATCGTTATAACACTCAAAAGACTAACGCGGATCGCCTATTACCTTAACGCAAAACAGTGCGGTGAAACGCTTCGAAATTGATGCCTTGAAGATGATGTCTGGGGACGTTGAAGTTGACCTCCGACGATTTCAAAGTTCTTGCCAAAGTCGCT